>JAVGWX010000019.1:2522640-2735140 GCA_036924085.1 Ariolimax columbianus | reverse complement strand
GACGACACGTATTTGAAGCCCAAGTTGTCATAGCTTGTGAGGAAGACAAGTAAGACAGAGGCATATCATATTGACAAAATCATTGAAGAGTACGGTCACACTTCTCTGCCACTACCCGGATATCAGGCACATCTAAACCCTACAGAGCTTGTGTGGGCTAAAGTGAAAGGGCAAGTTACCGAACAGAACATGACATTTAAAATGTGTGGTGTTGGAATGCTGACACGTGAGAACCTTTCAAAAATAGACAATCAGTTCTGGAAAAAGTGCTTTGAACATTTTCTCCGGGAAGAAGAACAGTATAGCAACGAGATGGATTACAATTTTTCCAGCCTGTAACAATTATCAACCTATTTGAATCGACAGATTCGGAATGATTAATATTATCTTTTGTGGACTTGCTTATTTGCAGACTTGGATGAATTAATGTCGGTTTATAATAACAATTAAGTGTACATACAATGATAACAAATACATTTCGAAATTCAAAAGCTTTAAGCAACATAAAATTAGCTGCGCAATTGATTCAACATTGGGGTCTAATGGTGACCGAAAGGCTGTACTAGCTGTTTCATATTGCCACTTTTAAGATTGTACATAAAGGGCAGCACAAACAATTAATTGATCTACCAAGATATTAAGGAGATACGCCTATGAACAAAATACGACGAGAAATTAAGCTGCGTCCTGTAAAATCACAACATTTAATGCCGTTTCTTTGCAATGGTTCTAAAAGATCAAAGGAATTCGCCGATTTGCAAAATTCTTAACATTTATGGACTAAATAATATCAGTGTTTTAGCGTCACGGATATTCTAAGACTGCATGCGAAAAATCATTTAGAAATGTTTAGTAGAAAATTTATTCGGACCATGTTTAAGAATTAAAAGACGGGCTGTAGAAATGAATATGAGTGTTAGACACCAGATGAAATATAGATTTTGGGAAATATTTATTTAAAAGTTTTGACACATTTGCATATCCATGTCCTATGATAATAGGGATGATATAACTGCGAACTAAAAGCGATTGCATCTCAAGAAACGAATGGACGTAACCTGGTGTTACGAGTCCCACAAATTTCAAACCTCCATGATGTCAAGGGAGATAAGAACAACTTCTAGTCATATCGGAGAGCGACAAAAATCACGAAGATCCTGTGCACACACTGTGCACGTAACAAATATTTTGATAGAAAACAACGAAAAATGTAGGCTGTTAGCCGCTTACTTTGTTAGCTTCCATGTCCAAGAACCACATCATACCTCATGCGTCACGTATTCAGCGACATGGATGATTTCATTCTCTTCTGTCACCAGCATGTGCACCTATTGAATGTTTCCTGGAAGTTGGGGCAGGTCATCAAGTGATCTGTATTGTGCAACAGTCACGTGTGCTATCATTTGTGTATCCCCCATCGTTTCATATTCCTCTTGCCCCGTGATACACCAGTTCGGAGTCTGTTCAGCGACTTCCATGTTGTGTATGGTAGATGATGTCCCATATTCCTCTTGCACCGTGATACACCAGTTCGGAGTCTGTTCAGCGACTTCCATGTTGTATATGGTAGATGATGTCCCATATTCCTCTTGCACCGTGATACACCAGTTCAGAGTCTGTTCAGCGACTTCCATGTTGTGTATGGTAGCTGATGTCCGGAGACAGGTTCCTCCCGAAGTTCTATCTCTGGGGCCTGCATCGATTCGTGCATCCCTCGATGCGTCGGCTTTCAGAGCTTGTCTGTAATGGCTTTGTTGATTTTAAGAAGCTATGTTTGTTTTTGAGTCTTGTGCTTTGTACCTGATCTGTTAGCTGTTGACCGGGCAACATTCTTTAAAAAAAAAGGAATCAAATTCCTTTCCAACACGCAGTCTACCTTCCCCCAGACATAGTAAGCCGCAGGAAGTGAACATTGCAAAATAAGGGATAGTATTCAGCTACCTGGTGTAACAGTTCCAGCCTGAGCATGAGCGTTTAGGGCAAGGGTGATGTTGTCACGGACTCTGAGAACAAAGGTTCCTGAATGTGTGCCAAGGTCACTCAAGGATACTACGTCAAGGTCACTCCTCGTCTCGATACTAAGTCAACAAATGAAAACGGGGTTGGAGGAAAGAATTTGTCTAGTACAGGTAGAGGCTCGGACCTGACCACTGGGGTTCCGATTTGGGTAGTGTGGGATTAGTGACAGACAGACGCCATCTCCCAGAGATCCATTGAACAGCTCTGATACTGCTTGCGACTATATAATTTAATAATATAATAATGTGGCTTCCTCATTATAATCCAAATACAGCGCAAGTTACAATATCAAAACACAACCGTCAGCTCACGTCGCCATCATCGCTTGCGATGGACATCTAGTAATAATAATAATAATAATAATAATAAAAATGATAATAATGGAGAAGCTCATATTTTCAGTTATACTAAGAAATCTGAGAACAGCCCTCGAACATCATTTATGTAGTGGAATTGTAGCATACAATCAGACCCAATATATCAATGTAAGACATGAGGTTATCTGCCATTTTGAAGAATGGAAGCAATTGATTTTGCCGACCACGAGCTATAGGCGCATGCAAAATCTCTTCTAGAAAACGTCATTGCTGTAGTCTGTACCCGACCAGATCTGCTTGACCTTTGAGAAATTCCAGATCTCTCACCGGATCATTAATTTCATTCCTAGTAATTGTACATGTTTGTACATACTCTTGAAAAGTAAAGCATTAGGATATATTGATGTTACGGCTTTCACAGGTGACAGATGTTCACAAGCCCTATTTTTGTCTTCATCATCCAGAGTAGGTCTTCTTGGAATAGCAGATGGAATATTCAAATAGGTTAAAAGCAAATTTGTCTTCTTAGAAATACGTTGTCCAATTGGAGGAGGCATGCAAGGCTTATAATCATTTCCACGGTTTGTTGGTTTATTTTTTACAGCTGAAACTGCAAAATGCATCGAACGCAAATGAGATGCGTTGCGTAGCACGGCACCGTAATTGCTCCTTGAGATGTGCGTTATTGATGTTGATGGATGATTTTCATATACTTAATAGATTTTCCTCATGATATCTGCATGATAATGGGATGCGTAGAGATAATGCTTACAATGTTGACGATAAAACGATAGTTGACTAGGTCTCAGTGGCCTACATCAGTCAATGACTACGTATCATCACTGTAGTTACGAGAACAACACCAATAAATGCAATGGAGAACATCATACGAACTGAAAGTATGGAGACACGCAGAGACCAGAAACACTCCAGCAGGGGAAGAAATTCAAACGAATGCCTGATCACTCAATATGGCGGGATATATCGCATGGGAAGAGGGAGATTAAAGAGAAACCACATCATATAAAAAAAAAGAACTTGCAAGAGCAGACCAAATCATAAGGCAGACACTGGTTAGAGATCTAAAACAAACATCCCAAATCACACCATGGAAAAAAAGCCAAGTCTCCTGAGATGGTAGAAACCATACAGGGAATAGGGAAAAGGGAACAGACAGATTTAGAAATGAAATTTATCACAGAAGAATATCTTAGGAGAGTGTACTCACCATAAATATGGACAAATATATACAGATGTCTAAAATAACAAAGTCACATCCAATGGAGGTGGAGGGGTTTATTACAGACTAAGGAATGGAGAATAAAAAAGTCGAGTATTAACAACGAAAACATATTCAAATAATGTCCGTGCAGAAGCAGAGGCACCGAAGCCCGCAGCTGAACTTGTAATCCAAGATAAAGATATCCACCAAGAAAACATAGTATTCCTGACTGATCCTACTTCAGTATTAGCAGCGCTAAAACAACACAAAGATGAAGATCTCGAGCAATGTATGTTCTTCCTGACACAGCTCTCAGCAGAACACCCAAGGTTGGTCATACAGTGGATCCCATCCCACTGCAATATTGAAGGCAATGAAGCTGCAGACAAACAAGCAAATTGTGGAGGATCATCCCCACAAACAGACCTGAGTCTCACATATAATGAGGTCCAGACCATAATTGAAGCCAACCACTGGGAAAATGGGCTGATCAACACACCGACTTCCGAAAATAAGACAGTTACTATAACTTAACTAGAGAAGAGCAGGTCATAATCTTCAGACTGAGAACTGGGCATAACAGACTCAAGGGTCATCTTTACAACAAAATGAGGATTGGGACAGATGACAAGTGTCCATTTGGGGAGCATATCATGACCCTGGAACACATCCTGCAAAGCTGCATGCTCACGCAGGAAAAGAGAGAACAATACTGGCCTTCCGAGACAGATATGAGACAAAAAGCTGTATGTGGATCAAACAGACTTACAAACAGCGGTATCCTTTGTAAGAGAAACCGGGACCTTGATCTGAGGATGAACGAAGAAGATGATGAAGAAGAAGATGGCCCATCTTCAGTTTAGTGTATGTAAGGAAGAATACGGGCATGATGCTGAAGTTGTCGTTATCGACTCTTTAGCAACCTGATGACTGTTTCTAGTTGAGCCATAGTGATTAGTCCTCATTGAACAGCTGAACGTCTGGCCGACCAGTTCGTTTGCTTCATGTGACTTACTTCTCCAGTTGTTGACGTGTCAGGTTTGGTTGGTCCTATCCGAGCACGTGACTTACTTCTCCAGTTGTTGACGTGTCAGGTTTGGTTGGTCCTATCCGAGCACGTGACTTACTTCTCCTGCTGTTGACCTGTGAGGTTTGGTTGGTCCTATCCGAGCACGTGACTTCCGCTGGACACAACTCATGACATCATCGTATTGCTAAGGTGGTCTATCACGTCATCAGAAAACGATACGGGGCTAGAAGAAGTTTTAATATCGCCTAATTGACCGGTCTGGGGTGGAATACACGCGCCTCCGCCAGTAGAAACTAGTGAAGCAAAGACGTAAAATTAAAAACAAATAAAACTAAAACTACATGAGCAGTTAGCCCGCCATACCCTGTTCTTGTTTTCCAGAAACGGTGGACCATTTGAAATTTGATACATTGAAACAGATGAGTACTGTTGGTTTTCCCATAAAAATCGTGAAACTTCCAACGATTTCGTACTGCGGAAACTGGCTTCTTGGATCTCCATACGCGTTGCATCACAGTAGACGGTGAATGTGCTTCCATTTGATGTTTCACTTGGTGGCACGATTGGTTGTTGAGCACGCGCTGGGGAGACCAATGAAACACTTGATTACATAAATAGGTTCAAGGATATACTGGGGGTTCAAAGTTCTGACCAGTTTACTGCTCGAAGATCGGTTGTGAGCTAAACCAATGGTTTCCCCATGTTATAAAATGGAGGTTTTGTTTCTATGTTTCCATGTTTTATTATTAAAAACTGGGGGGTAAAAAACTGTCATACGACATTTTTCCCATTGCTAGGGTAGTCAAAGAGTTTTAAAAGCTGAGGACTTTAGGCCGCTTCGCCACTGCTGTCGACGCGTCGTGTGCTGGCTATGTTTGTTTATTTCACCCTCAACAGAAAAACAACATATGCCATACCGGGGATTCGAACCGCTGCCCTCCTTTGTCGGCACGCCTCGAAACCATTCGGTTACGCGCCCCTTATAAAATACTAAAACGAGCAAATATGGTGTCAGAAAATGGCATTTAAAAAACAAATAAGAATAAGGCTTGACTAAAAATATTTTTATGATGAAAATTTTAAAATAAAAGTATTTTTGTATTAACAAAAATATTTTGTAAAGTAATAGCAGTGGCTATTGTACGCCGTGTCTATTTCGGTAAAATCCTTTCAAATCTTCAACATTTTGGAAGTTCGTGGAAACTGAAGAAAATCAGACATGTCAAGCGATGTTCATCTGATTGTTCACTTAACTTACCGTCTTTATACTGGTTTAGAAGACCCTGCAGAGTCTGTATACAACCAGTTCCAATTACATCATCTTGCTCTAGAAGCTGTACGCATCCAATCTATTATTAAATGCATTGACCGTCCCAGCCTCCACCACCTCACTTGGCAATGCATTCCAAACATTCAAAATATAATCTTACCATAAAGTGGTGAGAGAAACACCATGTACTGTCCATGTAACTTAGCATTTGTGTTGCTGTGGTCTCGTCTCGTGCGCGCAATGCTAGCTGCACCATCGAGCAAGCGTGTTGTTGTGGATCGACTGTTATTTAGAGACTACAATTAACATGCTAAGTTAAGTCAGTAAGTAGGCCACAAACTGATTTAGGGTAGCGAAAAAATGCATTTGATAATTTCTAAAGGTGCGATCAGATGGTAGTAACATCCAGCTTTGTGATTACTGGGGGTAGCAGAAGCTAGGTGACACACGCACGTGCGCAGCACAGACGGAAAATGGCGTTCGTGCTCACAGAGGGTACAATCAAAGAACAGCGTTCTGTTATGCATTTGTTGCTGTTGAGCAAAATGACTTTCTGCAAAGGATATCCATGAGGAAATAATCTTCCTGTCACAACGACCGTTGTCGCGTAAAACGGTGCATAACTCGGTCAATGCATGTTCGCATCAATATATATATTTCCCAAGTTTTTTAATCCACGATTGGAGCAGCGAGATACAATATGGGTAATCCAACCAAATATAGCATGCCCTGTATGGCCACAAAAGAATCATGCAATATACTGCCAAGATGATGAGGAAATAGCTGCTTGTTAGCGAACAACAAAGAAGAGAATGAACATCACAAATTATAAGTACGAGGGTGTTCAAGTCAAACCGGTACTTTTAAAAAATACATTCCTTCAATTTAGTGCACTTGAACTCTTTTCAAAAGCCGAAAGCTGTCTTGGCCCCCAACGTGCACTAACCTTCCGAAAATGAAAAATTGTGTTCCCCATACCCAGAGAAAGACTTGCCTGTTGTGCAATTTTGCGACAGGTTACAGGTTTCGAGGATAGGACGTTCCACATTCCGGATATTAATAGGAATCTTCTTCTTCTTCGTTCGTTCTCAATCTCCCACTACCAAACCCTGAAAGGGCTTAAGTATCAGAATGTAGTCCAGAGAACGGAATGTATTGTGTCGTAGTTTACAGCTTGACTGCGATATTTGCACCTTTCGGTCCAACACATCCGATTTCAGCAATAATTTTTTAGTACCGGCTTAGTATTCCCTCTTCGATCCCTTCTCCTTAGCCAGTCTGCCCTGATGCAGCCCGTTATCCAGGATCACCGCGTGGAGGTGTAGAAGGGTCTTGGCAGCTATGGTTCGCTGGCCCTCACACTAACAGTCAGCTATGGGTAGCTGACCACTGCAGCTCATGCGCTGCTCAGCATCTTGATCCCGGATATTAATAGGAATGACTGTAGTGGGTTGAGTGACACCACTGCTGGGATCATCAATCACGGATGTACGGCCTTCTCTAAAACGTTTACACCATTAAAATGTCTTACTGCGGCTGAGTGTCTCACCACCTTATTGTGATTGCAGTCTTCTATACATTTCCGCAGGTTTCATACCTTCTTTCACAAGAAACTTCATCACAACACGCCGTTTCATGCAAGCACTAACAGTGTTGTCCGCCATTTTTATTTATATGTCACGTGACTGACCTATGGCAAATGGGCCACCTAGCAGTAATATGAGACAAGTGTCTTTAACTCATGATAGTAGTTCCAGCAAACTATAACCCAATTAGGAAGAACTAGAACAAATTTGAACGCACCTCATAAATGACAACTTTGTTAGATAGATAGGAATCTATGACATGACCAGACAAGATGGTGAGAACGCTTAGTTTTATTATATAACTGTTTAACAGACTGTCGAGTGGTACGCCGGGGTCTTTATGTACGACAAAGACACGAATAGCACCAGAGCATATCGTAAGAGGCGACTAACTGTGTGACATGGCATAACACCGGCCATGGTTAGGTGATTTGTTAAGAGTAGCATAGATGGCGTCTAACAGGCTGCGAGTCTACTTTGCCTTAGTACTTGAATCTATCAAGATGTACTCACACATCGGTTAACCAACCTCTACGACACTTGCCTCAACGCATGGGAGTAATAAGCTGCTCGAGCCTAGCCCGCTAAGCAGGAAATCTTCCTACCGGCTACATCCAGCTTACGCCTGAGGTAGGACCTGAACAGAGGCAGCGGAATCTGTGGAAGTACAGGTGGACTAAAACTAAAACCATTAACAGATGGTGTCTGACCTGTTGTAAGTAACCCACACATGACTAGAACGATCTTGGTTCCAAAACATGTCATAGTCCGTACTATTTGACTGCGCCTCTTTACAAACGAAAAAAATTAAATACACCAATGGTCTCTTTCGATGTTCAGAAACTCCTTCCAATTATTCCTAATGACGGGATAACTCACTCCACGTTTCAGTGTCTGCTTTTATCATTTTCGGAGTTGATCTACGTGTCCAATTGTTGTCACCAAATTAATTCGCAGCTGCTGCATTGTTTTATGATATATCTAAAATAACCTTCTCTTTTAAATTCTCATTAAAATGTATATGAAATTGCCTATATGTGATCATGGATAATATTGCATGTTTGAAAGACTTGTTATGGTTTTATTTGCACACAATATTTAAATCGTTATGATTGGTTGAATTACGTTAAACGGTGTCTTAGAGAAGAAGAGAGAAAATAATTATAATTACTTGTCTAACAAGGACTAACATAATATTCGTGCCCAATCCTATCACCAATCGAGAACTGCTCGTCCTGAGCATTCAAGAAGATTTGAACACAATCATGATAGGCGCACGCTAGAACTGAGTTGGTCAGGACGTAAGCGGAGATCATGACCCTGGAGCTGCCAAGCCATACACCCTAGAGGGAAGCTGGTCGACCTGTGACAACTGAGCAAGAAGCCGCAGAAGCTGAAATGGAAATAATGAGACAGAGCTTGGGCACTATACAACGGATGGTTGCTGACAAGACGAGGTTAAGGGAGTGTGTTTGTGCCTCTAAATACGTCACCAAAGGCGGTCAAACACGCAGTGAATGATTTGACAGCAACCAGCAGCATATAGTTAGCTGCTTACTTCCGGATCAGAGAATCAGCGGATGAAGACCATATTCCGATTCAAATGGACGGATCTGGAAACATACTGCACGCGCATACAGTCTGTGAGAGAGTAGGGATCGAAGAGAGAATGCAAACTAGATCAAAGGGCTCTTGTGGGTGGTGATATTCTCTTTTTTATTTAATCGGTAGAAAGTATTAGATACCGTTTCTTGGGGCAGCTCTGGGAGTCACTGGTGAGGACAAATATCCCAGAACGCTTGATACTTGCCATACATATTCTCTATAATACTTGCAGAAATTATTTACGAGCATAAAATCAAAAGCCAAAAGATTACAGGTCCACTAGCGGAGTTATACTTGGTGACTTACTATCGCCATACGTTTTCATACTTCCGCTGGAGGATATCATCAAAGCGTGCAAAGAAAGGACACATAAAGTACGCCGCATGGTACTGGAAGATGATATTCATATATATCGGTGATGGTATTTATAGATGGCGTGACTCTGATCCTATAATCGGAGAAACATCTCCAGACCAAGCCTGGAATGAAAATTTGGAGAGAGGATTGTCTGTCAGCAGCTGTAACACAAAAGATCACGGAGGTCGCGAGAGAGGATTGTCTGTCAGCAGCTGTAACACAAAAGATCACGGAGGTCGCGAGAGAGGATTGTCTGTCAGCAGCTGTAACACAAAAGATCACGGAGGTCGCGAGAGAGGATTGTCTGTCAGCAGCTGTAACACAAAAGATCACGGAGGTCGCGAGAGAGGATTGTCTGTCAGCCGCTGTAACACAAAAGATCACGGAGATCGCGAGAGAGGAAACGAACCATCAGATAACCACAGGGGATCAAGATGCTGAGCAGCACATGAGCTGCAGTGGTCAGCGACCCATATCTGACTATTAGCGTCAGGGCCAGCGAACCATAGCTGCCAAGGCCCTTCTACACCTCCACGCGGTGATCCTGGATAACAGGCTCTATCAGGGCAGACTGGCTAAGGAGAAGGGATCGAAGAGGGAATGCTAACCCAGTACTCAAAAAATGCTTTCTGAAGTCGGATGTGTTGGACCGAAAGGTGCAAATATCGCAGCCAAGCTGCATACTACGACACAACCGCATTCCGTTCTCTGGACTACATTCTGGTACTCAATCCCTTTCAGGGTTTGGTGGCTTGAGATTGAGAACGAACGAAGAAGAAGAAAAAGAAGAAGAAGAAGAAGAAGAAGAAGAAGAAGAAGAAGCAGAAGAAGAAGAAGAAGAAGAAGAAGATAACCACAGGACAGCAGCTACTGGAACATGTCAACCAATTATAATATATTGGAGCCACAATAGACCATCACTGAAGCCTCCAATAAGAGCTGGACACATGAAAGGCATCAATTAGAAGACTCTTCTATGCAATCAACAGATGATTGCTCAGTAAAATATAGAGGCCACAAACAAAGAAGGATGTACACCAATCGACACGTGTACCTCTCATGTGAGTCATGGACAATAATTACAATTAATATAAAGGCCACAAACAAAGAAGGATGTACACCAATCGACACGTGTACCTCTCATGACATTTGCATGTGAGTAGTGGACAATAATCACAATTTAAAAAAAATAAAGCTACATTGCTTATAGATGAGGTGCTTTAGAAGCGCGGTTCAAGTGACAAGAAGGGACACGATACGTAACCAAACAATATGTCAAGATATAAAGTCCAAATCGTGCAGTCTCAAATTTAGTAATGGGGCTATGTCTGTAGGAATAGGAGAAGATCGGATACCACGGTAATCATTGGAGGCCAAGCACCGGGGATCTAGACCCCCTGGACGTCCCAAGGTACGATGGGAAGACAGCATACGATAGTCCCTGGTCGACCGAAAGATGGACTCGAACCAGGTCAGCAGAATGACAGCTTCTAGAACTGTCTGGTGATCTATCTGGTAAATTTCTACCCCTCATGGTAGCCAAGGAGTGACTAAGGAAGTAAGGTAGAAGACTCTACACCTAAGAATAGAAGTGGAGTTAGGCAAGCACTTTTTACAATTTTCTTGGGGATTGAGTGTAAAAATGTATGGTCTGTTTTAATTGAGATATTTCGGCTTAAAATACTTTTGAATACTTGTAGGTATCTTTATAATGTATATTATAATTTTAATACACAATTTATTTGGACTATATTAAAGGACAAAATCGGCAGTGAACATACATTTTTGCTCCTGAAAGTTGACATTTTTTGGAACTGACACAAAAAATATATTTTTTTTTTTTCTTTCTGTGTTTGCCTCACTAGTTTCTATTGGCGGAGGCGCGCCTTTTCCACCCTAGACAGTAGTCAATTTGGGCGATATTAAGACGCATAAACCAGTGCTTGGATGTATTTGTGCATCTGTATGTACCCATGCTAGGTTTGTGCGCTCTCAGAAGCCAGCCCAACCAAAGTGCAATAGAAGGGGCTCACCATGAGGGCGCGTGTGAAAGTTGTGCAATAGTGTGACTGTAGGACAGAGTCAAATGAAACAGAGTGAGGTGAGAGGAGAGAGAAGGGGAAGACCTATCCCAGAGGGCTCCTACAAAAAAAATATAATTCACATTTCATTAATAAAAATGATAAATATATAAAACTGTTTAAATAAATATATAGTTTTTCAAATGAATTTAAAAGATTTTTTAAAAACCACTTCTATTCTTGTACGTAATAATCTAGACAGCGCCCCTTCGACCCAAATTCATTAATGACAAAGTCATATAACTTCTCCCTGGATCGCAGAGTATTAAGCTGTTGGTTTGTCTATCGCCATTAAAACCAGGTCTGTTAGTTGTCATTCTTTATACTGTTGCGTTTATAGCCTTTATTCTTCCTTAAGCTGAAATATTGCATTGGAAACTCACTGTGGAGATTCATAATGTAAGAACTAATGCACAAGGCGTGTTTCTGTCCTCAGCAACAGACGTCGTCGTAAGCAGACCTCAAATCGGTAGATAAATATTGAAATATATCCATCAATAATTTTTCAATAGCATATCCCAGATTACCCGGCAAAATTACCCCTCGTTCATTGGCGAAAGGAAATCAATGATTGCTTCCAATGCCTCTATAAAACAACTAAACCACCTCTTTCCCTACGCAGCACTTATAATTATTTAAGAATTAAGAAAACGGAATCGTCTGTGCTTCGCTTTCCAACGTCTATCTATCAGCAATTACGTGTAAAGGCCAAGCCGAGCCATTCTGTAAGAAATAGAAGCTTGAATGCTGCACAAGTAAGCCCGTAGAGGAGGAATAACAACAAACACAACTAAGACTATCAAATAGTTTTATTGTACGATTAATAAATATGTGTATGAGCTCAAGAAAGGAATAAAAGGAATGACAAGCACTGTTTACCGCTTACGTTGACCCACCGCGCGTGATACATACATACATACATATATACATACATACATACACAGACATACACAAACGCACACATAGACAGTCTTTAGTCTTTGTAATGGAATAACCAGCGATAATTCATTGTTCTTATTTTCAACCCGCATCAAATTTAAGTGACAAACAATAACAGATGATGTATGGCTCTTTGTGGGCCCCTAAAATCCGCGAAGCCCAGTGAGGGAGTTAGTGATCGGAGCCACACTGAGAGTGTTTATCGCGATGCAGACCATCACGTCAGTGTAGACATTATACAACCGGGTCAACAGGCACGTCAATACGCAAATTATCCTCGAAGAAATTGTCTGAACGAAATATATTATTGGTCTTCAACAACGTCATAACGTGATCTTCTTTCATCAGTGGTGTAGGCAAAGTCCTCGCCAGTCATCGTACAACGGCTACATAAATTGGCTTAGCGTGTTTATCCAAAGTTCAATCTATATTCGGGTCTGGAAGATCAACGATCGGCATGATTTTTTCTTTTTGATAATATCAAGAAAAGTTGCGCGAACAGAAACCTTTGTATATCGCTTTCATCGACCTGAAAAAGGTATTTGATGTAGTTAGCAGGGATGAACTTCAACATCCCCTCATAAGCTGCCCAAGTTAGCTACGGCTAATATTATCTTTCCATTAGCTCATGTATGGAGCTTCTTCTTTTTCTACTGCGTTCGTTCTCAATCTCCCGCTACCAAACCCTGAGCAGGGCTTTGCAAGTAGCAGGATGTAGTCCAGAGAACGGAATGCGTTGTGTCGCTAGTTTACAGTTTGGCTGCGACATGTGTACCTTTCGGTCCGACACATCCGTCTTCGGCAGAATGTATGGAGCTAAAGAGCAACTACAGTCAACGGTTGAGTTCATCGCGGAAACTCGGCTGATGGTGTCAACATCTATGATGTGATCACAAGAAGCAGAAGAAGCTCGTGACAGGAACAGTCCAATTTGATAGGGACATAACTCAACCCTTTGCCGTGGTGTTAAGCCAGGCAACGTCCTGGCCCTTACGCTTTCTGCCTTCATAATAGGTCGGTTGGTCAGCTGTTTAACTTACTAAGTCTCTAAGGAAAACGAACATGACGCAGGTCACCTTCAAGGACTTCCTTTTCGCTGATGATTCTGCAGTGGTCAACACACAATGAGCAAGGACTTCAGAGCTTGATAGATCGCTTCTTCCAGGCGTGCAACGGGTTTGGTCTCACAATAGGTCGCAGATGTCACATCGACTTTTAATATCTATCAATTGACATGTGTGCACCAATTCATATACACGGGCTTCCTCATCAAGGACAAACTCTCTCTAGACCAAGAAATTGACAGTCACATGGGTAAAGCTGCGGATAAATGTGCTCTCTCACAACGCGTGATTGGGAAAACCAGAAACTTATAAATAAAACGAAGGCTATGATTTACAGTACATGTGTGGCCAGCACGCTCTTATATGGTAGCAAAACCTGGGAAAACTGCTAAACAGGATCACAGGATGAACACCTTTCATCTACGGTGCTTGAAATCCAATCTTGGAACAGAGTGACACCTGCAGATGTATATTCTCGCACATGTGTTATAATCATGTACACCTCTTCCTACGTAGTGATGGCTAAGATGGCTTGATCATGTTCGACGCATGGGAGACGGTCGCATTCTCAAAGGTATCCTCTATGCACAGCTGGTGGATGGCAAAAGAGCAGTCGGTCGACCATAGCTGAGGTTCAAATGTGCGTGCAAGAGGGACTTGAAGACAATATACGAGTCTGACATCCTGGAAGACTAAGCTACAGACCGTTCAAAGTGGAGATACACACTGATGAGCCACCTCATGCTGGATTAAAGGCCGCACTTGCAATACGGAGAAGTGAAACGACAACGCCACAGATACAAATAAAACACCCAGTAAAGAGTTATTACTCCAACGTAGCATCATTATATAGTCCGTTATGACTGAAAGGGGTTTCGAACTAACGAAAGTGATAACTCCAAACATATGCATTCAACTATTCAATCATCCCAACACATCTGGTACACAAGCCAAGGGTGGTGACATGCTTATTGAAACAAAATAAATACAATTAGTAACAGATGGTCAAAACATAATCATGAACTAAACGGTGACGAAGGAAATGAACATCCCTACTTATTACATAACACGGAAGGAGGTGCGACAATAAATAAAACTCAGGTAGAAAACGAATTCAAACATTTGAAGCACCAGACCCAGATGCCATTATTTGTGACAGGTTGCAGACTCTAGAAGAGTTTGGTCAGAATCCTTTAACTGACCTCTATTGCAACGTTTATGAATCATGAACGATTTAAACATATGATATATTGACATGTTAGAATCGTTATTTATAAAAATCAAAACATATATATACAAATCAGTGCTCACAGCTCTTCCACTGAATCCCGGGAGAACACAGTGCAAACAGTATATTTTATGAGACATGTTACCAACATTCAGATCAGAATAACCACAACAGCATATTTTATGAGACATGTTACCAACATTCAGATCAGAATAACCACAACAGCATATTTTATGAGCCATATTTTCCAACATTCAGATCAGAATAACCACAACAGCATATTTTATGAGCCATATTACCAACATTCCCATCAGAATAACCCCGATAAGAACACACAACAAAATCAAAAACAAATTATCAAAAGAACAATGTAGTTTGTAATACGTGAGAAATAGCGCAATACATATTTCAGATATATAATTGTATGACTCGTAAGATACAAGAAGATCTGAATAATTGTTTCCTCGATGATACACGCACACTTCCAACATTGTCTGACGTATAGTAATGTCAGAAACAGTCTTAATGCGTTAACTGTAGACGGAAAATACATAAGAACCATACGGACTGTGTACCGACAACAAATGGCTTAGGTTAGGATGAAACATGAATTCAGTGAGTCCATTATAACTCCATAAAAAACGAGCATGACAAAGCTGTTCTCTGTCATCAGTCTAACATGAACTTCCCAAGAAGGGTTTGAGACCGGAAACAACTCAGGATACTAGCACTCTGGTAACACCTCCCTTGAGAGCAGGAGTAGCTTGAAACATGCGGGATGAGATCACCCACCGTTTTCGTTTATCACCTTAAGTGGCAAGTGCCCTACGTCCCGACAACATCACCCACCGTTTTCGTTTATCACCTTAAGTGGCGAGTGCCCTACGTCCCGACAACATCACCCACCGTCTGAGCGATGTTTAAATGAACATGTTTCTAATCAAGCATGGCACAATTTCGCCAAGACGATGTGTTGGTTCATTATTGGTCTGTGTACATTTTGCAGTCATACCAACACAGGCACTGTCAAAAAACAGGACGCCTATCTCTTGATGTTCAGCCGTGTACCCTGGACCGTGAAAATACGGCATGACAGAATAATCCAAGGGAAAAAGACCAAAAAATGAACAAGCTAAATAATATGCCACACAAAACCACATATATTGAAATAAAAAACCACAACACGTGTCCGTGGATACGAGTGTGAGTCGTCAACTAGTGCGAATTCGAGTCAAATCCGTGGCTTGACCGCACATCCATAAGGGACACGAGTGTGAGTCGTCAACTAGTGCGAATTCCAGTCAAATCCGTGGCTTGACCGCACATCCATAAGGGACACGAGAACAAGACTAGACAGTGGTCGGTTAGTCTCCATCTTGGTGAGGCTCTGTTAGCAGAGCAAGTCAAGATACACGACTAAGTGTAGATATCTCCATGACAGAAGTAATGACCAGAACATAAGTAAAAGGGCTAATGAAATGTAAGGTTAGAGTACAGTGACGTACATTATGGCACACCACAACAATCACGTGCCTCGGTACCATCAGAACGGATGACAGAATGTGGACAAAAGTAAAGAGATGAACGTCACTAGACAAAGCCAGCTTCCAGAAGACACTTGTAGCACTAGCTGTCCATCACAAGGGAAGGTGGCGACAACATCAGACGTGCTGCGAGATGTGATCTCCTCATATGACTGTAAAGTCTAATCCTGACACAGTTTACTTTGGAAACATGTGAGGCGTCAGCTGTGGGGTCTTCGTACGTTCTATTCTTTCGGGCAGCTCACTTTCTCTAAGTTCGGCGATATTTCGTGCTGCGAATTGAGCACTTAGTGTGATATTAACGCGACTCGTGGAACGGTTCTGTACAAGCAAATTGTAAGAGGTGACATCAATGTTGAAGTTTTTCAGAGACATTTTAAAGGATTCTATGCAGCATTTCTTCTATCCTTATGATGGGCGCCTGTCCGTTCTGAGATCACCGTGTAATAGCTACGTAGGAAGGCACTCATCGGGCATACAAACAACATGTCCCCACATCGTATTTGGCTTTTTACTTGTTAAGAATTTGTGATTTATATACTATGTCCTGCTACTTAATCCTGAAGAAACATACTGGCAAATATGTCCCTGGCTCTGAAACTGAGAGAACGGGTCTCGGAGTAAAATTAGGAACCTTTACTGCTTTTAACTAAACTTAACGTCTTTATACTGATTTAGAAGACTGCGCAGAGTCTGTATACAACAAGTTTCTGTCACATTCACTTGATCTAACAAACCTATGAGCATTAAATGTATTCCTCAATGCATTTATTGAGCCTTCATCCACTTTTTCGGAGGTAATGCATTTTAAGCATTCATCACTTTCTGACTAAAAAAAAATATTTTCTGGGATCTAATCTTGACCTTTCTTTAATTAATTTGTAGCTACGCCCTAGTGTTGTAGCTGGCTATATTTTTTTTTAAACTTGTTATAGTCTAATTTATTCTTCTCCTCGATTATCGTATAAATCCATATTAAATCACCTCGAATTCTATCTAGACACTATAGGCCGTTTTTTCTGACTTTCCTCGAAACTATAAATCCGGATTTTCCCTATCAGTTTTGTATTCTTTCCAGCATGTTTATATCCCCTCTACGATAAGGGCTACACACCTGTACACAGTACTCCAATCTACGTCTAACTAATGCTTTATACAGTTTGACAATCACTTCCTTGCTCCTATGTTTAATATTTCCTTTTATCATACATAATATTGCATTTGCCTTTTTCACTGCTACCTAAATTTGCTCACTCACCTTACCATTATTGTTTTATTATAACCCCTAGTTCATTTTGCTTTTATATCTTTATAATATTCTTCTTTCCTATCCTATAATTATGTTCCATATTAGATCTACCCATGTGTACATTTATCTACATTGAACTCTATTTGACAGCTCTCAGACTATTCCCGAATGTGATCTGCACCGGACCTCAATTCTGCTTTAGATGAGACATTACGGCACTGCATAGTTTTGTGTCATCCTCGAATTTTGGAATGATGGATCCGATATTAATGTCCAATCATTTTTATATACAAACAACAAAATTGGTTTCCAAAACTAAGCCCTGTGGCACTCGACCTTTTACCTCACAGCACTCAGAATACTCCTTATTTATGCTCACTCTCTGCCTTGTTGCCGTTATTAAATTGTCTATCCATTTGGCAACTTCGCCACATATTTCTTGTTGTTGTTGTTGTTGTTGTTTGCGGATGCTTACAATGAGTAGGTAACTCTTTTGTGCGCCCTGAAAAGGACGTTAAGTGGCGGGTTGCAGTAGCTTTTCTGACATCCCGCACGTGCTGATGAAAGTGGACCAGGGTCCTCCAGGCGGTTGTGATATGTTTGGCTTCATGTGTATGTCACTCACTACTACGGGGATCACGTCGATCCCTTACCATGTTAGGATTGAAAACAGCCCGTTTCTATGGAGGGCTACTAGGAAGCCGAGGTGAGGGTCTTGGTCACTATGTTTTACTTGACCCTGACTAACATGACGATATATTACATAAAACACTGACAATAATGACGATATATTACATACAATAATGACGATATATTACATACAATAATGACGATATATTACATACAATAATGAGGATATATTACATACAACAGTGACAATAATGACGACATATTACATATACCACTGACATAATGACGACATATTACATATAACACTGACAATAATGACGATATATTACATACAATAATGACGATATATTACATACAACAATAACGATATATTACATATAACACTGACAATAATGACGATATATTACATTCAACACTGACAATAATGACGATATATTTCATACAACGCTGACAATAATAACGATATATTACATACAACACTGACAATAATGACGATATATTACATACAACACTGACAATAATGACGATATATTACATACAACACTGACAATAATGACGATATATTACATATAACACTGACAATAATGACGATATATTACATACAACGCTGACAATAATGACGATATATTACATACATCACTGACAATAATGACGATACATTACATATAACACTGACAATAATGACGATATATTACATATAACACTGACAATGATGACGATATATTACATATTATTTTTTTTTTTTTTTTTTTTTTTTTTTTTGCGTTCGCCTTATTTCTCTAATCCCCAAGACGGTGTGCATTGCACTGCGTTTTTATTTTGCGCCTGTCGGCCCAGTGCATCCGACTTCAGCATGCATTTTATGTAAGGGTCTGCTTCCTCCTGCATTTTCTAAGGGTTTGCTTCCCCGGGGTAACGGCCGGTGCTGAGATGGGAATCGAACCCAGCACCTTATGGTTGTGAGCCGTGTCACATAACCACTAGACCACGCCGTCCCCCGATATATTACATATAACACTGACAATAATGACGACATATTACATATAACACTGACAATGATGACGATATATTACATACAACGCTGACAATAATGACGATATATTACATGCACCACTGACAATAATGACGATAAATTACATACAACACAACACTGGCATCGAATGACGATACATTACATGATACGATATTCAAAGATCTTTGTTAACGAATACCGAAAGAAGACAGTCATGGTCCATTGGACACTATCTCAAAGCCTTGACAAAAGAATAGACTCAGGACAGGAAGGCAGACAGAGACGAAAGGTATGGCAAGGAGACCACAGATCGTCTGAAATGTTGAATTTCTCAAAGAACGGATGGTTGTGAAAGAAATGATCGTCTACACCATACGGTGTTACACTTGGAGTGTATGGGATGTCACGGAGGGTAGCACCTCTAGTGGCAGATATACTGTTCCCTATCTTGATTAGTTTGTCAATTATTGGTATTCACCTGGCACTCAACTCTCACCTGTGACTCCACGTAGCTGCCAGCATGCGGTAGCGGCCACACACCGGACAACGGTCTCAACTTGACCAGCTAAACCAAGTAAGGGTGGCCGATGGGTCTAATAAAGCCACGGGGATATAGGGCTTGTCTACCTAAGAATACGAAGACTGGATTCGGTGGACTGTGTGGAAGAACCACTGGCTGGTCAGCTGGCAGCAAAGCGACTACTAGCAACTCGCTGTGGAGTGTTTGGAGGAAGGCTAGACACAGAAAATTCCCTTGGTTGTCCACTGCATCCGGATTATTGCTCCAGTCGTCTTGATCGTATCTTGCCACTGGATCAAATGGAATCAGGACGAGAGAGTGAGGCTGGCGGTGCACAACTCTCCCTCCCTTAAATCCAACTCACACGCAATTCATACAACCATCTCACAGATGACAATGTGGTCCTCTGTGGAAACGATGGACAAACAACAACGATACTTGATGATGCTGATGATGATAGTGATGATGTAAGTCAAATATCTTCAAATGAAAACATTCTCCTCACACTGACATACTGCGACAATATTGGTCTTCTCGAAGTAGGTCAACTAGTCACGTGATTCAAAGGTTTGCTTGAGGAAGTATTGCTGCTGTTCAAAGGTTTGCTTGAGGAAGTATTGCTGCTGTTCAAAGGTTTGCTTGAGGAAGTATTGCTGCTTTTCAAAGGTTTGCTTGAGGAAATATTGCTGCTGTTCAAAGGTTTGCCTGAGGAAGTATTGCTGTTGTTCAAAGGTTTGCTTGAGGAAGTATTGCTGCTGTTCAAAGGTTTGCTTGAGGAAGTATTGCTGTTGTTCAAAGGTTTGCTTGAGGAAGTATTGCTGCTGTTCAAAGGTTTGCTTGAGGAAGTATTGCTGCTGTTCAAAGGTTTGCTTGAGGAAGTATTGCTGTTGTTGCAGTTAACTTGGTTGTCAACCAAATCTTCTTTCTTCATTATGCTCAATAAACTATCCTTCTCAACGCTTTCCTCCTATAAGTGGTACCACGATAAAGTATCCTAGGCATTGTTCACGCCGAAGCAGAGACCAACGCCAATCACAACCACAGCGAGGAGGATCGCCAAACAGACACCAGAGTTGTGACAATTCTCTCCGGCTCGGATTTTCACGTCCGTTAGAAAGTCTTGCCATGTCCATCTGCAACAAGAGTACAACGTCAGCAGCTTGTCAATGATGTGGGATAGAAATAATTGTGTATTTGTTTGTATGTAAATGTGAGTGAGTGAGTGTGTGTGTGTGTGTCTGTGTGTGTGTGTGTGTGTATGTGTGTGCCTGTGTGTATGAGTATGTGAGTGAGTGTGTATGCATGTGTGAGTGTGTATGTATGCATATATGTGTGTGTGTGTGTGTATATATATATATATATATATATATATATATATATATATATATATATACATACATATATATATATATATATATATATATACACACACACACATATATATATATATATTCAACATTATTATACAATGCAGAAACATGGACTGCGAACAAAATTAGAAGAAAAAAAAATAAAGGCCCTCGAAATATAGTTTTACAGAAGAATGTATTGCATTTTGTGGAAAGAGAAACACACAAATTGCGACGAACTAGCGACAGTAGGCATGAGTAGAGAGAGAACTATAGACAGACATTAAAATTAGACCATTTGGTCAAACGAAAAAAAAACACGGTACTTTATTGACAACAATACTGGAGAGGAAGGTTGGACAAGAAGCGGGAATTGTTTTAAATGGGAGAGCAAGATAACAAGATGAGCTAATGTCAGTCTGACAGAGTGTACCCTCAAGGCAAGTGACAGAATTTTGGAGGTACATTGCAGTCATTGGAGCCGCGTAGCGCAGTGGTTAGCGCGCTGACTTCGCATCTCAGTTGTCCTGGGTTCATTCCCCAGTTGAGGCGGTAAAGTTTTTTTCAGACCGCAATGGCTGCCGGGTCGATCCAGCCTTAAATGGGTACCGGTTCAGTCAGGGAAGTAAAACCGGCGAGGGAGAGGAGATGCCTACCGCCCTCATATAGCCGAGCCTTTGAAATGTGAGATCGCTAACACCTTACACCCCTACGGCAGTAATGCTATGGGATACTTTACTTTTTTTTTTTATTGCAGTCAACCTTCGTTGTTGAGGTGGCACTTGAATTGACACACACACATGCACACACAGACACACATACGCACACATATACGTACGCACACAGACACACACGCACGCTTTCACACACATACATGCGCATGCACACACACCTTTGTTGTCAAATACTGCTCTAGGTAAAGCCACGAATCGTGTCTGGGTGACATACTGGCAGCAAGCGCGTCCATGTGTGCCGTTACAACATTGTGCAAAGGTGGTTATTAGCATCAGTGTTCATAAATACAATGTATGCATATGTGTGTGGTTGTGTGTATGTGTATGTAAACGCATGTGTATGTGTAGATGTGTGGTTATACTTATCGGTATATGTATTATCATTTCTTGATTGGCCATATTCATCGTATTCGGCCTCTCTGTGTGATATTCTTTCTGAACCACTTTTAACCAGCCGGAAACTTTTACAGTATATTATCCAGGTGAATAACTCTTTTTGAATAAGTACCTACCTGTCAATGTTCCTCGTTAGTCTTGTGACGTTTTAGTTGTTTTTAATTGTGTTGTCTCTGATGATATTCTTTCGGTTGCAATGTATGTTTCGCTCATATTGTTGCGCTGACGTTGTAAATGAGCAAAACGTGTCCATGTCATTCTATTTTTCTTTTTTATACTTTGGTTGTCAGTACAGCCGAGACTTCGACTTCGTGTCGTGAGCTCATCAGGTGTATTGTTGTTTGTTCTTATAGGTGTGGTAAATGAGAACTACAGGTGTGTGGTCAGTGAGAGCTACAGGTGTGTGTGTGGTCAGTGAGAGCTACAGGTGTGTGTGTGTGGTCAGTGAGAGCTACAGGTGTGTGTGTGGTCAGTGAGAGCTACAGGTGTGTGTGTGGTCAGTGAGAGCTACAGGTGTGTGTGTGGTCAGTGAGAGCTACAGGTGTGTGTGTGGTCAGTGAGAGCTACAGGTGTGTGTGTGGTCAGTGAGCGCTACAGGCGTGTGTGTGTGGTCAGTGAGAGCTACAGGTGTGTGTGTGTGGTCAGTGAGAGCTACAGGTGTGTGTGTGGTCAGTGAGAGCTACAGGTGTGTGTGTGGTCAGTGAGAGCTACAGGTGTGTGTGTGGTCAGTGAGAGCTACAGGTGGGTGTGTGGTCAGTGAGAGCTACAGGTGTGTTTGGTCAGTGAGAGCTACAGGGGCGTGGTCAGTGAGAGCTACAGGTGTGTGTGTGGTCAGTGAAAGCTACAGGTGTGTGTGGTCAGTGAGAGCTACAGGTGCGTGTGTGGTCAGTGAGGGCTACAGGTGTGTGTGTGGTCAGTGAGAGCTACAGGTGTGTGGTCAGTGAGAGCTACAGGTGCGTGTGTGGTCAGTGAGAGCTACAGGTGTGTGTGTGGTCAGTGAGGGCTACAGGTGTGTGTGTGTGGTCAGTGAAAGCTACAGGTGTGTGGTAAGTGAGAGCTACAGGTGTGTGGTCAGTGAGAGCTACATGTGTGTGTGGTCAGTGAGAGCTACAGGTGTGTGTGTGGTCAGTGAGAGCTACAGGCGTGTGTGTGGGGTCAGTGAGAGCTACAGGTGCGTGGTCAGTGAGAGCTGCAGGTGTATGTGTGGTCAGTGAGAGCTACATGTGTGTGTGTGTGTGTGTGGTCAGTGAGAGCTACAGGTGTGTGTGTGGTCAGTGAGGGCTACAGGTGTGTGTGTGTGTGTGTGGTCAGTGAGAGCTACAGGTGCGTGGTCAGTGAGAGCTACAGGTGTGTGTGTGTGTGTGGTCAGTGAGAGCTACAGGTGCGTGGTCAGTGAGAGCTACAGGTGTGTGTGTGGTCAGTGAGAGCTACAGGTGTGTGTGTGGTCAGTGAGAGCTACATGTGCGTGGTCAGTGAGAGCTACAGGTGTGTGTGTGGTAAGTGAGAGATACAGGTGTGTGCGTGGTCAGTGAGAGCTACAGGTGTGTGTGTGTGGTCAGTGAGAGCTACAGGTGTGTGTGGGGTCAGTGAGAGCTACAAGTGTGTGTGTGTGTGTGTGGTCAGTGACAGCTACAGGTGTGTGTGTGTGCTCAGTGAGAGCTACAGGTGTGTGGTCAGTGACAGCTACAGGTGTGTGTGGTCTGTGAGAGCTACAGGTGTGTGGTCAATGAGAGCTACAGGTGTTTGTGTGGTCAGTGAGAGCTGCAGGTGTGTTTGGTCAGTAAGAGCCTCAGGTGTGTGTGTGTGGTCAATTAGAGCTACAGGTGTGTGTGTGGTCAGTGAGAGCTACAGGTGTGTGTGTGTGGTCAGTGAGAGCTACAGGTGCGTGGTCAGTGAGAGCTGCAGGTGTATGTGTGGTCAGTGAGAGCTACATGTGTGTGTGTGTGTGGTCAGTGAGAGCTACAGGTGTGTGTGTGGTCAGTGAGGGCTACAGGTGTGTGTGTGTGGTCAGTGAGAGCTACAGGTGCGTGGTCAGTGAGAGCTACAGGTGTGTGTGTGGTCAGTGAGAGCTACAGGTGCGTGGTCAGTGAGAGCTACAGGTGTGTGTGTGGTCAGTGAGAGCTACAGGTGTGTGGTCAGTGAGAGCTACAGGTGTGTGTGTGGTCAGTGAGAGCTACAGGTGTGTGTGTGGTCAGTGAGAGCTACATGTGCGTGGTCAGTGAGAGCTACAGGTGTGTGTGTGGTCAGTGAGAGATACAGGTGTGTGCGTGGTCAGTGAGAGCTACATGTGTGTGTGTGTGTGGTCAGTGAGAGCTACAGGTGTGTGTGTGGTCAGTGAGAGCTACAAGTGTGTGTGTGTGTGTGTGGTCAGTGACAGCTACAGGTGTGTGTGTGTGGTCAGTGAGAGCTACAGGTGTGTGGTCAGTGACAGCTACAGGTGTGTGTGGTCTGTGAGAGCTACAGGTGTGTGGTCAATGAGAGCTACAGGTGTTTGTGTGGTCAGTGAGAGCTGCAGGTGTGTGTGGTCAGTAAGAGCTACAGGTGTGTGTGTGGTCAGTGAGAGCTACAGGTGTGTGTGTGTGGTCAGTGAGAGCTAGAGGTGTGTGTGTGTGGTCAGTGAGAGCTACAGGTGTGTGTGTGTGGTCAGTGAGAGCTACAAGTGTGTGGGGTCAGTGAGAGCTAGAGGTGTGTGTGTGGTCAGTGAGAGCTACATGTGTGTGGTCAGTGTGAGCTACAGGTGTGTGGTCAGTGAGAGCTACAGGTGTGTGGTCAGGTAGAGCTACAGGTGTATGGTCAGTGAGAGCTACAGGTGTGTGGTCAATGAGAGCTACAGGTGTATGATCAGTGAGAGCTAAAGGTGTGTGTGTGGTCAGTGAGAGCTACAGGTGTGTGTGTGTGTGGTCAGTGAGAGCTACATGTGTGTGGTCAGTGAGAGCTACAGGTGTGTGGTCAGTCAGAGCTACAGGTGTGTGGTCAGTGAGAGCTACAGGTGTGTGTGTGGTCAGTGAGAGCTACAGGTGTGTGTGTGTGTGTGGTCAGTGAGAGCTACAGGTGTGTGTGTGGTCAGTGAGATCTACAGGTGTGTGGTCAGTGAGAGCTACAGGTGTGTGGTCAGTGAGAGCTACAGGTGTGTGGTCAGTGAGAGCTACAGGTGTGTGTGTGTGGTCAGTGAGAGCTACATGTGTGTGTGTGGTCAGTGAGAGCTACAGGTGTGTGTGTGGTCAGTGAGAGCTACAGGTGTGTGTGTGGTCAGTGAGAGCTAGAGGTGTGTGTGTGGTCAGTGAGAGCTACAGGTGTGTGGTCAGTGAAAGCTACAGGTGTGTGGTCAGTGAGAGCTACAGGATTATGGTCAGTGAGAGCTACAGGTGTGTGGTCAGTGAGAGCTACAGGTGTGTGGTCAGTGAGAGCTAAAGGTGTGTGTGTGGTCAGTGAGAGCTACAGGTATGTGTGTGTGGTTAGTGAGAGCTACAGGTGTGTGGTCAGTGAGAGCTACAGGTGTGTGGTCAGTGAGAGCTACAGGTGTGTGGTCAGTGAGAGCTACAGGTGTGTGGTCAGTGAGAGCTACAGGTGTGTGTGTGGTCAGTGAGAGCTACAGGTGTGTGTGTGTAGTCAGTGAGATCTACAGGTGTGTGTGTGTAGTCAGTGAGATCTACAGGTGTGTGGTCAGTGAGAGCTACATGTGTGTGGTCAGTGAGTGCTAGCTTTGTAAGTTTTAATTCCTTTTCTTCTTCTTATTCTTCTTTGTACGCTGTCAGACGTCAACTTTAATTTGTTCGAAGAAAGCAGCGGTCATTCTGAGGCTGTCGACAATAGAGCGTGTCTAGTGTTGGCACTGATGATGTCCACATGTGCTCTTTCTGGTCCTCGTATGTCGGGCAATTTTGCAGCAGATGTTCAGCGGTCATTTTCCCTTTACCACATTGGCATTTGTCAGTGCCACCTATCTTCAGTTTATTGAATAGATGGTACCTCAGTCTGTTGTGGCCTGTGCGCAGTCTGAAGACCACGACCTGCTCTTTTCTGTTCAACTGGTAATAGGCATCATTTTTTGTGTAGCCAGTGTGTTCTGTTTCCCATTTGGCCATGTATCTGTCCCTAATAAACCTTTTGGACTCTTCGTAGGTCACTCTAGAATCTGATTGTGGTAGTCTTGCACCTTCTTTTGCCAGTCTGTCTGCCTTCTCGTTGCCTTGAATGTTACAGTGGGATGGAACCCACTGTACCACTACTCTTTTTGGTGCGGACTGCTGGCATAGTTGACAGAGTACTGTCATTAAGTTCTGTATTTTTCTGGCTTTTTAGTGCTGTCACTACGGCCAGGGCATCTGTAAACAGGACTATCTGGCTTTCATTGCTTTCGCTTGTCAGCATTGCTTCTAATGCAGCCTTCAGTGCCTCTGCCTCCGCTCTGAAATTGCTTGAGAATTTTCCAGTTGCCACTGACAGTGTTATTTTTCTACCGTTTGTTAGGCTCAGGAATACCCCTCCACCTCCATTCTGTGTTGTGTTTGTTACAGAACCGTCGGTGTACGAATGGATCCAGTCCATGCTTGGGTAGTTTTCCGCTATGTGTCTCAGGGTTATGTCTTTTCTTTCATTTTCAGTCTGGCTGTTCTTGTTTCCAATACCTGGTATATTTTCTTCTACCTCTGGAATGATATGCTACTTCCATGTGGGTTTGCGTACAGTAGAGATGGGCTTTGGTATTGTTATGGTGTTCATAGGGTCTTCGCTAATCTTTGCTTTCGCTATTTCTGCAAAGTTTCTCCGTTTTAGTTTCCCATTTCCAAATCTATTTAGTCTCTGATGCATTGGATGGTATGTCAGTCTTCTTAGTTTCTCTGCTTGCTGCTGGGCTCTGCTGTCTCTTCTATCGGTCATGGATTGCAGATTTGTATCTTATCAAGTTATACAATTGGAGTTGACTTCATTCCTACTGTTATAACTTCCATGGCTTGGTTTTGAAGTTTGCTAATTTTATCAAAGTTCGCCTTTGCTGCTGTTGTCCATGCCGCAATGCCATACTCGAGAACTGGTCTCACTCTTCCAGTGTACAGTTTCTTCAGTATTCTTTCGTCTGCTCCCCAGCTTGTGCCAGCAAGTTTCCTCATGATTGTCATTCTTTGTCTTGCTCTCATTGGGTTTCTCTCGATCTGACTTTTTCATGTCATGCGTCGATCAAATGTGAGGCACAAGTAGTTTGGGTTGTCATTTGGCAGCAGATATTTGCCATTAAGACTTCTTTTGGTGTTCTGCGGTTTATTTGAAAGGGAGAATATCGTACATGTTGTTTTGTCTTCATTTATTTTGACCAGCCATTATTTCGCCCACTCCTCCAGCGATGTTAGGGCCTGCTGCATCAGATTGTTTGCTACGATGAGATTTTCTTCAGAGGTCCACATAGCCAGATCGTCTGCAAACATTTAGCTGTGGACTCTTCTTGGTATATTCTCTGTGATGTTGTTTATATACACCAGAAAAAGTTTGGGTGACAGTACTCCCTCTTGGGGTACTCCTTGCTCCAGTGTCACCTTTTTGCTCATCTGCCCTTGTACTTGAACTCTGGCTGTTCTGTTTTCGAGGTAGTGGCTGATCCATCTGTACATTTTTCCAGATACTTCACTTCTCCGTAGCTTGACTTTATGTTCCTCTTTCCACACCTTGTCAAATGCCTTCTCTAGATCCACCCAAACCGCTACTGTATGCTTTTTCTCTTGGTAAGCATCCTCTATTTCCTGAGCAATGAGAGTTTTCTGGTCCTCAGTGGATCTGTGTTGTCTAAATCCTACTTGCTGTGGAATTAATATGTGTTTTGCTTCCAGGTGCCACATCATTCTGGTGTTTATCATGCGCTCCCTCATTCTGGTGTTTATCATGAGCTCCATCAGTTTACCTACACAGTTCAGTAGACTTAAAGGTCTGTATCTATTTGGATCAGTTCTATCTTTTTCTTGTCTTTGGTACTGGTGTAAGTACTGCATCTTTCCATGCCTGCGGTACAATTCCCCTTTTCCAGCTTTGGTTCAGCACTGACAGTAACTTCCTCTTTGCTGTTTGGCCCAGTCCCATCAGCATTTCATTTGTTACCTCATCTTTTCCGTGCGATTTCTTTTTCTTCAAAGTTATCATGGCCTCATTCATTGTTAGTTTCGCCATCATGTGCTCATCTGGTGCTATCTTGATGTTGTCGTGGCTCTTTTGTTCTTCCCTAATGTCTGTATGCCTATCTGTAGGGACATCAATGTGGTTAGCTCTGGCATAATGTTCTATAAAGGCGTTTGCTGCTTTTTTTTCCAGTGAGCATGTTGTCGCCCTGCTTGTTGGTAATTTATTAATTAGATGGTAATTCATCATTCATGGCTCTGACTAACTTCCACAGTTTGTTCCCTTCTTTATCTGGATTGAAGCTTTCTGTTTTTTTTTTCCAACTGTCTCTTGTTATTTGGTTCAGTGTTCTTTGTATTTCGTGGTGATGGCCTTGAGGGAGATATTTGCTTCAATAGATTGCTCTCTCTCTCTCTCTCTCTCTCTCTCTCTCTGTCGTGTTCCTAGCGTTTGAGACTTCATCTTCAGCTTTCTACAGTTCATGATTCCAATATGGCTTGTAATTTTTCCTTGCCCCTTTTGGGATAGTCTCGGTGGCTGCTTGCAGGATTGCTTTGCTTAATCTTACCACCATAGGTTTCATATTGTTATTTCGTGTGTGGATAGTTTCACACAGCCCATCTGTCAGCATTGCAAATCTGTCCCAGTCGGTTCGTCTGTAGTTCCAACAAGGCAGCGGTTTTATTTCCTGGGGGCCTACTTCCGTATCTATATCTAGCCTAATTGGCCTGTGGTCGCTACCTGCCAATTGGTCGTGCACCTGACGATCTATTTTGTGATGGATATCCCCCGTGGAGAAGGCTAAGTATGGAGTGGAGGTGGTATGCCATCTTCTGGAATAGAAGCTAGGACTGTCGTCCGGCCTAGTGATAAGATAAGTTTTAATTCTATAAGAAACAACTGAATGGCGACTGACTATCAGTGCTCCCACCCTTTCTAACTTTAATAAAACATGTCAAAAATCCTATCACTAATAAAAATACACAGCTCAGATCTGTTAAAACAGTTAATTTGTTGGAAGTGAGAATATAGTTAGTGCCGAACCCTTGCACCATCTGCTACGGTAGTTCAGTTATCTGGAGCTACTAAATTTAAATAAAATTCGAGAATGGTCTGCGACCTGGTAAATTGAGTTTAATATACATGCTTGTACTGTCGTCATGGGTAGATCCAATTTGGAACATAATAACAGATTAGGTGAGAACAATTTTAGAATGATAGAAAAGAAAAGGGACCTATGGGTTAAAATAGATCATACACGTAAAGTGAGTGAGAAATCCAGGTAGCATTGGAAAAACATGCATCGGTTCTATTCAAATTTTTAAAATCTGGAAAAAATCCCATATGGTTGCTCTGCTAAAACCAGGAAAAACCTCATCAGAACCTAAGAACTTCCGACCGGTTTCACTATTGTGCCATCTGTATAACGTCTTTGAGAGAATGACCCCGAACAGTATCGCCCCCCTGATGGACAAGAAACTCATCGATGAGCAAGCAGGCTCCAGGCCTGGGAAATCATGCTGCGGCCAGATTCTTAACCTGGTCCAACTGATCGAGGAGTAAGCAGGCTCCAGGCCTGGGAGATCATGCTGCGGCCAGATTCTTAACCTGGTCCAACTGATCGAGGAGCAAGCAGGCTCCATGCCTGGGAGATCATATTGCGGCCAGATTCTTAACCTGGTCCAACTGATCGAGGAGCAAGCAGGCTCCAGGCCTGGGAGATCATGTTGCGGCCAGATTCTTAACCTGGTCCAACTGATCGAGGACGGGTACAAACGTAAACATATCACAGGAGTAACTTTTATTGACTTAAGCGCAGCTTATGACACCATAAACCATCAGAAGTTGTTTGCTAAGCTATACTCCATGACAAAGGACTGGCGTTTCACAAACTTCATCAAATGTATCCTGCTGAAATAGGCGATTCAACGTCGCTTTGGGAGATAAAAAAAATCGATGGCAAAACAACAAAAAATGGCTGGTACAAGGAAGTGTCCTGGCATCTATGCTGTATAATATATACACCAACGATCAACCTATAGGTACAGAGGTGACAAAATCCATATATGCCGATGATACAGCATGCTGAACAGGAAACGGGCTTCGAAGAAGTCGAACAGAAACTGACAAACGCCCTTGATGCCCTTGCTCTATATTACCACAAAAAAACCACCTCAAACCAAAACCCAGCAAAACTCAAGTATGTACCATCTCAGAAATAGAGAGACGAACAGAAAGTTGCAGATCAAATGGCAAAGACAGAATCTAGAACACAGCTCGGCCGCCAGATACTTGGGAGTAAAGTTGGACCACACGATATCCTATGCCGCACATTGTCAGGAGACAAAATCGAAAATGCATGCGAGAAATAGTGTCATACGAAAACTGACTGGCATAACATGGGGAGCTAAGCCAGATCTCCTCGGAACATCAGCACTCGCTATGTGTTTCTCTGTAGCTGAGAACGCCGCACCAGTCTGGAAGAACTCTGCACATGTCAAATATATAGATACAGCAATAAATGAGACAGGTCGTATAGTTACTGAATGCCTAAAACCTACACCAACTGAAAAACTATAACCCATAATTGGCATAGCGCCACCAGAGATACGAAGAACTGTCGCGTCAAAGATAGAAAGAGAGAAACATGTAAATGACCCAAGACATTGTATGTTCGAACAGCAGGTGCAGCTTCCAAGACTAAAGTTTCTTACAGTCAACCCAGCCGCTACAGACTAGTCCAGGAAATGGACTCATCGAAAGTTGGAAACTGCTGACACAGGTTCTATTGATCGAGTTACGGGAGGAACTTGCGCCTGGACATCTCCTGCCCTACGCAATATGGAAGTCACTAAATAGACTTCGAACTGGTGTATCACGATGCAGGAAAACCCTGAAAAGATGGGGATACAGGGAGGATGAAATATGCGAATGTGGAGTAACACACGACCAGGACCATCTGATGATCTGGCCAAACCTCCCGGAGACTTGTAGCATGGATAATCTGCTGAGTGCCTGTGACGGGGCAATCCACGTGACTGAATACTGGAAAAATGATGTGTGACGTTGTGCCTAGGACACGGAAAGTAAGTAAGTAGCAGTAAAAAAGGCAGAAACAATGTTAGTTTGGTCAGGTTAGGTCATGTCAGGTCATCCCGTAACCGGTGAGGTCTTTGGGGCACACATGAAGACATCCTCACAACTCCACGCCATCCCTCTCTGTCAGATGCCGCTGCCTGTGACTCTTCTGGTCGGAGACTTGTCCATTATTTTATGTTGTCCTCCCATCTCTTTTTGGGCCGGCCTCTTCGTCGTCTGCCATGCACTTTCCCGTGGAGGATTGTGTTTGCAAGACCATTTGATCTCGATAATTTTGATAAAAAAATATTAAACATAGGAGCAAGGAAGTGATAGTCAAACTGTATAAAGCATTAGTTGGACCTAGATTGGAGTACTGTGTACAGGTGTGGAGTTCTTATCATAGAGGGGATATAAACATGCTGGAAAGTATACACAAAAGAGCTAAAAAGCTGATAGTGGGATTCCAGAATTACAGTTATGAGGAACGACTCAGAAAAAAACCGGCCTACAGTGTCAAGAAAAGAATTCGAGGTGACTTAACAGGTTTATAAGATGATCAGAGGAACGGATAAATTAGACTCTAACACGTTTTTCAAAATACAACCACTTACAAGAACAAGAGGGCAAGATTATAATGATTTTTTTAGTCACATCTAAAGGTTTGTTGTATGTTTGAGTCCAGCCGGTCACATCTAAAGGTTTGTTGTATGTTTGAGTCCAGCCGGTCACATCTAAACGTTTGTTGTATGTTTGAGTCCAGCCGGTCACATCTAAAGGTTTGTTGTATGTTTGAGTCCAGCCGGTCACATCTAAACGTGTGTTGTATGTTTGAGTCCAGCCGGTCACATCTAAAGGTTTGTTGTATGTTTGAGTCCAGCCAGTCACATCTAAAGGTTTGTTGTATGTTTGAGTCCAGCCGGTCACATCTAAAGGTTTGTTGTAAGTTTGAGTCCCGCCGGTCACATCTAAAGGTTTGTTGCATGTTTGAGTCCAGCCGTTCACATCTAAAGGTTTGTTGTATGTTTGAGTCCAGCCAGTCACATCTAAAGGTTTGTTGTATGTTTGAGTCCAGCCGGTCACATCTAAAGGTTTGTTGTATGTTTGAGTCCAGCCGGTCACATCTAAAGATTTGTTGTATGTTTGAGTCCAGCCGGTCACATCTAAAGGTGTGTTGTATGTTTGAGTCCAGCCGGTCACATCTAAAGGTTTGTTGTATGTTTGAGTTCAGTCTGTCACATGTACAGGTGTGTTGTATGTTTGCCCCACCTGGACAGGTGTTGTTTTCTTGTTCCTATAGTTGTTATGTGTGGTCCATTATGTCACCTGGACAGGTGTGTTAAATGTAGCCTTCTAACAGAAACTTTCATCAGCGATAACATGTAAGAGACTACAGTGTACTAGGCTCTATCGGTATCAGATGGAAATGCCAATTCTGTTCTGTCTTGCCTTTTTTATCAGTGCATTAGGAAGCCGTTTTCACCTGGATAGATCTGAACTTATTGAGACCAAAGCTGAACCCGGAAACAACAAAAACAAACACTGAGGTTCTAGCTAGGCTACTAGTCAACTGCTCATTAATGTACAGAAAGACATGGAAACACACAGAAAGCGCTTCTCTTACCGTCTGTCTGTCAGCACTATCGTATGACCCGCTTGTAAGCAATGGAAGTAATTACCAAATACGTCAGCGTCTCTCAGCACAGTCTCATCTGGGGATATTTTGTCACATTCCATGCCCTGTCCAATCAGAATTACCATATCAAGCTGGTAAGCAGGTCGGTTCACGTGAGCCAGTGCATGCAGGGATAACACGTATCTTTTAACCTTCAGGGGAAAAAAAACAACCCAAAAATATTAAAGTTGTTATTTTTTTCAGAAACAAGTTGTTACTTTAAATCAAGCAAGCAATCAATAATCTGTAAGTGCCATAGACGGCACGTAAGGCAGGAACCAGTACTCCCCAGTTTGATCTGTGTGACACCACTCTTTTTAGTTCATTAATGTTGCTCAAGTCCATAATGAAAACCTCTCTGATGATTGTTCTGCTGAGAGTTTCTTTTGGTCTTCCTCCTTTCCTGCTGCCAGATGATGTCCACATTACCGCATGATGAGGGAGTCTGTTGCTGTCCTATCTAAGAACATGTCTGATGTCATCGATCATCATTTGGTTTGCTCAGTCCGGGGACTGGTTGTAAGGATGTCTGAGACTGGTTGTAAGGTTGTCTGAGACTGGTTGTAAGGTTGTCAGAGACTGGTTGTAAGGTTGTCTGAGACTGGTTGTAAGATTGTCTGAGACTGGTTGTAAGGTTGTTTGAGACTGGTTGTAAGGTTGTCTGAGACTAGTTGTAAGGTTGTTTGAGACTAGTTGTAAGGTTGTCTGAGACTGGTTGTAAGGTTGTTTGAGACTGGTTGTAAGGTTGTCTGAGACTGGTTGTAAGGTTGTCTGAGACTGGTTGTAAGGTTGTCTGAGACTGGTTGCAAGGTTGTTCGAGACTGGTTGTAAGTTTGTCTGAGACTAGTTAAAAGGTTGTTTGAGACTGGTTGTAAGGTTGTTTGAGACTGGTTGTAAGGTTGTCTGAGACTAGTTGAAAGGTTGTTTGATACTGCTTGTAAGTTTGTCTGAGACTGGTTGTAAGGTTGTCTGAGTATGTCTCAGTCCGGAGACTGGTTGTAAGGTTGCCTGAAACTGGTTGTAAGGTTGTCTGAGACTGGTTGTAAGGTTGTCTGTATGTCTCTCCATTTAACCATATCCTCTGGTTGGTCAATCCCGAGACTGGTTGTAACGTTGTCTGAGTATGTCTCTCCATTTGACCCTATCCTCTGCAGTTCTCTTCATTTCAGCATAGGTTCGTATTTTAATGTCCCTGCATGTCTGTGATGTGAAGGTAAGTCTTGGTGGCCCCGGTCTTCTCTTCCCTTGAATCTGGCCCTCTAGTATCTTCTGTAGAAGACTTTCATGTCTCATATTGTGACCCAGCCAACTCAACCTTGCCCTCTAGTATCTTCTGTAGAAGACTTTCATGTCTCATATTGTGACCCAGCCAACTCAACTTTGCCCTCTAGTATCTTCTGTAGAAGACTTTCATGTCTCATATTGTGACCCACCCAATCTTGCCCTCAAGTATCTTCTGTAGAAGACTTTCATGTCTCATATTGTGACCCAGCCAACTCAACTTTGCCCTCTAGTATCTTCTGTAGAAGACTTTCATGTCTCATATTGTGACCCAGCCAACCCAATCTTGCCCTCTAGTATCTTCTGTAGAAGACTTTCATGTCTCATATTGTGACCCAGCCAACTCAACCTTGCCCTCTAGTATCTTCTGTAGAAGACTTTCATGTCTCATATTGTGACCCAGCCAACTCAACCTTGCCCTCTAGTATCTTCTGTAGAAGACTTTCATGTCTCATATTGTGACCCAGCCAACTCAACCTTGCCCTCTAGTATCTTCTGTAGAAGACTTTCATGTCTCATATTGTGACCCACCCAATCTTGCCCTCTAGTATCTTCTGTAGAAGACTTTCATGTCTCATATTGTGACCCAGCCAACTCAACTTTGCCCTCTAGTATCTTCTGTAGAAGACTTTCATGTCTCATATTGTGACCCACCCAATCTTGCCCTCTAGTATCTTCTGTAGAAGACTTTCATGTCTCATATTGTGACCCAGCCAACTCAACCTTGCCCTCTAGTATCTTCTGTAGAAGACTTTCATGTCTCATATTGTGACCCACCCAATCTTGCCCTCTAGTATCTTCTGTAGAAGACTTTCATGTCTCATATTGTGACCCAGCCAACTCAACTTTGCCCTCTAGTATCTTCTGTAGAAGACTTTCATGTCTCATATTGTGACCCACCCAATCTTGCCCTCTAGTATCTTCTGTAGAAGACTTTCATGTCTCATATTGTGACCCAGCCAACTCAACCTTGCCCTCTAGTATCTTCTGTAGAAGACTTTCATGTCTCATATTGTGACCCAGCCAACTCACCCGATGTTTTTGTATCATATGCAATATTTGTCTTTGTGAGTACATCGTCATTAGATCTTTGTTTCTGTCCAACATCCTCTTTCCATTCTACAGTTGCACCACATTTCAAACGGTCCCAATATTTTTTCATCTTTCTTTACCAGAGTCCATGTTTCAGTCCCATACAGTGCGATTGGTCATATATGAGTGGCGATTATTCTTTTCCTCAGATGTTCCGATGTATGACCACCCTTTTTTCCTGAAGATGGATGAAACATATTGTTGGTTGGAGACGTCTCTAATTGTTTTGTTAGTTAGTAATTCCTCACAGCCAATGTTTAACAGTTCTCTAGGACACATAATCGCAAATGGATTTATTTTCTTTTCCAATGTCTTTGTAATTTTACAGCATTCACATCCATAGGTGAGTATTGGTAATACGTTGGAGTTTAATAATCGGAGCTTGGTGTGCACGCTCAGTGATGTCGATTTCCAGATGTTGGTTAGTTGGGTCAAGGCAATTACGGCTAGAGCAATGTCAGTGGAAGTGTCCTTAGATGTACCGCCATCTTGAGTTACTTTGCTTACCAGATAGGTGAAACTGTCAACTGTTTGTAATATCTCTCCCTACAACTGGATAATAGCTGGCCTTTTGGTGAAATGCATGACCTTTCGTCTCGGAAGCATTGATTTGGCGACTGATCTGTTCTGATAGGCGACATAGTCGATCCAACATCAGGAGTGGGATTAAGAGTGCCAGGTCATCAGTGAAATCAATGCTCTCTATAACTAGTATCGTGCCATCTATCCATTGTATGCCAAGTTGTTCGGCTGGAGCATAATTTTTCATAACCCCAATCAATAGATATGCCAAATAGCAGTGGTGACATAATACACACTTGTTTCACTTCAGTATCTATTCGAAACCAATCAGTTGTGTCCTCAGATAGTCCGAACACAGCATTAGGAATCATGGTAAGGAGCTGTAATGGCGTGAATGTGCTTTGGTAGAAAGCCGTAAACTGGAGAGTATTTTCCAAAGTGTCGAACGATGAAGACTATCAAAAATTTTTTGAAAATTAACAAAGTTAATGATAAGTGGGGATTGCATTTCTGGAGATTCCTCAATAATTGCTCTCAGAGTGAATATTTGGTCGACACAAGATCTCTTTGGTCTAAAACCAGATTGTTCTTCTAGCAATCTTATGTCTTTCTTAAATCTGAGTCTTTCTAACATCACACTGCAAAAAGCTTTTCCTGGCACTGATAGAAGTGTCATTTCTTGTTGCATTCTGATAAGTCGTCTTTCTTTGGTATTTTAACAATAATTCCATCTTTCCATTGTCGGGGTGGGTTTTCGTCCTTCCACATTACATTTATGATGGATAACAAGTGTCTAAGACAGCATCGTCTGCCACTTTCAGCATTTCTCCTGTAATTTCGCTGTTGCCAGCTGCTTTGAAGATCCCGAGTTTGCCGATGGCTGGTCTAATCTCATCAGGTGTAAACTCATCATTAGATTTAAAATACATTTAAGAAGGGAAGTATTGTAGGATTGTCAAGGTCAGAGGTTGTCAGTGACTGCCGTCTGTTCAAAATGCTCCGGCCAACGTTTTAAAGGATGCGTGTTAGTCTACTTGAAGGTATAATCGTCTTGTTTAGCCATTTTAGTGCTAAACTGTATATATTAATTGTTAAACAGTAAAGATTTAGTGTTGACCAGTAGAGATATAGTATTAAACATTAAATATTTTGTGTCAAACAGTATATATTTAGTGTTAAACAGTAGATATTTAGTGTAAAACAGTAGATATTTAGTGTTAAACAGTAGTCATTCATAAACAATAGATAGTCGGTGTTACACAGCAGACAGTTGGTACTAAACAATAAACAGTCGGTATTAAACCGTAAACAGTCGGTATTGAACAGTAAACAATCGGTATTGAACAGTAAACAGTCAGTACTAAACAGTAAACAGTCGGTATTTAAAAGTAAACAGTCAGTACTAAATAGTAAACAGTCAGTTCTAAACAGTAAACAGTCAGTACTAAATAGTAAACAGTCAGTTCTAAACAGTAAACAGTCAGTACTAAACAGTAAACAGTCGGTATTGAACAGTAAGCAGTCAGTACTACACAGTAAACAATTAGTACTGAACAGTAAACAGTCAGTACTACACAACTGAATTAAACATACAGAATTGATGATTGGGTGGTAAGAAAGTGTGGCACATAATTTGATTTTACAGTGAGCAAACACTCCCAACATGAACTAGCTGTAGAGCCAACGACGCATTCGCTGATTAGGGCATTTTTACCACAAGGAAGATGAGATGCAGCTAAAGGATATTCTCTATGGATAGCTGGGAATTGGAGCAAGAAAACAATTGCTGAGGATCGAGCTATTTAGAGACAGTCAGTTGGAAGAGTCATAGTGGCTTCGACGCTCGCTGAGACCTTCTGACTGCAGAGATAAGGGAAAGACTGAAGAGATAAGGGAAAGACTGAAGAGATAAGGGAAAGACTGAAGAGATAAGGAAAAGACTGAAGAGATAAGGGAAAGACTGAAAAGATCAGGGGACACCCCAACCACCTAGCCTCTTCAGCATGGTTATACGGTCTGGGGCGGGGACTGTCACTCGCGATCGGCCTTTAGTCACAGCAGACAGTGTGAAAATACACGAGACCCAACTGGACAAAACTCACAGGGCCCCACGCGCATGGTCTACAGAGACTGAGACGCTAATGATGATGATGCGGTATGTTTGGGAAATTGAGAAAGAGTAGAACCAAGAGACCAAACAACACCTGGTGAAGGGCAGGAGACCAAACAACTAAGGTGAAGGCCAGAGACCAAACAACTAAGGTGAAGGACAAGAGACCAAACAACACCTGGTCAAGGACAAGAGACCAAACAACTAAGGTGAAGGACAAGAGACCAAACAACTAAGGTGAAGGACAAGAGACCAAACAACTAAGGTGAAGGACAAGAGACCAAACAACTAAGGTGAAGGACAAGAGACCAAACAACTAAGGTGAAGAACAAGAGACCAAACAACACCTGGTCAAGGACAAGAGACCAAACAACTAAGGTGAAGGACAAGAGACCAAACAACACCTGGTCAAGGACAAGAGACCAAACAACTAAGGTGAAGGACAAGAGACCAAACAACACCTGGTCAAGGACAAGACACCAAACAACACCTGGTCAAGGACAAGAGACCAAACAACTAAGGTGAAGGACAAGAGACCAAACAACACCTGGTCAAGGACAAGAGACCAAACAACACCTGGTGAAGGACAAGAGACCAAACAACTAAGGTGAAGGACAAGAGACAAAACAACTAAGGTAAAGGACAAGGGACCAAACAACTAAGGTGAAGGACAAGAGACCAAACAACACCTGGTCAAGGACAAGAGACCAAACAACACCTGGTAAAGGACAAGAGACCAAACAACACCTGGTCAAGGACAAGAGACCAAACAACTAAGGTGAAGGACAAGAGACCAAACAACACCTGGTAAAGGACAAGAGACCAAACAACACCTGGTCAAGGACAAGAGACCAAACAACACCTGGTAAAGGACAAGAGACCAAACAACACCTGGTCAAGGACAAGAGACCAAATAACTAAGGTGAAGGACAAGAGACCAAACAACTAAGGTGAAGGACACGAGACCAAACAACACCTGGTCAAGGACAAGAGACCAAACAACTAAGGTGAAGGACAAGAGACCAAACAACTAAGGTGAAGGACACGAGACCAAACAACACCTGGTCAAGGACAAGAGACCAAACAACACCTGGTCAAGGAAAAGAGACCAAACAACTAAGGTGAAAGTAAAGAGACCAAACAACACCTGGTCAAGGACAAGAGACCAAACAACACCTGGTGAAGGACAAGAGACCAAACAACACCTGGTGAAGGACAAGAGACCAAACAACTAAGGTGAAGGACAAGAGACCAAACAACACCTGGTGAAGGACAAGAGACCAAACAACACCTGGTGAAGGACAAGAGACCAAACAACACCTGGTCAAGGACAAGAGACCAAACAACACCTGGTCAAGGACAAGAGACCAAACAACACCTGGTCAAGGACAAGAGACCAAACAACACCTGGTGAAGGACAAGAGACCAAACAACTAAGGTGAAGGACAAGAGACCAAACAACTAAGGTGAAGGACACGAGACCAAACAACACCTGGTGAAGGACAAGAGACCAAACAACACCTGGTCAAGGACAAGAGACCAAACAACACCTGGTCAAGGACAAGAGACCAAACAACACCTGGTCAAGGACAAGAGACCAAACAACTAAGGTGAAGGACAAGAGACCAAACAACACCTGGTCAAGGAAAAGAGACCAAACAACTAAGGTGAAAGTAAAGAGACAAACAACACCTGGTGAAGGACAAGAGACCAAACAACTAAGGTGAATGACAAGAGACCAAACAACACCTGGTGAAGGACAAGAGACCAAACAACACCTGGTCAAGGACAAGAGACCAAACAACACCTGGTCAAGGACAAGAGACCAAACAACACCTGGTCAAGGACAAGAGACCAAACAACACCTGGTCAAGGACAAGAGACCAAACAACTAAGGTGAAGGACACGAGACCAAACAACACCTGGTCAAGGAAAAGAGACCAAACAACTAAGATGAAAGTAAAGAGACCAAACAACACCTGGTCAAGGACAAGAGACCAAACAACTAAGGTGAAGGACAAGAGACCAAACAACACCTGGTGAAGGACAAGAGACCAAACAACACCTGGTCAAGGACAAGAGACCAAACAACACCTGGTGAAGGACAAGAGACCAAACAACTAAGGTGAAGGACAAGAGACCAAACAACTAAGGTGAAGGACAAGAGACCAAACAACACCTGGTGAAGGACAAGAGACCAAACAACTAAGGTGAAGGACAAGAGACCAAACAACACCTGGGGAAGGACAAGAGACCAAACAACTAAGGTGAAGGACAAGAGACCAAACAACACCTGGTGAAGGACAAGAGACCAAACAACTAAGGTGAAGGACAAGAGACCAAACAACTAAGGTGAAGGACAAGAGACCAAACAACTAAGGTGAAGGACAAGAGACCAAACAACTAAGGTGAAGGACAAGAGACCAAACAACTAAGGTGAAGGACAAGAGACCAAACAACTAAGGTGAAGGACAAGAGACCAAACAACTAAGGTGAAGGACAAGAGACCAAACAACTAAGGTGAAGGACAAGAGACCAAACAACTAAGGTGAAGGACAAGAGACCAAACAACAACTGGTCAAGGACAAGAGACCAAACAACACCTGGTCAAGGACAAGAGACCAAACAACTAAGGTGAAGGACAAGAGACCAAACAACAACTGGTCAAGGACAAGAGACCAAACAACTAAGGTGAAGGACAAGAGACCAAACAACAACTGGTCAAGGACAAGAGACCAAACAACACCTGGTGAAGGACAAGAGACCAAACAACTAAGGTGAAGGACAAGAGACCAAACAACACCTGGTCAAGGACAAGAGACCAAACAACACCTGGTGAAGGACAAGAGACCAAACAACTAAGGTGAAGGACAAGAGACCAAACAACTAAGGTGAAGGACAAGAGACCAAACAACTAAGGTGAAGGACAAGAGACCAAACAACACCTGGTGAAGGACAAGAGACCAAACAACTAAGGTGAAGGACAAGAGACCAAACAACACCTGGTGAAGGACAAGAGACCAAACAACTAAGGTGAAGGACAAGAGACCAAACAACACCTGGTCAAGGACAAGAGACCAAACAACTAAGGTGAAGGACAAGAGACCAAACAACACCTGGTGAAGGACAAGAGACCAAACAACTAAGGTGAAGGACAAGAGACCAAACAACACCTGGTGAAGGACAAGAGACCAAAAAACACCTGGTGAAGGACAAGAGACCAAACAACTAAGGTGAAGGACACGAGACCAAACAACTAAGGTGAAGGACAAGAGACCAAACAACACCTGGTCAAGGACAAGAGACCAAACAACTAAGGTGAAGGACAAGAGACCAAACAACACCTGCTCAACGACAAGAGACCAAACAACTAAGGTGAAGGACAAGAGACCAAACAACACCTGGTCAAGGACAAGAGACCAAAAAACACCTGGTGAAGGACAAGAGACCAAACAACACCTGGTGAAGGACAAGAGACCAAAAAACACCTGGTGAAGGACAAGAGACCAAACAACTAAGGTGAAGGACAAGAGACCAAACAACTAAGGTGAAGGACAAGAGACAAAACAACTAAGGTAAAGGACAAGGGACCAAACAACACCTGGTGAAGGACAAGAGACCAAACAACTAAGGTGAAATACAAGAGACCAAACAACTAAGGTGAAGGACAAGAGACCAAACAACACCTGGTAAAGGACAAGAGACCAAAAAACTAAGGTGAAGGACAAGAGACCAAACAACTAAGGTGAAGGACAAGAGACCAAACAACACCTGGTGAAGGACAAGAGACCAAACAACTAAGGTCAAGGACAAGAGACCAAACAACACCTGGTGAAGGACAAGAGACCAAACAACTAAGGTGAAGGACAAGAGACCAAACAACACCTGGTAAACGACAAGAGACCAAACAACTAAGGTGAAGGACAAGAGACCAAACAACACCTGGTCAAGGACAAGAGAAAAAACAACTAAGGTGAAGGACAAGAGACCAAACAACACCTGGTCAACGACAAGAGAAAAAACAACTAAGGTGAAGGACAAGAGACCAAACAACACCTGGTCAAGGACAAGAGACCAAACAACTAAGGTGAAGGACAAGAGACCAAACAACTAAGGTGAAGGACAAGAGACCAAACAACTAAGGTGAAGGACAAGAGACCAAACAACACCTGGTCAAGGACAAGAGAAAAAACAACTAAGGTGAAGGACAAGAGACCAAACAACTAAGGTGAAGGACAAGAGACCAAACAACACCTGGTCAAGGACAAGAGAAAAAACAACTAAGGTGAAGGACAAGAGACCAAACAACACCTGGTCAACGACAAGAGACCAAACAACTAAGGTGAAGGACAAGAGACCAAACAACTCCTGGTAAAGGACAAGAGACCAAACAACTAAGGTGAAGGACACGAGACCAAACAACACCTGGTCAAGGAAAAGAGACCAAACAACTAAGGTGAAAGTAAAGAGACCAAACAACACCTGGTCAAGGACAAGAGACCAAACAACTAAGGTGAAGGACAAGAGACCAAACAACACCTGGTCAACGACAAGAGACCAAACAACTAAGGTGAAGGACAAGAGACCAAACAACTAAGGTGAAGGACAAGAGACCAAACAACTAAGGTGAAGGACAAGAGACCAAACAACACCTGGTGAAGGACAAGAGACCAAACAACTAAGGTGAAGGACAAGAGACCAAACAACACCTGGTCAAGGACAAGAGAAAAAACAACTAAGGTGAAGGACAAGAGACCAAACAACTAAGGTGAAGGACAAGAGACCAAACAACACCTGGTCAAGGACAAGAGAAAAAACAACTAAGGTGAAGGACAAGAGACCAAACAACACCTGGGGAAGGACAAGAGACCAAACAACTAAGGTGAAGGACAAGAGACCAAACAACTAAGGTGAAGGACAAGAGACCAAACAACACCTGGTGAAGGACAAGAGACCAAACAACTAAGGTGAAGGACAAGAGACCAAACAACACCTGGTCAACGACAAGAGACCAAACAACTAAGGTGAAGGACAAGAGACCAAACAACTAAGGTGAAGGACAAGAGACCAAACAACACCTGGTCAAGGACAAGAGACCAAACAACTAAGGTGAAGGACAAGAGACCAAACAACTAAGGTGAAGGACAAGAGACCAAACAACTCCTGGTAAAGGACAAGAGACCAAACAACTAAGGTCAAGGACAAGAGACCAAACAACACCTGGTGAAGGACAAGAGACCAAACAACTAAGGTGAAGGACAAGAGACCAAACAACACCTGGTCAACGACAAGAGACCAAACAACTAAGGTGAAGGACAAGAGACCAAACAACTAAGGTGAAGGACAAGAGACCAAACAACACCTGGTCAAGGACAAGAGACCAAACAACTAAGGTGAAGGACAAGAGACCAAACAACTAAGGTGAAGGACAAGAGACCAAACAACTAAGGTGAAGGACACGAGACCAAACAACACCTGGTCAAGGAAAAGAGACCAAACAACTAAGGTGAAAGTAAAGAGACCAAACAACACCTGGTCAAGGACAAGAGAAAAAACAACTAAGGTGAAGGACAAGAGACCAAACAACTAAGGTGAAGGACAAGAGACCAAACAACTAAGGTGAAGGACACGAGACCAAACAACACCTGGTCAAGGAAAAGAGACCAAACAACTAAGGTGAAAGTAAAGAGACCAAACAACACCTGGTCAAGGACAAGAGAAAAAACAACTAAGGTGAAGGACAAGAGACCAAACAACTAAGGTGAAGGACAAGAGACCAAACAACTCCTGGTGAAGGACAAGAGAAAAAACAACTAAGGTGAAGGACAAGAGACCAAACAACTAAGGTGAAGGACAAGAGACCAAACAACACCTGGTCAAGGAAAAGAGACCAAACAACTAAGGTGAAAGTAAAGAGACCAAACAACACCTGGTCAAGGACAAGAGACCAAACAACTAAGGTGAATGACAAGAGACCAAACAACACCTGGTGAAGGACAAGAGACCAAACAACACCTGGTCAAGGACAAGAGACCAAACAACACCTGGTGAAGGACAAGAGACCAAACAACTAAGGTGAAGGACAAGAGACCAAACAACTAAGGTGAAGGACAAGAGACCAAACAACTAAGGTGAAGGACAAGAGACCAAACAACACCTGGTGAAGGACAAGAGACCAAACAACTAAGGTGAAGGACAAGAGACCAAACAACACCTGGTGAAGGACAAGAGACCAAAAAACTAAGGTGAAGGACAAGAGACCAAACAACTAAGGTGAAGGACAAGAGACCAAACAACACCTGGTGAAGGACAAGAGACCAAACAACACCTGGTCAAGGACAAGAGACCAAACAACACCTGGTGAAGGACAAGAGACCAAACAACTAAGGTGAAGGACAAGAGACCAAACAACTAAGGTGAAGGACAAGAGACCAAACAACTAAGGTGAAGGACAAGAGACCAAACAACACCTGGGGAAGGACAAGAGACCAAACAACTAAGGTGAAGGACAAGAGACCAAACAACTAAGGTGAAGGACAAGAGACCAAACAACTAAGGTGAAGGACAAGAGACCAAACAACTAAGGTGAAGGACAAGAGACCAAACAACTAAGGTGAAGGACAAGAGACCAAACAACTAAGGTGAAGGACAAGAGACCAAACAACTAAGGTGAAGGACAAGAGACCAAACAACTAAGGTGAAGGACAAGAGACCAAACAACTAAGGTGAAGGACAAGAGACCAAACAACTAAGGTGAAGGACAAGAGACCAAACAACTAAGGTGAAGGACAAGAGACCAAACAACAACTGGTCAAGGACAAGAGACCAAACAACACCTGGTCAAGGACAAGAGACCAAACAACTAAGGTGAAGGACAAGAGACCAAACAACACCTGGTGAAGGACAAGAGACCAAACAACTAAGGTGAAGGACAAGAGACCAAACAACTAAGGTGAAGGACAAGAGACCAAACAACACCTGGTGAAGGACAAGAGACCAAACAACTAAGGTGAAGGACAAGAGACCAAACAACTAAGGTGAAGGACAAGAGACCAAACAACACCTGGTGAAGGACAAGAGACCAAACAACTAAGGTGAAGGACAAGAGACCAAACAACTAAGGTGAAGGACAAGAGACCAAACAACACCTGGTGAAGGACAAGAGACCAAACAACAACTGGTCAAGGACAAGAGACCAAACAACACCTGGTCAAGGACAAGAGACCAAACAACACCTGGTCAAGGACAAGAGACCAAACAACTAAGGTGAAGGACAAGAGACCAAACAACTAAGGTGAAGGACAAGAGACCAAACAACACCTGGTGAAGGACAAGAGACCAAACAACAACTGGTCAAGGACAAGAGACCAAACAACACCTGGTCAAGGACAAGAGACCAAACAACACCTGGTCAAGGACAAGAGACCAAACAACTAAGGTGAAGGACAAGAGACCAAACAACTAAGGTGAAGGACAAGAGACCAAACAACAACTGGTCAAGGACATGAGATCAAACAACACCTGGTCAAGGACAAGAGACCAAACAACTAAGGTGAAGGACAAGAGACCAAACAACAACTGGTAAAGGACAAGAGACAAAACAACAACTGGTCAAGGACAAGAGACCAAACAACACCTGGTCAAGGACAAGAGACCAAACAACTAAGGTGAAGGACAAGAGACCAAACAACACCTGGTCAAGGACAAGAGACCAAACAACACCTGGTCAAGGACAAGAGACCAAACAACAACTGGTCAAGGACAAGAGACCAAACAACACCTGGTCAAGGACAAGAGACCAAACAACTAAGGTGAAGGACAAGAGACCAAACAACAACTGGTAAAGGACAAGAGACCAAACAACAACTGGTCAAGGACAAGAGACCAAACAACCCCTGGTCAAGGACAAGAGACCAAACAACTAAGGTGAAGGACAAGAGACCAAACAACACCTGGTCAAGGACAAGAGACCAAAACAACTAAGGTCAAGGACAAGAGACCTAACAACTAAGGTGAAGGACAAGAGACCAAAATACTAAGGTGAAGGACAAGAGACTAAACAACACCTGGTGAAGGACAAGAGACCAAACAACTAAGGTGAAGGACAAGAGACCAAACAACTAAGGTGAAGGACAAGAGACCAAACAACTAAGGTGAAGGACAAGAGACCAAACAACACCTGGTCAAGGACAAGAGACCAAACAACTAAGGTGAAGGACAAGAGACCTAACAACTAAGGTGAAGGACAAGAGACCAAAATACTAAGGTGAAGGACAAGAGACCAAACAACACCTGGTGAAGGACAAGAGACCAAACAACTAAGGTGAAGGACAAGAGACCAAACAACTAAGGTGAAGAACAAGAGACCAAACAACTAAGGTGAAGGACACGAGACCAAACAACACCTGGTCAAGGACAAGAGACCAAACAACACCTGGTGAAGGACAAGAGACCAAACAACTAAGGTGAAGGACAAGAGACCAAACAACACCTGGTCAAGGACAAGAGTCCAAACAACTAAGGTGAAGGACAAGAGACCAAACAACACCTGGTGAAGGACAAGAGACCAAACAACTAAGGTGAAGGACAAGAGACCAAACAACTAAGGTGAAGGACAAGAGTCCAAACAACACCTGGTCAAGGACAAGACACCAAACAACTCCTGGTCAAGGACAAGAGTCCAAACAACTAAGGTGAAGGACAAGAGACCAAACAACACCTGGTCAAGGACAAGACACCAAACAACTAAGGTGAAGGACAAGAGACCAAACAACTAAGGTGAAGGACAAGAGTCCAAACAACACCTGGTCAAGGACAAGAGACAAAACAACTAAGGTGAAGGACAAGAGACCAAACAACTAAGGTGAAGGACAAGAGACCAAACAACACCTGGTCAAGGACAAGACACTAAACAACACCTGGTGAAGGACAAGAGACCAAACAACTAAGGTGAAGGACAAGAGACCAAACAACACCTGGTGAAGGACAAGAGACCAAACAACTAAGGTGAAGGACAAGAGACCAAACAACTAAGGTGAAGGACAAGAGTCCAAACAACTAAGGTGAAGGACAAGAGACCAAACAACACCTGGTCAAGGACAAGACACCAAACAACTAAGGTGAAGGACAAGAGACCAAACAACTAAGGTGAAGGACAAGAGTCCAAACAACTAAGGTGAAGGACAAGAGACCAAACAACACCTGGTCAAGGACAAGACACCAAACAACTAAGGTGAAGGACAAGAGACCAAACAACTAAGGTGAAGGACAAGAGTCCAAACAACTAAGGTGAACGACAAGAGACCAAACAACTAAGGTGAAGGACAAGAGACCAAACAACTAAGGTGAAGGACAAGAGACCAAACAACTAAGGTGAAGCACAAGAGACCAAACAACTAAGGTGAAGGACAAGAGACCAAACAACTAAGGTGAAGGACAAGAGACCAAACAACTAAGGTGAAGCACAAGAGACCAAACAACTAAGGTGAAGGACAAGAGACCAAACAACTAAGGTGAAGGACAAGAGACCAAACAACACCTGGTCAAGGACAAGAGACCAAACAACTAAGGTGAAGGACAAGAGACCAAACAACTAAGGTGAAGGACAAGAGACCAAACAACTAAGGTGAAGGACAAGAGACCAAACAACTAAGGTGAAGGACAAGAGACCAAACAACACCTGGTCAAGGACAAGAGACCAAACAACTAAGGTGAAGGACAAGAGACCAAACAACTAAGGTGAAGGACAAGAGACCAAACAACACCTGGTCAAGGACAAGAGACCAAACAACTAAGGTGAAGGACAAGAGACCAAACAACACCTGGTCAAGGACAAATAAAGATAAATCTTAGACAGTTGATCTCAATTGTCTCAGCTCAAGAAGACGGCCAAAAAAATGAAATCGGCGAAATGACCATCTGCGGCATTCAAAACGATAATGAAGTTAGTTATTAGTAGTGGGGTGGAATCATCTCCCGATGCTTCGTGTTTTCTGAAGGAACAGAACACCTGCTTGTCCCCCATGTCAGAGAATGTTTGTGGCACTGCCTACACATTCACAACACCTGCTTGTCCCACATGTCAGAGAATGTTTGTGGCACTGCCTACACATTCACAACACCTGCTTGTCCCCCATGTCAGAGAATGGTTGTGGCATTGCCTACACATTCACAACACCTGCTTGTCCCCCATGTCAGAGAATGTTTGTGGCACTGCCTAAACATTCACAACACCTGCTTGTCCCCCATGTCAGAGAATGTTTGTGGCACTGCCTAAACATTCACAACACCTGCTTGTCCCCCATGTCAGAGAATGTTTGTGGCACTGCCTACACATTCACAACACCTGCTCGTCCCCCATGTCAGAGAATGTTTGTGGCACTGCCTACACATTCACAACACCTGCTTGTCCCCCATGTCGGAGAATGTTTGTTGCACTGCCTACACATTCACAACACCAATATTGCCTACCTTCGCCACAGTCCACGACAATATTTCATTGTCGATTAGAAAAGGCTGTCGAATTTGTTCATACTCCAGCAGGATCTGTATGTCGGAAAATTGGACCTCTGGAAAAGAAAAATCAGGTGGGTTTTCAGCATTAGACTCATTGATTGATTGTCGAGTTATGTGTATCAATATTATCTTAACAAGACAATCGATTTTAGGTTAAGTCAAGGAACACATTTCTGTGTAGCCAGATATTAAATATAAACTTTGGCAGAATACAATAGCAACAGTTTCTTCTTCTTCTTCTTCTTCTTCTTCTTCTTATTATTATTCTTCTTCTTCTTCTTCTTCTTCTTCTTCTTCTTCTTCTTCTTCTTCTTCTTCTTCTTCTTCTTCTTCCTCTTCTTCTTCTTCTTCTTCTTTTTCTTCTTTTAAAAAAATAATAATTATTACTATTTTTATTTTTATTAAGCTGCCTTTTGATGTTATATAATCAGTTGAAATTAAAAACTGTCGATCTATCTCGGACTTCTCATGTCGCCGTACAGTTTATCTGTCACATAAGTACATGATGCGCTAGTGTTATTGTCTTGAAGTGGAGACGCCTGGAGAACCTATTCTATTTTCTGTTTGTGTCCCTACAAGGGTTGGAGTGTGTTTCTATGAATATTCTTGTCATTACTTATCGCTCCTAAAATCTTTTTTCAAAAGTATCTTTGTTCTCTTTCTCTCTCGCTCTCTCTATATCGTTCTCTCTCTCTCTCTCTCTCTCTCTAGTGCAACAGTTCCAGCTGGAGCAGGGGCGTTAAAGGCAGAGGTAATGGGGCTGGCGACTCTGAGAACAGAGATATCATTCATCGTCTCGAAACTAAGTCGACAAAGGAAAACGGAGAGTTGAGGGGAAGAATGTGTCTGTTACAGGTAGGGGTTGGAACCTGACCACTCTGGTGTATCGATTTGGGTAGTGGGGGGTTATTGACAGACAAAGGCCGTCAGGTCTTGCTGCGACATTTTAGAGTGACAGGAATTCTGAGTTATTCGTTCCAATAACAACTAGTTGGAGGTAGATCCACACTAGAGTGCTGGTTAAGTCAGACAACCCACAGAAGACCATTGGATAGCCCTGATACTGCTTGAGTCTATATAATACTAAGCAAAGTTTATCTCAAGCAGAATGGCCACGGAGAACAGAGAGACAGAGAGAGAGAGAGAGAGAGAGAGAGACTGAGAGTTTAGCTATGATATTGGCTGGAAAGGAATGAGAGTTTAGCTCACGGACTTTCTAGTTAGCAGACTGTTTTACGAATATGTGAGCGATGGCATGAGTTGGAGGGTGACTGAACCAGCATACTCCTTTGAGTCTTGGCCAGTCGCTCTATAAGGTGTGTGTTGAACACCCTGTGACTAGATCAGATCTGGATGTGTGTGTTAGGTGTGTGCAGGACACCGAGAGAACGATGTATGTTTCGGAGTATATGTATATGCAGATCCATTGAATGTGTGACAACATGTGAGTATACGTTGAACAGATTAAATGTGTAATGTCAAGAACACCTGTCTGATGGGATCTGAATATGTAATGAAAAGATCACCTGCCTGAAGGTATCTGAGTGGGAGTTAGTGCACAGAATACAATGGTGAAGACGAGTTTGTGAGAGTGTGTTGAGTGTGCAGATAAGGGGAAGGAAGTTTAGCGGCTAGAACTGGGCTGCATTAGTTGGGGGCAATATTCAAAAGCTTGTGCTTACAACCTCCGAAGTAATTAATAATTTTATTAATATATATAATATATTATCATTTAGTTAAGATGTATTTCAGTTGATGTTTGTAAATGTTTGTTTGAATGTCATATTATTAAATATGAAGATGATTGCTGGGGAGTGTTGCTGTGTTATTTGCTGAGTGTGGTTGTGTCGTGAATGATGTGTATGTGTGTAGTAACATTCTAAAAAAGGTGAAAATAGACAGGAAACCGTATTCCTTCTGTGTTCTTGATTACACTTCTCTGTCAAGTCTTCCACCTTGCGTGAGCCGGTTATCCAAGTATTTGAATTATATTACCTTCTTTTCGTTATATGTGCTTTTTACCTGAACAATTAGTGTTTTACTTAACTTGACTTAACGTCTTTAAACTAGTTTAGAAGACTCTGCAGAGTCTGTATACAACCAGTTTCATTCACATTTTCTTTCTCTAAAAAATATTTATAATATTCTTGAAAACATCAATTGTCCCTGTGTCCACTACTTCCTTTGGCAGTGCATTCCAAGCATTTACTACTCTGTCCCAAAACATGATTTCCCAATATCTAATCTGGACCTTTCTTTAGTTAATTTGTAGCTATGCCATCTTGTTCTTGTAGGTGGTTATATTTTGAAAAGCGTTATAGTCTGATTTATCTTTTTCGTTAATTATCTTATAAACATGTATTAAATCACCTCGATTTCTTCTCTTTTCTAGATACAGTAGGCTGCTATTCCTTAGTCTTTCTCCATAACTGTAATTTTAGAATCCCACTATCAGTTTTGTCGCTCTTCTTCGTATTCGTTCTAGCATGTGTATATCCCCTCTATGAAAAGGACTCCACATCTGTACATAATTCCAATCTAGGTCTCCTTCTTCTTTTGTCGTCTAACTTTCTACCGGGTTGTAGCCAAGTGTCGTGGTGTGTATTTGTCTTTCGCATCTCTCGTAGCACGAGTAAAATATTTCCCCATTTTTCGGCAGGTCTATTCTACCCTGTCTATCCACCTTTTCCTCGGTCTACCACTAGACCTTATTCCTGATGCTCTCCTGCAAAAGGTTGTATGAACAATGTGGCCAAACCAATTCATTCTCTGCTGCTCTATGTACTGTAGGCAGGAAATTGTTCCAACCTTCTCTCGAATACTCATATTTGTGATTCTGTCTCTTCTGGTGTTGTAAGTGACCTTTCGTAGGCATCGCATTTCGCAGCTGGCTAACTTTTGTTCCTGGGCCTTATTCAATGTCCATGTCTGGCCCTGGTAGCACAGGGTTGGGTTGAAGATACTATTTATCATCTGTTTTTTTTTGCTTGGAGGGAAATCTTGGGATGTCTTAGTAGTGGAGACAGCTGGTATGTGACATCGTTTGCCATCTGCACTCTCGTCTCTGTATCTTTGTTGAGTCTGCCGTCCTCAGTAAAAACAGCTATCAAATAGCTAAATTCTTGAACCTGCTTCTTTTTTGTTTCATTCACATGAATATCAAGTGTGGTGTGCTTTCTACTTATATTCATTGCTTCTGTTTTTGATGTATTGATATTCATATCGCACATTTGACAGTTTAAGTAAAGGGAGCTTCGTTTATTGGAGTGGATCCGACATTGATCGTCTGCAAAGAGCAGTTCGTTGCTACTTTCCTGTTCTGTATTTGCCTCCTGGGTGATTTTATTCACATAAGTGACAAAGAGGAGTGATGATAGAACACAACCCTGACTGACGCCTGATGAAATGGGCAACCACTCCGACATACCTTCTGTTGTTCTTACTGCCCTCTGACTATCCTGATATAGGGTTTTCATGTTACTAAAGAGAGGACCTTTCAGCTCATAATCTGCCAGGATCTTCCATAGTTTACTTATGTTGACTCTATCGAACGTCTTTTCTTATCTATGAATATAAGGCTGTTGTTTCCATCATATTCTATAGAACGTTGACATATTTGTCTCAATGTAAATATTGCGTCTGTGCAACTCTTTCCTCTCCTGAACCCGAACTGATTATTTCCTAGTTGGGGTTTCAGTGTCGGTCTTACGCTCCTTTCTAGTATCTTTACATATATTTTGGCTATGTGAAGTAAAAGAGAGATTCACCTTTATCGTTTAGCACTCTCGCTTGTCGCCTTTATTTTTCCAAACATGAACGATGATTGCTCGTTGCCAGTCTGTTGGTAGCTTGCTCGACGTCCAGACCACATTAAATATTCTCATCAGCCAGTTTATTGCACTTGTCCTGCAGGCTTGTGGCATTTCTGTTGAGGTACCATCTAAGCATGCTGTCTTATTTTTCTTGCTGTCTCGCAGGACCGCTTCAACTTCTGATTTCAATGTTTCTAAGCTATACCCTGGCGCTGTGCTGGTTCATACTGTCCCAGGTTTAGCAACTCGCTAAAGTATTCTCTCCATCTGGTACTGTGCTGGTCCATACTGTCTCGGGTTTAGCAGCTCGCTAAAGTATTCTCTCTATCTGGTGCTGGTTCATACTGTCTCGGGTTTAGCAACTCGCTAAAGTAGTCTCTCCATCTGGTGATGGTTCATACAGTCTCGGGCTTAGCGACTCGCTAAAGTAGTATCTCCATCTGGTGCTGGTTCTTACAGTCCTGGGTTTAGCGACTCGCTAAAGTAGTATCTCCATCTGGTGCTGGTTCATACAGTCCCGGGCATAGCAACTCGCTAAAGTAGTCTCTCCATCTGGTGCTGGTTCATACAGTCCCGGGTTTAGCAACTCGCTAAAGTAGTATCTCCATCTGGTGATGGTTCATACAGTCCCGAGTTTAGCAACTCGCTAAAGTAGTTTCTCCATCTGGTGCTAGCTCATACAGTCTCGGGCTTAGCGACTCGCTAAAGTAGTATCTCCATCTGGTGCTGGTTCATACAGTCTCGGGCTTAGCGACTCGCTAAAGTAGTATCTCCATCTGGTGCTGGTTCATACAGTCGCCGGTTTAGCAACTCGCTAAAGTAGTCTCTCCATCTTGTGCTGGTTCTTACAGTCCTGGGTTTAGCAACTCGCAAAAGTAGTCTCTCCATCTGGTGCTGGTTCATACAGTCTCGGGCTTAGCGACTCGCTAAAGTAGTATCTCCATCTGGTGCTGGTTCATACAGTCCCGGGCATAGCAACTCGCTAAAGTAGTCTCTCCATCTGGTGCTGGTTCATACAGTCCCGGGTTTAGCAACTCGCTAAAGTAGTTTCTCCATCTGGTGCTAGTTCATACAGTCTCGGGCTTAGCGACTCGCTAAAGTAGTATCTCTATCTGGTGCTGGTTCATACAGTCCCGGGTTTAGCAACTCGCTAAATTAGTCTCTCCATCTGGTGCTGGTTCATACAGTCCCGGGTTTAGCAACTCGCTAAAGTAGTCTTTCCATCTGGTGATGGTTCATACAGTCCCGGGTTAAGCAACTCGCTAAAGTATTTTCTGCATCTGGTGCTGGTCCATACAATCCCGGGTTTAGCAACTCGCTAAAGTATTCTCTCCATCTGGTGCTGGTTCATACAGTCCCGAGTTTAGCAACTCGCTAAAGTAGTCTCTCCATCTGGTGCTGGTTCATACAGTCCCGGGTTTAGCAACTCGCTAAAGTAGTCTCTCCATCTGGTGCTGGTTCATACAGTCACGGGCTTAGCAACTCGCTAAAGTATTCTCTCCATCTGGTGCTGGTTCATACAGTCCCGAGTTTAGCAACTCGCTAAAGTAGTCTCTCCATCTGGTGCTGGTTCATACAGTCCCGGGTTTAGCAACTCGCTAAAGTAGTCTCTCCATCTGGTGCTGGTTCATACAGTCCCGAGTTTAGGAACTCGTTAAAGTAGTCTCTCAATCTGGTGCTTGTTCATACAGTCTCGGGTTTAGCAACTCGCTAAATTATCTCTCCATCTGGTGCTGGTTCATACAGTCTCGGGCTTAGCAACTCGCTAAAGTAGTCTCTCCATCTGGTGCTGGTTCATACAGTCACGGGCTTAGCAACTCGCTAAAGTATTCTCTCCATCTGGTGTTGGTTCATACAGTCCCGGGCTTAGCAACTCGCTAAAGTAGTATCTCCATCTTGTGCTGGTTCATACAGTCCCGGGTTTAGCAACTCGCTAAAGTAGTATCTCCATCTTGTGCTGGTTCATACAGTCCCGGGTTTAGCAACTCCCTAAAGTAGTCTCTCCATCTTGTGCTGGTTCACACAGTCCCGGGTTTAGCAACTCCCTAAAGTAGTCTCTCCATCTTGTGCTGGTTCATACAGTCCCGGGTTTAGCAACTCCCTAAAGTAGTCTCTCCATCTTGTGCTGGTTCATACAGTCCCGGTCTAAGCAACTCGCTAAAGTATTCTCTCCATCTGGTGCTGATTCATACAGTCCCGGGTTTAGCAACTCCCTAAAGTAGTCTCTCCATCTGGTGCTGGTTCATACAGTCACGGGCTTAGCAACTCGCTAAAGTATTCTCTCCATCTGGTGTTGGTTCATACAGTCCCGGGCTTAGCAACTCGCTAAAGTAGTATCTCCATCTTGTGCTGGTTCATACAGTCCCGGGCTTAGCAACTCGCTAAAGTAGTATCTCCATCTTGTGCTGGTTCATACAGTCCCGGGTTTAGCAACTCCCTAAAGTAGTCTCTCCATCTTGTGCTGGTTCATACAGTCCCGGGTTTAGCAACTCCCTAAAGTAGTCTCTCCATCTTGTGCTGGTTCATACAGTCCCGGGCTAAGCAACTCGCTAAAGTATTCTCTCCATCTGGTGCTGGTTCATACAGTCCCGGGTTTAGCAACTCCCTAAAGTAGTCTCTCCATCTGTTTCTTATGTCTTGACTGTTGGTAAGTGGTTCTTTGACCTTATTGTTGGTGATTATCGATAGATTATCGATGTTGTTGTTGCTTTTTCTTGCGACTTGTCTGTAAGCGTTGCAATATTTCTTTGTTTTATATTTCTGCCATTTGTGATAACATTTCTTTTTTCTTGTTTGGAACTTTTGACTTCTCCATTCCCTCATCTTGTGTGCTTTTAATGTGTACCAAGCTTTTCGAGCCTGCATTCATCTTTGACTATGTTTAGAATTGTAGCTTTGAGCCCCTATTCATCTTTGACTTTGTTTAGAATTGTAGCTTTGAGCCCCTATTCATCTTTGACTATGTTTAGAATTGTAGCTTTGAGCCCCTATTCATCTTTGACTATGTTTAGAATTGTAGCTTTGAGCCCCTATTCATCTTTGACTATGTTTAGAATTGTAGCTTTGAGCCCCTATTCATCTTTGACTATGTTTAGAATTGTAGCTTTGAGCCCCTATTCATCTTTGACTATGTTTAGAATTGTAGCTTTGAGCCCCTATTCATCTTTGACTATGTTTAGAATTGTAGCTTTGAGCCCCTATTCATCTTTGACTATGTTTAGAATTGTAGCTTTGAGCCCCTATTCATCTTTGACTATGTTTAGAATTGTAGCTTTGAGCCCCTATTCATCTTTGACTATGTTTAGAATTGTAGCTTTGAGCCCCTATTCATTTTTGACTATGTTTAGAATTGTAGCTTTGAGCCCCTATTCATCTTTGACTATGTTTAGAATTGTAGCTTTGAGCCCCTATTCATCTTTGACTATGTTTAGAATTGTAGCTTTGAGCCCCTATTCATTTTTGACTATGTTTAGAATTGTAGCTTTGAGCCCCTATTCATCTTTGACTATGTTTAGAATTGTAGCTTTGAGCCCCTATTCATCTTTGACTATGTTTAGAATTGTAGCTTTAAAGAATCGCCACTCACCCTCTATGTTGCTTGTACTTGTTAGAGTGTTATATCAAGCTTCGACCTCTCCGTCTATGTTGCTTGTACTTGTTAGAGTGTTATAGGTATCTTCGACCTCTCCCTCTATGTTGCTTGTACTTGTTAGAGTGTTATAGGTATCTTCGACCTCTCCCTCTATGTTGCTTGTACTTGTTAGAGTGTTATATGAAGCTTAGACCTCTACCTCTATGTTGCTTGTACTTGTTAGAGTGTTATATCAAGCTTAGACCTCTACCTCTATGTTGCTTGTACTTGTTAGAGTGTTATATGAAGCTTCGACCTCTCCGTCTATGTTGCTTGTACTTGTTAGAGTGTTATATCAAGCTTCGACCTCTCCCTCTATGTTGATTGTACTTGTTAGAGTGTTATATCAAGCTTCGACCTCTCCCTCTATGTTGCTTGTACTTGTTAGAGTGTTATATCAAGCTTCGACCTCTCCGTCTATGTTGCTTGTACTTGTTAGAGTGTTATATCAAGCTTCGACCTCTCCCTCTATGTTGATTGTACTTGTTAGAGTGTTATATCAAGCTTCGACCTCTCCCTCTATGTTGCTTGTACTTGTTAGAGTGTTATATGAAGCTACAACCTCTTCCTATATTTTTCCAAACGTGTCTGTATATTTCAGTTTCTGTATATTAATTTTTTATATTTGTGTTGTTAGGGTTCGTCCAAATTGGATTGTATATCCACAGAATCACAGACCTATGGTCAGAGTCGATTTTAGCATTCTCTCTAATGAATCTCTCACTCTCCCTCTGTCTTTCTTGTTTGTTAGTATAAAACTATCTGGGACGCTTGGTTGTTTTTTTTGTGTTTTTTTTTGCGTTCGCCTTATTTATCTATTCCCCAAGGCGTGTGTGCGTTACGCTGTGGTTTTTATTTTGCGCCTGTCGGCCCAGTGCATCCGACTTCAGCATGCATTTTATGTAAGGGTCTGCTTCCTCCTGCATTTTCTAAGGGTTTGCTTCCCCGGGGTAACGGCCGGTGCTGTGATGGGGATCGAACCCAGCACCTTCTGGTTGTGAGCCGTGCCACTTGACCACTAGGCCACGCCGTCTCCGGATGCTTGGTTTAAGTTGTTCCATCTATACCAAGTGAGTATTTGACTTCTACGGCGTTGATATAAAGTATTACCGATAATTAGATCGCACTAGACCGATAATCTAGGTCTAACTAATGCTTTATACAGTTTGACTATCAGTTCCTTGCTCCAATGTTTAATATTTCTTGTTCTCATCCCTAAGATTGCATTTGCCTTTTTCACTGCTACCTGGACTTATTCACTCACTTTACCTGTATGATCTATTATAACCCCTAGGTCCTTTTCCTTTTAAATCTTTCTAATATTGTTTTCTCCCATTCTGTAATTATGTTCCATATTGGATCTACCCATGTGGATGACTGTACATTTATCTACATTAAACTCCATTTGCCAGCTTACAGACCATTCTCGAATTTTATCTAATCCGACCTCAATATATCCACTTCTGCTGTAGATGAGATACTACTGCATATTTTTGAGTCATCAGCAAATTTTGCAATTCTGGATCCCATATCAATGTCCAAATCGTTTATATATATCAAGAACAAAATTGATCCAAAAAAACCGAGCCCTGTGGCACTTCCCTTTATACTTTACACTACTCACAGTACTCCTTATTTATGTTAACTCTCTGAGTTCTTCCGGTTAAACAATTTTCAATCCATTTGGCAACTTCCCCACCTATTTCATGTGATTTTAACTTCCCAAACAATCTTTGATGAAGTATTTATCAAAGGCCTTTGTAAAATCTCTAGATAAATAACGTCATCAAATGACTTCCCTTCAGCTATGTCTGTTTGGAAAATATCTATAGGCTCTTTGGAGCAGTTTTCTCTTGTGTAGAGTGTGTCAAAATACTGATTAAGTAAATTTGCTGGAACCCTATTCTCACTTATGGTTCTACCTGTGCTAATATATGAGAGGATTAAGTAAATTTGCTGGAACCCTATTCTCACTTTTGGTTCTACCTGTGCTAATAAATGAGAGGATTAAGTAAATTTGCTGGAACCCTATTCTCACTTATTGTTCTACCTGTGCTAATATATTAGAGGGCCTACCTTGTCTTTCGTTCTTTGTTTATTTCTAACATAAGAAAAGAAGCTTTTACTATGTCTTGATCCTGTGAGCAAGTTTTTTTTTCGAAGTCTGCTTTTGCTGTTGTATTCACTTTCTGGGCTATATTTTGTTTGTCCAAATATTTTAAATATGTTTCTTTTGATTTAGCTACCTCCATTTACTTTTTCCATGCTTTATTTTTAAACTTATTTTTACTTAAACAGGACATATCAAGACTGGATGCCTTTCATGTGTGCAACCATCATCGGTATTCTGTGGTTCGATCTCACCCGTAATGTCGAGGTGTCTGCAAAGACGAGTCTTCCCTCGATCTCGGACACTCTGGTCCACGGACGAGCCTTCCCTCCATCTCTGGTCCACGGACGAGTCTTCCCTCCATCTCGGACACTCTGGTCCTCGGACGAGTCTTCCCTCCATCTCGGACACTCTGGTCCTCGGACGAGTCTTCCCTCCATCTCAGACACTCTATTCTACGGACGAGCCTTCCCTCCATCTCTGACACTCTATTCTACGGACGAGCCTTCCCTCCATCTCAGACACTCTATTCTACGGACGAGTCTTCCCTCCATCTCTGGTCCACGGACGAGCCTTCCCTCCATCTCGGACACTCTGGTCCGCCGACGTCTGTATGTCTTTGTTCACGTGGTTCCACTGGATTAAGAAGACCAGGCTCACCAGATCATGTCCAAGTCAACTATATGCAACAACGGTCTTCGGCCGGCCGGCTAGAGGCGTGGGAGGGGCTGTCACCGTTCTACATGGCTCCGGCAGATAGCAGTCTCTCCTTCGGTAGTGAACGAGGTTTGGCTACAAGCCTCAACAGTTGTACATGGTAGTCGTCGATCGACGCAACAGGCCCTAGATGCCTAGGCGAACATTATTATTATTATTTTTTTTTAGATGTTCTAGATTTCACTACAAATCTAGTTATCTAATTTTTACGCTTGGGGTTTACCTCCCTGCGTAGAACACATTCCTCTTTTAGCTTTTCTAGAACTGTTTTGAAACTCTCCCATTTTTGTTCAACATCTGTTCCCCGACAATATCTTTCCAGATTATCTTTATGCTGACTTTCATTTTCTCTGTCTTTGCTGTACTAATCTTTATTAGAAACAACACAATGTTGCAATAAGAGAAGGACAAAATATTTTTTGGGAAAAGAAGACAAGTATTGTTTGTATTGGCTGTTCGTTTTCCATGTAAGGAATAACAACAGGACAATACGAGAAAGACAGAAAGTATGTGTAAGATAAAGAATGCACGAAGGACATGAACTGATGATCCTATGTTTTCTATAGACGAACAATAGGATGCAAACAAATATGACAATGAGGACAGGTGGGACATGTATTGTCGGGCCTATGCTCTGAGAAACAACAATTCGGCAAGAAAAGGAAAACGCAAAGTAGGACATAGGGCATAAGGGACATGTATTAGTGGGTCTATGCTCTGTTGTGAACAATAACTGGACAAAACGAGGACACGTGCAAGGCCAAGCAGATGCCTTACCTTGATGTCTGGCGTCCATCGATGAAGGAATCACAATCTTTGACAATACACGCTCAATGTGTGCTGTAAATAGTGGTTAGCAACAGGAACACAGCATTAGTGTGTAAACGCGGCTAGCTCCCAACAGGAACACAGCATTAGTGTGTAAACGCGGCTAGCTCCCAACAGGAACACAGCATTAGTGTGTAAACGCGGCTAGCTCCCAACAGGAACACAGCATTAGTGTGTAAACGCGGCTAGCTCCCAACAGGAACACAGCATTAGTGTGTAAACGCGGCTAGCACCCAACAGGAACACAGCATTAGTGTGTAAACGCGGCTAGCTCCCAACAGGAACACAGCATTAGTGTGTAAACGCGGCTAGCTCCCAACAGGAACACAGCATTAGTGTGTAAACGCGGCTAGCTCCCAACAGGAACACAGCATTAGTGTGTAAACGCGGCTAGCTCCCAACAGGAACACAGCATTAGTGTGTAAACGCGGCTAGCACCCAACAGGAACACAGCATTAGTGTGTAAACGCGGCTAGCTCCCAACAGGAACACAGCATTAGTGTGTAAACGCGGCTAGCTCCCAACAGGAACACAGCATTAGTGTGTAAACGCGGCTAGCTCCCAACAGGAACACAGCATTAGTGTGTAAACGCGGCTAGCTCCCAACAGGAACACAGCATTAGTGTGTAAACGCGGCTAGCTCCCAACAGGAACACAGCATTAGTGTGTAAACGCGGCTAGCACCCAACAGGAACACAGCATTAGTGTGTAAACGCGGCTAGCTCCCAACAGGAACACAGCATTAGTGTGTAAACGCGGCTAGCTCCCAATAGGAACACAGCATTAGTGTGTAAACGCGGCTAGCTCCCAACAGGAACACAGCATTAGTGTGTAAACGCGGCTAGCTTCCAACAGGAACACAGCATTAGTGTGTAAACGCGATAGTGCGTGCAGGAAATTATGTGAATCAGATAAGTAGTTGCTCACGTCAAGCGGTGTTTATTTTTAGTGCAATGCAACAGTGGGCAATCTGAAGGTCAGAAATAATCATCAACATCGACCAAGCGTCTTGGCAACCAAAGAGGCAGGTGCACCTCAGTCAGGACTCCTGCGTGTCATTCTTCTTTTGTCGCGTATGTTTCCTGCTGTTACTTTTCCTAGTTCCTTCTGGTGTCCATGCGATGTCTTATATCGTGATCACAACAATTAAGGGTCTACTTTAACGTCCGTAGACACAGCAATGTGCATTTATATTATAAACCGGTTGTACAACATACTGTAAAACACTGCACGAAGGAAGTTTAAATGTTCGAATAAAACCTTTCGCTTGCAACGCCATTCAGCATGTATTTGAACAGTAAGTTCAGCCAGTAATTAGAAAAACCCAAGGGTATTTTATCGTTCTTTAAAATTTGGTATCGAATGTCTTGACTTGCATTTATACGCTGTAATTTATGTCATGTGACATTAACCACGCCTTACATTGACCGGGCATTTCGATAAACTTCCTATTCTTGGAAAATTCGATTGAAGCTATTTCCCTTAATGTCACTTGCCACTTAGACTCCAAGAAGGAGTCTCAAGCTCGAACCATATTGAGGGCTGTGTCCAAATTTCAGCTACACCAGCGTGTATCCTGGTTGAAATGTGGAGTTTTTTAATTACTCGACTTATTTCAAACTGTAATACAACTTATTTGTTAATAATTTACAATTGATTTTCAAATTTACTACAAACTAACTTACGTTCGACTATTTTTAGATTGACTGCGCTTGATAGATATTGTTCCAACACAGATTTGATACGCAGTCAAGTAAGCCTTTAAGATTGTCAACGTTTTTTAAACTGCTGAAACTGTCGTATCAGAATGGGCAGCGCTTAGATTTGGGGTGCCTCCAAGTCATTTTATGCTGGAGTGTTGTCTGCAAGTTGGTCACACACACACAGGTCACGGTGAACACAGTGATCCAATGGCCACTCACCATTTTCATTTATCTTGCCAATTCCAAACCTACCAAGACATGAGGGCCATGGTTGGTTATCGACACACATTCTAGCATTGAAATCACACAGAACTGCAAGTTGTTCCTTGCTAGGTGTAACTGGCGCATAATTCCCGTCTCTACCTTCATGTAGAGTACCGGGTAGGAACTTACATACTCGCGAGGGTGCTGGGATGTAAGCGAACTGTTGGCAATCGTTTCGATCCACTTCCACCCAGTTCGACCAGGTCCATCAAAGATTGTTTACCTGCATAGCCCACTACTTGTTCCCTTGGTGTGTTTGCCTCTTTCACTTACCAATAAAAAGCGTAATCATCTATTGTTTCAGAACCTGCCAAGCGCATCTCCTGTATGTCTGCTGTATCGACCTGTAACCTCTCAGTTCGTCCTTTATTACTTGGGTTTTCCTGACATCACGCAGGTGTTCAGACATCCCACTTAGCACACTGTGGACAATCAGTTTCCCAGTTATACTTTATCTTGGTGCAATGTGTACCCTCCTCAGTCCAGGGTTGACCCTAGCTCCCAGCACCCAATGGGAAAAGCGAACAGGGGCTGGATAACATCTAATTGACTTGGGGCTTCCCAGGTTGAAGCGGGCGTTAGCTATCCAATGAAATCCTAGAATTTCTCCCACAATCGAAAGTATCCCATGAGGCCATGCCCTACGCCAATTTGGCATATAACTTGTAACCAGTAAGCACAACTTGACATGTGCCAACACTATGAGTGAAGCTGACTGATTATCCTATCCATGGCACAAGTTTGGGCACAAATATATGGTTATCAAGTTGTTGTCTATCCATGGCACAAGTTTGGGCACAACTATATGGTTATCAAGTTGTTGTCTATCCATGGCACACATATATGGTTATCAAGTTGTTGTCTATCCATGGCACAGGTTTGGGCACAAATTTATGGTTATCAAGTTGTTGTCTATCCATGGCACACATATATGGTTATCAAGTTGTTGTCTATCCATGGTACAAGTTTGGGCACAAATATATGGTTATCAAGTTGTTGTCTATCCATGGCACACATATATGGTTATCAAGTTGTTGTCTATCCATGGTACAAGTTTGGGCACAAATATATGGTAATCAAGTTGTTATCTATCCATGGTACAAGTTTGGGCACAAATATATGGTTTTCAAGTTGTTGTCCATTGACACCCCCCCCCCCCCCCCCCCACACACACACTTAGGTGTTAGATCCAAAGGATCGACAATAATTGATTCAGTTTTGATACCAGCCTGGTCATAGGAGCTGTCAGAAAAGTGCTGGGTGGCACTTGACTCCTAAGACCACTCACATCTACAAGCCTCACACCTTCAGTGTCCAAAAAGACAGTGATCATGGCCATTTTGGCTGAAGGTTTTCTTGAATTTCTTTCTTCGTGGTGATTGAGGATGATACAACTCCATTGACTGCTTTTTTGGCCCAGGCCATCTGTAACGATCCTGGAGAAAACAGTTTTTGACATTAGCATTGAAAAGCTCCAACAATTCAAAACATTTTTTTTTTCTCTGCATTTTTGTGTTGATTTGTGAGACTTTCAGAAACTCATCTTAAACACAGCATTGAAAATCCCAGGGTTTTGATAATTTAAACTGCATCTTCATTGCTGACTGAACGCTGCAAGGCCAATTTTTTAAATGGTGATTCGCCTGTCACTTCGAATAATGGCATCAGCACGGTTCAACATGTCTGGCGTGGTTGCTGTGGCAGGACGTCCAGAGTGCTGCAGATCATGCAGCTGCGTCTCTCTACTTGCTGAAGTTTTAATTCTCTGAGCCCATCGTTGCTGTGCTCTTATCCACATTTGAGGCGTGAAATATTTCATGTTTATATCTTGTATGTATGTATGTATAGATATGTATGTATGTATAGATATGTATGTATAGATATATATATATATGCGTGTGCGTGCGTGCGTGTATGTATGTATGTATGTATGTATGATCATCAAACACAAACAGTTCATACCTGTGTAAATGTGAACTGACTACTGCTCAGTGACAGCATCCAGACTGCAGCACAAACTAGTAAAATTAGACAATTGTATGATGGTATAGAGAAATAGAGAAGGCTATTAGTCCTGTAAGAATGAAGACAGCACCACTCATTATCTTCACTCACCAGAAAATAACAGATAAAAGAAAGCAGATGGAGAGATTGGTCGAGCACTATTCTGAGCTCTACTTGTATAACAATTTCATCACTCTCACATTATAATATGCTTGAGCTGGACATCAAACCATCTCTAGAAGATCTTAATAAAGGCATTGCTAGCTTGGCTCTAGACAGAGCAACAGGCAGCAATAAGATCCCACCTAATTCGATCGAGCAACTTCTTCGTACGCTGTCAGACGTCAACTTTAATTTGTTCGAAGAAAGCAGCTGTTATCCTGAGGCTGTCGACACTGCCATAGAGCTTGTCTAGTGTTGCACCGTCGGGGTATGCATGGGTCCAGTCCATGCTTGGGTAGTTTTCCGCTATGTACCTCAGGGTTATATCTCTTTTTTTCTTTTTCAGTCTGGCTGTTCTTGTTTCCAATACCTGGTATATTTTCTACCACCTCCGGGATGATATGCTGCCTCCATGTGGGTTTGCGTACAGTAGGGATGGGCTCTTTGGTGTTGTTACGGTGTTCGTAGGGTCTTCGCTCATCTTTGCTTTGGCTATTTCTGCAAAGTTTCTCCGCTTTAGTTTCCCATAAATCTATTTAGTCTCTGATGTATTGGATGATCTGTCAGTCTTCTGAGTTTCTCTGCTTGCTGCTAGGCTCTGCAGTCTCTTCTGTCGGTCATGGATTGCAGATTTGTAATCTTTTCAAGTTCTACAATTGGCGTTGACTTCATGCCTCCTGTTGTAACTCTCATGGCTTGGTTTTGGAGTTTGCTAATTTTATCAAAGTTCGCCTTTGCTGCTGTTGTCCATACCGCAATGTCATACTCGAGAACTGGTCTCACTCTTCCAGTGTACAGTTTCTTTAGTATTCTCTCGTCTGCCACCAGCTTGTGCCAGCAATTTTCGCCATGATTGCCATTCTTTGTCTGGCTCTCATTCGGTTTCTCTCGATCTGACTTTTCCATGACTTGCGCCGATCAAATGTGACTCCCAAGTAGTTTGGGTTGTCGTTTGGCCGCAGATATTTGCCGTTAAAACTTATTTTGTTGTTCTGTGGTTTATTTGAAAGCGAGAATATCGTACATGTTGTTTTTTCTTCATTTATTTTGACCAGCCATGAGTTCGCCCACTCCTCCAACGATGTTAGGGCCTTCTGCAGCCGATTGTTTGCTACGATGAGATTTTTTTTGGAGGTCCACATAGCCAGATCGTCTGCAAACATGGAGCTGTGGACTCTTCTTGGTATATTCTCTATGATGTTTATATACACCAGAAAAGCACTCTTGCAACAACTGTAAATGATGTTATGCCAGTGTCAGGCCATTATACCTCATGATACGAGGGGGGGGGGGGGGGGGGGGGGAAGAGTAATGTCTGGTCATGCAAAATATACTGATCAGACATGTTAGTCAGGGTCAGGTAAAATATACTGGTCAAGACCCTCACCTCGGCTTCCTCGTAGCCCTCCCTGGAAATGGGCTGTTTTCATGGCAGTCTGGATAACAAGGTAAGGGATTGACGTGATCTTCGTAGTAGTGAGCGAAACGCAGATGACGCCAAACATAGTACAACTGCCTGGAGGACTCCAATCCACCTTCATCAGCATGATCGGGATGTGGGGAAAGCTTCTACAACCCACCACTTAACATCCTTTTCAGGGTGCACAAAAGAGTTGACCTACTCATTGTGGGCAGTCACAACAAACTCATGGTACAAGAGATGCACAGATTGAAACATTTGACAAGAATAATGGTGATAGAAGTGATTGTAATAGCTATTGAGGTGTCTTGCTGCTCAGTGTTGTAGGTAAAATCTTTGCCAAAGTAATCTTACCACGACTACAAAACCTGTCTGAGAGTATAGTGCATACCCAGAGTCACAGTGCAGATTCAGGTCTGGAAGAGCAACAGTCAACATAATTTTCTTCTGTTTGACAACTTAAAAAACAGATCTTTTTAATTACCTTCAATGATCCGACAAAAACATTTGATTTTGTTAGTAAGGATGGACTTCAAAATCTTCTCTAAAATTCGCTGCCCAGGCAATCTGCTGCGATTAATAATATTGTTCCATGATTAGCATGAAAGGAACAGTCCAATTTCATGGTAACATATCATAACCATTTAGTATCTACAGTCATGTTAAGCAAGGCTCTGTCTTGCACCAATGCTGTTCAGAATCTATTTCGCTCTGCTACTGAAACATATTTAAATGAGTGTATGCTCTGCATAATCCCGCAGATTTTCATTGTTTTTTTGTTTTTTTCCAGAAACATGAAAATCATGGACATGATTTATTATATTAACATAAACTGTGAATATATTAAAATGAATTATGTGGTTATGACATAAAGTACACAATTATTGACAGAGTTCCTAATAAAGTTGACATAAATACAAATCATTCACACAAACCATGAATTAATTGACAAAATCTCTGAAGTAACACAAGTAACCATTAATTATATATCAATTTATGATGAAGCTCTCAATGTAGTAGATCACTTTACGTACTTGGGATCTTCAGTCAATAATAAACTATCCCTGGACCAAGAGACCAATATCAGGATAGGAAAGGCAGCAACATCAATGAGCAGATTAACAAAAAGGGTCTGGGAGAACAAGAAGCTCACTGTTAAAACAAAAACACTTGTTTACCAGGCCTGTGTCCTAAGCACTTTTCTTTACGGCAGTGAGACATGGTCTACCTACATGCACCAGGAGAGACGGCTAAACAGCTATCACATGAGGTGCCTGCGCAGAATCCTGGGCGTTGGGTGACAAGACAAGATCACCAACACATAGGTGTTGGAGAGAACTGGCACTGTCACAAACTGTTCCACGCTTGGTCATCGAAGGCTCCGCTGGTTGGGAGACATTCGGAGGATGGATGATGGCAGAATACCAAAATATCTTCTCTATGAGGAATTACAGTTGAGGGAAAGGTCTCGGGGCCGGCCACTAATTCGGTACAAGGATGTATGCAAGCGGGATATGAATGACGCGGGCATCGATTTGGAATCATGAGAACAGGACACCATGGATCGTGTTACATGGAGGGGCAGGATTAAGCATGGACTACAGACGAAGTAGAAGTAGATACTGATTGCTGATAGGCTAAAGACTCAGAGTTTGCGAAGCCACGCCACACCATGCGATGCCGCAAACGGTTCTAATTTTTCTTGCACACATTGTGGAAGATGCTTCTCTGCCCGGATTGGTCTTACAAGTCACATTCGTTATCGTCATGGACTGTAGTTGCATACCTTTTCAAAGCACAATTACTATCGTCTGACAAAACAAAAAGAGCTAATGATACATTTATATATATATATATATATATATACATATACATATATATATATAAATAAAAAATCTGTGCAATAATTTACTTTACATAACTGGCACATTCATATATTTAAATCTAACATTAATTTAATTACTAACTTTCCTTTTCCACCATCATCCGATTGGAATACACATCCTCAAATGTCTGACTATACCAGTTGTTATTTTGTGTCATCTTCTTGTAAATTATTATTGATTCTGCCATATATTTTGTTTGCTAACTTACCCTACGTGTCTCTTGTTGTGCATTATAGAAAATGATGATTTTAAACAATTTCATTTATTTTCTTCTACATGTTCAACTTTAACCCTACCAGACCGCTGTCCCCACTTTTCGGTCATTTCCTTAACTGCCGCTAAACCGCTGGACCTATTGTTCGGTAATTAGGATAGTACGTCATAAAATGCGTCAAAATCTAAAAATAACCAACCAATTCGTGGTCAATCCTCGTGATTAGTCATTGCAAATGGCTGCCCCCATGTTTTAATTGATTTTGTGGGGTTTAACGTGAACAAATTCGGAAAATTGACAATGAAACGAACGGCTGATGAACCAAGCACTTCAGCAGGAAAGCAAAGTAAGTCTAGGCTTATGACAGTTCAACAGGTGATCAATAATTTGGTTGATTCAGACTCTGTTCAAGTGAAACAGACAGTGAGAGCTCGAGTGATGAGATGAAGGCTTTTCTTGGACTGAGGATCTATATAGAATACTCATGTATAAAGCCCAGCTATCAGGATTATTGGACAAATGAAGGCTCTTTGTTGTGTTTACTCCCGGATTTCGAAATGTTTTATGACTCGAGACAGATTCTTGGCCTTTTGCTGGGTGGATTGGCACATAAAGGTGGAATATTGACGCTAGATGAAAGGTAAACCTATTTTCTACAATGTCTCCAAGTTACATCTTATTCTAACCACTTGTTTGCATGTAACTAACATTTTTCTATATCATGTTGGTTTTTTCTCTGTAATGCTCTGGAACCCAGGAATGGGGGACAGTTGGGTTCAGGGCCTTGGGTCTGGTAGGGTTACCCAGGAATGGGGGACAGTTGGGTTCAGGGCCTTGGGTCTGGTAGGGTTACCCAGGAATGGGGGACAGTTGGGTTCAGGGCCTTGGGTCTGGTAGGGTTACCCAGGAATGGGGGACAGTTGGGTTCAGGGCCTTGGGTCTGGTAGGGTTAAAACTGTAAAACCAAGAAACGTTTTTTTAATTGCTGTTAGTGTCCTTTTCTATTGCTTATAATGGTCACATTATAGAAACATTAACTCATGTTCACTAAGAAAAATCTTTTTATGGATATTAAATAGACACCATCTTCCCAATACTATTTATAGCGGCTGTCAAAGAGATTTTCCAACAATTGCATTGTATCAACAGGTACTAGATATAGATGGTGAGTGGCTCACTCATTTACAGATGAAATCGTACTCATCAGTCATACAATTAAGGAAGCCGAACAATACTTGAACGATCTAAATGGGATCAGCAGAGCTGCTGTTCTGAAGATATATGTAAGTAAAAATCAATGCCTCCGAAACTCTTGTTGTCCAAAGCAGGACATCAAGCTAGGAAAGAAAACCATCGAGGATGTCAGCTTCTACATCTACCTAGGTCAAGAGATAAAGGCCAACCACAAAAACCGACCACAAAATAATCTCTGGATGACGAAAAGCAGCTTGGTATTGGTTTAACTTAATTAAGCCAATACTTCAAGAGATGAAAGACAACATGGCAAGAGCACACACCTTCAATTCCATGGTCATTCCTGCAATGATTTACGGATACGAAGTGCAGAACATGCGCAAAACAGCTGCTGAGAAGCCAAAGTCACTCAGGTAGCAATGGAATGGAGCGCACTAAAAATGTTGATATGTAATAAAATCCTAGATGGAGAAAGTCAACATCAAATTTTCTTTAAGGATGTTGTGGAAGCTGTGATATCACACAAACATTGTTGGGCTGGACATGTGGTATACATGCCTTACAACAGATGACACGTACAACAACGTTTTGGTGGCTATATGCCTGTACATGTCTGCTGGATGGCCCATCTATGCGATGGCGAGATGAGCTGATCAAAGACCTAGGCCAACATTGGTACTGCACTACAAAAAGATCAGGATGCCTACAGAAGGTTGTTGGCTTCCGCACATATGGCACATCTGCCGGACTGACGTTGAGGATAGTGTGAATGTGATAACTCCTATGTTTGTTAAGAAACATCTGCTAGGAATCTATATAGATAATTTGTGTCCTGTATTGAAAAACAAAACAAGAATTTGTATAGTTATTGTGTGTCCTGTATTTAATAATAAAATTGAAATTGAGAAAATATACTATGTGCCATGTATGGAACAGCAAAACTAGGAACTGCGTGGTGTTGTAGTTTACACATTTAAATATCATCATGTATGACTGGATAAATAAAACACATTGTAAGAGAGAGCTTTCAACTAGGCTAAACAAATAAAATGAGATAAAGATTAACTAAAGATTAACAAAACAGTATTAGATCTGACAATAAGGAATAAAAAAACTAAACTAAATGAGGGAAACTAGAAATAATCTAAACCAAGATGTCTTCAAGTTGTGATTGTCAGACCTCTTTCTCTCTCTCTCTCGCTCTCTCTCAAGATTATTGCATATGCTACAGTTTTATCTTACTTGTGCTTTCTTCTTTGGCAACAAGTAACAATAACGTTGTCTTCTGTCTTTTACATACTTAATTCACTTTATTCAATAAGTGCTGAAACTGGCTGTTGATTACCAGCATGCATTTACCATTACCGATTCAGTATAAATTCACAATTACAGATTTAACATAAATTCACCATTACAAATTCATATTTCATTTCTGATTGAATGTAAATGAGCTATTGATGTCTGAGGTGCATCAAAGACAATCACAACAGAATTAGTGCTAATGACAGGATCCAGATATTTGATAGGCTACAATTATTTGAGATTAACATTTAATCTTTCAGGTTGTGATTGGTTGGGCTCTCTATTCGGACCTGATACTCTCTGTCCTTGAACCAACGGCCTAAACAGAAAAAAAGACAATACTTTATTTAACATAAATATGTCCAAGATAATAATGAGACAAAATTATGCTAAACATACATTCCTCACAAGACGGTTTTCCTGAAATTTTCCCTAGCAGTGGAAATGGATCATAAATAACTATTTTAAATACAAAAATTAGACAGCCTGACAGAAGCACTCATGATAGATACAAGCTATCAATCATCATCATCATGTAGCATGTTCTTTGCAGAACGTTGCTCTCATGACAGCCTGTCTGTAGGAAACTGTCTTCCGCAAGTCTTCCGGGCTGCTCCTAGGTCAAAACCAGAATCTCCTTGATGTCCTGAGTCCATCATCTTCAAGGTCGACCCCTGCTTCGATTTCCAGTGACCATACCTTCCATAACCACTCTCTCCAGTCCGTTGTGTCGTTTGACGTGTCCAAGAAACCGCAGTTTTTGGGTCATTACATCCTTTATGAGCCAATTCGCATCCACATTCAGGACATGCTGGATGGATTTGTTTCTTTCTTTCTTTGTCCACATGATTTTCAGGACTCTTTCGTTTCAATGTGTCTCAAAAGCACTGATTTTCACTCTTATTGCTGATCTTTGCTCTTATTGCTGATCTTTGCTCTTATTGCTGATCTTTGCTCTTATTGCTGATCTTTGCTCTTATTGCTTTTGTAATCATCCATGTTTCACATCCATAGGTTGCCCCAGGATAAATGCATGTTCTTAGGATCTTCAGTTCTTTGTTTGTATTATGCCATAGGTTCTGCATCCTCCTTATCTTATGCATTGCCATAGTCAGTCGTCATCTTACTTCCGTTGTACAGTCTCCATTGTTGTTTAGTTTTGATCCTAGATATTCAAAATATGCAACATTTTCTATCTCTTCGCTGGCGATCTCGACTTTAAGTTGGAGCTTTGTCTTGTCAGTTGTCATTATCTTAGTTTTCTTTGTATTCAGGTAGAGACTCTGGGCTTTGCTGTGCTTCTGGACCGATGAAATTGTTAGCTCTAGGCCCTTGACGCTGTTCGTGAGCAACGCTGTTCGTGAGCAAAGCTGTGTTGTCATAAATTAAACAGTAAAAAATGTACATGGTAATGCACAGCCCAAGATACATAAAAATGAGAAGGCACATGAACAAGGAGATGAGAAAACAAACCCAAAACTGAATACATGGCAACACATGAAAATATCAAAACAGTGATAACAATTAACTCAACAGACAATTGGTACAGAGATATCATCAGTAGTTTATATGATAGAAAACCACTGCTCCTTGTCAAACAAGATATCAAACTCAAAGACAATTGGTACAGAGATATCATCAGTAGTTTATATGATAGAAAACCACTGCTCCTTGTCAAACAAGATATCAAACTCAAAGACAATTGGTACAGAGATATCATCAGTAGTTTATATGATAGAAAACCACTGCTCCTTGTCAAACAAGATATCAAACTCAAAGACAATTGGTACAGAGATATCATCAGTAGTTTATATGATAGAAAACCACTGCTCCTTGTCAAACAAGATATCAAACTCAAAGACAATTGGTACAGAGATATCATCAGTAGTTTATATGATAGAAAACCACTGCTCCTTGTCAAATATAGATCAAGTGACAATGTTAAGTTGGTCACTGTGGACTGAAGTACAATCTGCCATAAAACCCAGCCTATTTCCTGTCCATTGTCCTTTTAGTCAAGACTGAGGAACGGACCAGTGGAGGAAAGGACCACCATAAAATTGGTGAATTGAAAAGACAGGAGATAAGATTTTACCACTGGGGGAGTGTTTGAGTGATTTAGTTCAGCAGAGAAGCCACCCCTCAGTTGGTATGGGGGAAATTGATACTTTCCCTGCTCTGTGAACTATTGAATACTTTATTTTGGTTTGTGGGGTTTTGGGAGAAAAAAGGAGGGAAAGTCTCAAACAGGCATACATTCATTCATTCATTCACTCTTTTCCACATTAACACATTTTTCCTGTTTGAGTTGGAAAGAGAAATTGAAAATGAAAATGATCAAGCATATTTTAACATACATTTTTCACAGTACAACATTTACATTTGTGTTTGAATGTTTGGTGTCGTGTCTGGTATAGTGTTTAGCATTATTGCCTTACACATGTCTACCTTCTGTCTTGTTTGTGTCTCGATTTTGTCTTGTAAAATTTGTCTTGTGGGTATGACTGTACTGCACGAGTAGAATATGTGGTCTTCTGTTTCTTTTTCGCTTGTCTTGGCTTCATTCGTTCTTAATCTCCCACTACCAAACACTGAAAGAGAACGGAATGCGTTGTGTCGTAGTTTACAGCTTGACTGCGATATTTGCACCTTTCGGTCCAACACATCCGACTTCAGCATGCATTTTTTTAGTACCGGGTTAGCATTCCCTCTTCGATCCCTTCTCCTTAGCCAGCCTGTCCTGCTGCAGCCTGTTATCCAGGATCACCGCGTGGAGGTGTAGAAGGGTCTTGGCAGCTTTGGTTTGCTGGCCCTGACGCTAGCAGTCAGCTATGGTTCACTGACCACTGCAGCTCATGTACTGCTCAGCATCTTGATCCCTTTTTTGCTCGTCTGACATAGTTGACATTTGGGTTTGCGTTGTTTTTCTGTGCTTATGGGGGTTAAGTTGAATGAAAGTCGATAAGCGACTTATCTAGCTTTTGGGGTAATTTGTGGGTTGTGTAGATTTGTGAACATGTTCATGTAGTCTGTTTTAAAATATTTGTAACGTCTTTTTATTCTAAGGAGTAGTGGGGGCGCTTGTAGCTTGACTAGATGTTTGTATATTTGATTTATCTTCTGTTGTGTTTGTTGTTCGTGTCCTAGGATGGCTTTTATGCATGACGTGTAGAAGGGGGGTAATGTCCCACAGTAGTGTGGTGTTGCGTTGTTTATTGGTATCAGCTTGGATATACTAAGGCCAATGCAGTAGTGCGCAAGTGTGTGTTGTTCTGGATGTTTTACAATCCGCCCGACATGGCCTATTCGGAGGGACTGTATTTTGGTCTCTATGTTTTGGAGTGCGATACCTCTGAGTCTCTTGTCTTGTGCCAGTGTGTGTGTTGTCTTGTGCCAGTGTGTGTGTTGTCTTGTGCCAGTGTGTGTTGGCTTGTGCCAGTGTGTGTGTTGTCTTGTGCCAGTGTGTGTTGGCTTGTGCCAGTGTGTGTGTTGTCTTGTGCCAGTGTGTGTTGGCTTGTGCCAGTGTGTGTGTTGTCTTGTGTCAGTGTGTGTTGGCTTATCCTGTGTATGGTGTTTGCGAAAATGAAACCCCTAATGAGGTTGTTGATATCCTTGATTGTCTGCTGTGGGGGTTCGAACACTGTGGCTGTGTAGATTAATGTGGGGATGATGTATGTGTTTACTATTATGCTATGGCCAAAAATTTTTGGCTGTTTTGTATCTGTATCTCTGTAGCATGTCTTTTATTTTGGTCGTTAAATTTGTCCATGTGTCGTGGTGTACCTGATTGGGAGGGGGGGGGGGGGGGGTGGGGGGGTGTGTCTGATAGGAAGGTTATGTCGTTCAATTTAATGGAGTCTATTATTTTTAGAACAAAAGGAAAGTCTACTTTGTTTTTCCACTGGCCTATGCCCATTATAGTGGATTTTTTAATATTTATCTTTGCCCCACTGTCTTTGTCAAAGTGTGCAACAGTGTTTAGAATGTTTTCTATTGATGTGTAGTCTGGGGGGAAGAAGACGGTGTCGTCTGCGTAGGCAAGCAGCAACTTCTCTTTCGCTCCATGTATGTGTGTGCCTTTTATGGAGCTGTCTTGTCTGATTTTCTCTAATAGGGGCTCTAAGACAAGGGTATAGAGCAGTGGGGAGAGGGAACATTCCTGTCTCATTGATCTCGTTAGCCGAAAGGCACTTGTAACTTGGTGGTTTACCAGTACTTTGCTTTCAGCCTTTGCGTGCAGGATTTTTATCCTTTTTTCTAAAATGCTATCTTATGGACTTTATGGAGGTACTGATGGGATATCCTATGAAAAGCTTTTTCTTTATCTAGGGAAAGGATTGATGATTTTCAGTATTTCTCGTTTGTGAGGTTGATAATGTCTCTGATAAAATGTGTGTGTTGGTGTATATTTTTGCCTTGTACACTGCACTGTTGGTCCTCGTGTGTGAGGTTGATAATGTCTCTGATAAAATGTGTGTGTTGGTGTATATTTTTGCCTTGTAGACTGCACTGTTGGTCCTCGTGTATGGGTGTTGGCATAAATGGTTTGAGTTTATTTGTTAGAGTCTTAGTTAGGATTTTGTAGTCTACGTTTAGAAGTGATATGGGTCTGTCATTTTTAAGTTGTGTTTTGTTTGGTATTATTGCAATAGTAACGGACTGCTCCTTCCGAGGACATGTGCCGCAAATTAACTACTCATTACAAACACAGCTTTCCGACTACCTGTCCGAAATAGAACCACATGGATGCACCCAAGGTCCCGCCACTGGCACCTCATTGACTACATTATCATCAGACGTAGGGATCGAGCGGATGCTATGGTAACGAAGAGCATGTGTGGTGCAGAATGTTGGACCGACCATCGACTTGTCATTGCCAAGCTAAACTTCAAGATCCAGCCCAAAATGCGCCCCCAGGGAAAGAAACCACCGAGGAGGCTAAATGTCTCTCAGCTGAAATACGAACCCACGAGAGGAGGCTTCCAGGAAGAGCTTGAGGGTAGACTGTCTGAGCTTCGTTTTGAAAAGAACGACATCGAAAAGAACTGGGCATCATTGAGAAATACACTCTACGATACAGCTGTTAAACACATTGGCCCACTCACGCGCAAGCATAAGGACTGGTTTGATGAGAACGATCTAGAAATACGGGGCCTTATCGATGCAAAACATGAAGCGCACAGGGAATACCAGAGAGACACACCATCTTCTGCAGCAAAAGCTGCCTTCAATACTGCTCGCAAAGCTGTCCAGACCAGGCTTAGAGAGATGCAAGACTTCTGGCTCAGCAAAAGAGCTGACGAAATTGAGATGTTCGCCGAGCGTCATGACACCAAACCGTTTTACGAGGCACTGAAAGCTCTCTACGGCCCGCAGCCCTCTAGTAATACTCCAGTTCGCAGTGCGGATGGGGTACTGCTAACAGATAAGGTTCAGATTCTAGACAGATGGGCAGACCACTTCTGCAAAATACTAAACCTCCCATCGTCCATAAATGAAGAGGCCATCCGGCGAATGCCGCAGGGGAAACTGAACCTGGCGTTGGATGAAGTCATTACTGAGGAGGAAGTCGACAGGGCAATCAGTTCACTATCTATAGGAAAAGCTCCAGGAGCTGATGCAATACCAGCAGAGGTATATAAGACAGCTGGCCCATCCCTCACCAGAAGAATCACTGAACTCTTCTGTCACATGTGGGCTGCAGGTAAAATTCCGCAGGAGCTAAAGGACGCCTCAATCGTTCACCTATACAAAAGAAAAGGCAATCGTCAGGAATGCAACAATCATCGAGGAATATCGCTACTCTCCGTAGCAGGCAAGATCCTAGCGCGCTTACTGCTAAACAGGCTCAACAAACACCTTGAACAAAGCCACCACCTCCCAGAAAGCCAATGTGGATTCAGAGCGGGAAGAGGAACAGTGGACATGATTTTTGCCGCTCGCCAAGTACAAGAGAAGTGTCGAGAACAAAATCAGGCCTTGTACACCACATTTATTGATTTGACAAAGGCATTTGATACAGTAAACAGAGGAGGGCTGTGGATGATAATGTCTAAGTTTGGCTGCCCCAACAAGTTCATAACAATGGTGAAACAGCTACACGAAGGCATGTGTGCTCGTGTACTGGACAGCGGTGCAATCTCTAAAACGTTTCTAGTATCAAACGGAGGAAAACAAGGATGTGTACTCGCCCCGACTTTGTTCAGCATGATGTTCGCGGCCACGATGACAGACGCCTTCAGATCATTGGAGCTTGGAATACCCATAAAGTACCGCACAGATGGCAAGTTACTCAATTCCAGAAGAATGAAGGCCAAAACCAAAGTGGCTGGCGACATAATCAGGGAACTTGTATTTGCTGACGACTGCGCTCTAATGAGCAACTCAGAACTAAACATGCAGGTTGGAATGGACCAGTTCTCTGCCGCATGCGAAAATTTTGGCCTGACCATAAATGCCAAAAAAACAGAGGTCATGTACCAACCAGCACCAGGCATGCCGTACACAAAACCAGAGACTACAGTCAGCGGACAGACGTTGAATGCCGTAGAAAAATTCACATATCTGGGCAGCACGATGTCAAGATCTGTCAGCCTAGACGATGAGGTGGCAAGCAGAATAGCAAAGGCCAGCACAGCCTTTGGTAGAATGCGCTCGATGGTCTGGGCACGTCATGGCATCAGCGTCAAGACCAAACTCAGTCTACCGTGCAACCATCATTCCAACCCTACTATACGCTTGCGAAAGTTGGACTGTATACTCTGGACATGCAAGGAGGTTAAACCACTTCCACACAGGTTGCCTGAGGCGAATATTCCACATCCGATGGCAAGATCGTGTCACTGACATCGAGGTTCTCTCGAGGGCTAACATGCCCAGCATCCATGCACTGCTAGAAAAAGCACGACTAGGATAGGCCGGACACCTCGTCCGTATGTCAGACGAGCGGCTCCCAAAGAAGCTTCTCTACGGCGAGCTGAGAGAGTGATGGCGCGAGAGAGGGCGCCCAAAGAAACGTTTTAAAGATAGTCTGAAGGACTCACTAAAAAGTTGCCAGATAGACATCGACACCTGGGAATGTCTTGCGAAAAACAGATCTGACTGGAGAAGCGCAGTCAAATCGGGTGTAGCTGCCGGTGAAGATGACCGTGTTGTGAAAGCCCAGAACAGACGCGAGACGCGGAAATCCCGAGCAGCGGGAACACCATCCCCTTCTACAAACCTCTTGTGCCCGAAATGTAGCAGATGTTTTCGTGCTCGCATTGGCCTGTTCAGCCACATGCGCACCCACACCCAACAGGGAAATCTGTGACAAGGATGATGTCGGCGGTCCTCATCGACAACGATGGACAGCTATTAGTGTAATGTAAGACATATTTTGGCTTGGAGGAAGCTCGTTCTCTTTAAAAGTTTCTTGATATACTTTGAGTAGGAGTGGTCCTAATATGGGGAAGAAGTGTTGGTAGAATTCTGATGCGAGTCCATCAGGTCCTGGTGACTTGCCTTTTTGCATGTTGTTTATTTTTTTATTTTGTGTGTTTGCCGTACTGGTTTCTACTGGGGAGGCAAGCCTATTCCACCCCAGACCATAGTCAACTGGGCAAATGTTAGACACATAAACCAGTGCTTGGATGTATGTGTGCATCTGTATGTACCTATGCTAGCTTTGTGCGCTCTCAGAAGCCAGCCCAACCAAAGTACAATGGAAGGGTCTCACTCTGAGGGCGCGTGTGAAAGTTGTGCAAGAGTGTGGTTGTAGGACAGGGTCAAATAAAACAGAGTGAGGTAAGAGGAGAGAGGAAAGCATGTTGTCAACTGCATTTCTTATGTTACTTGAACTTGCATTCTGCAATAGACATTGCAGTTTGCTGTTGAAACTTTCTTTAATTGTTTCTTCTGTTTCATTAGCTGGAGAGTAATATTGTATTAGTTTTATCTTGTTATTATTGGTCGTAAAAGATGCTGTAATCATCCTTGGACCAGCTGCATGCCAGTCGATAAGAGCACCCTGAGCTTCTGATGTTAGCATGAGTGCTACCCATATACTGTGTGGTTAATTGTCTTCCTTGTGACCTTAATATACAATCGTCTCGTCTGACGTTAGCTGTACTTTACATGCTTATGTCCATCTTATTTCACTGAACTCAATGATGCTGATGTTATATTTTTTCCTCACCATTGCAGTTGAAGCTGTTTCTTCCGTTTCTCGCATGCTTCTCACATTCCAGATATCACATCTGGAGGTCTTCCTCGTTGATAGAAAGGAGATCAACAAACCAGTTTCCTTGCGGTGTTGACCGGTTTGCGTCATACACCCTATTGAAGGGCCCTTCTTCTTCCAAGTTGGCTCGTTAGAATAGTTGGTTCATGCTTTGCAGCAAGATGGTTTTTTCTGGGGTGGGAGAACTGATCTGATGTCCAACCCCCCTCCATTTTTGTCTGATTTTGGAACTGGCAATGCTGGTGATATCCAAATCACTAACATAACACGACATACATGATAACACAATCACTGACATAACACAACAAATATATTGTTCAAATCAGTGCTTTAGACACCCCACCATCCTGTTAGCATTAGTGAAACCATACCTCTTTCTAATCTCTAAATGAGTGTCTGCTCCCTGGCATAGGTCATTCCTGTAGCAACCGATATGAAAATTATCATCCATGACTAGAACAGAATTTTGTGGTCCAATGATAATCATCTCATATTCTTCAAAAGTACTTCTGGGATAATTTTCTCCATTCAGCAATCTCTCCTTTTCCTGGAAAATAAAATTAAAACATTTTATTATTCCAAGGAGAATTCTATATGTATCACGGACAGATACGAAAAATTGAATAATTATACATTTCAAGAACACAGAATTCTAAAATACATTTAAAAATGTGGGGCGAATATCCCTAGAGTAATTTGAGAAGATTTTTAACTTGAATTTTGTCTGAGCAGCGGCCGTTAGGCCTACTCTTTTCAATTTCCAACTGCTAAGGTATTTTTAACGTGCGCACCACTGCACACGGGTGTCTGATCTCACTACTCAGAGATCGGAGAAAATATTTACCTGATGATCTACATGAAAAAATCTCCACCGTGATTTAAACCCGCGACCTCCAACATCCAAGGCAAACACCTTACCTCAAGACCACTGGATTATATATTAAAATAACTAAAATGTTGTTATCTGTACCTGGAAAAATATAGAATAGGATCATTTCAAATAGATTGAAAAAAGCTGTAGATAAATAGTTGTGATACAAACAGGTCCTGTGGGAACCAGATAGCTATATGTGCGCAGTGTTAGATAGAGCATGATATGAAACACACATTATCTCTCATTCATGGACTACAAAAAGGTCTGATGCTTAGAGAGAGAAAAACTTTGAAAGTTGCTTTGGCATATGGAGTGTCCGTACAGTTCAACAACATAATTATGAAAACTTATGCAAATATGAGCTGTTGGGTTCTGCATGAAAGTCAGCTTTCTGAACCCTTGTGGTATGAATAGAGGGTCCGTCAGGGATATCATCTTGTCAACATTTCTCTTTATGCTTGCCCTTGTATGGATTATGAAGTGGACAATATCAGCTAACAATAACAGAATTATATGGAATTCAACAAAGCAACTTAATGATCTGGATGTTGTTGTTAACTAAGCTCGTCTAACACACACCATGCTTGATGAGGGGTCCCAGACTTTGGAACTGGTAGTACACAGGACCAATTGACAGCTTGTCAGAATCAATGCAATCAGGTATTGATCAGATTGTGTTGGGTGATATTCTCTTACCAGTGCTGATCACTCACTTTACCTGTATGATCTATTATAATCCCTAGGTCCCTTTCCTTATCCATCTTTCTAATATTGTTCTCTTCCATTCTGTAATTATGTTCCATATTGGATCTACCCATGTGAATGACTACATTTATCTACATTAAACTCCATTTGCCAGCTTACAGACCATTCTCGAATTTGATCTACATCCAACCTCAATATATCCACTTCCGCTTTAGCATAGTTTTGTGTCATCAGCGAATTTTGCAATCATGGATCATATATCAATGTCCAAATTATTTATATATATCAAGAACAAAATTGGTCCCAAAACCGAGCCCTGTGGCACTCCACTTTTCACTTCACACCACTCAGAGTACTCCTTATTTATGCCCACCCTCTGCCTTCTTCCTGTTAACCAATTTTCAATCCATTTGGAGACTTCCCCACCTAATCCATGTGATTTTAACTTTTGAAACAATCTTTGATGAGGTACTCTATCAAAGGCCTTTGAAAAATCTACATAAATAACATCCACTGGTTCCCCTTTACCTATCATTTTGTTAACCTCCTTCATGAATTCTAATAGATTTTTTAAGCATGATCTCCCTCTAGTAAACCCATGCTGACTATTTCTAATTAGATTAAATTTGTCTAAATGCATTACAATGTTTTCTTTGATTATTGACTCTAACAATTTACAGACTATGCTCGTTAAACTCACAGGTCTATAATTCGCTGGATCTGATTTTTTTACCCTTTTTTAATAAGGGGATCACTCCTACATCTTTCCAATCCCGTGGAACAATCCCTTTTGTCAGTGATTGAGAACATAATATAGCCAATGGTTTTGCTAGTTGGTCTCTAATTTCATACAGCAATTTTGGATGAATTCCATCTTGACCTGGAAATTAACCACTTTCAACCCCTCCAATTTTTTTAAAACCATTTCCTCTGTAATACAAATTGATCTTAATCCCGCTGTATCCATGTCTCTTTGAAAAATATCTATAGGCTCTGGGATCTTGGAGTAGCCCTCTTTTGTGTAGACTGTGCCAACGTACTGATTGAGTAGATTAGCTGCCTCCCTATTTTCACTTATTATTTTTCCTGTACTGTCTTTGAGAGGGCCTAATTTGTCTTTCGTTTATTTCTAACGTAAGAGAAGAAGCTTTTACTATCAGTCTTGATCCTCTGAGCAAGTTTTTTTCTTCTAAGCTTATTTTTGCTGTTTTATTCATTTTCTGGAATATGTTCTGCTTGTCCAAATATTTTTAATATGTTTCTTTTGATTTCCCTGCCTCTATGTATTTTTTCCATGCTTTATTTTTAGCTCTTCTACATTTAACTACAAATCTAGTTATCCACTTTTTACACTTGGGGTTTACCTCCCTACATGGAACACATTCCTCTTTTAGCGTTTCTAGAACTGTTTTAAAACTCTCCCACTCCTATTCAACATCTGTTCCTCTGATAATATCTTTCCAGATTATGTAGTTCGCTGCCTCTTTCATCCTCTTAACATATGCCTTAGAGTAGTCGTATGTTCACATGTTTATGTTTACTTCTTTCCCTGCAATAAGAACCCAAAAAACAGATGATTTGATGGTCACTTGAGCCAAACAGTTCCCCAACGGTAACGTTTTCAATCCTATTTTCCTTTGTAGTGTATATGATGTAGACCTATGTTTCACATGGGGTGTCAGTTGTTGTTTCGAATGCCCACAATGAGTAGGTTACTCTTTTGTACGCCCTGAAAAACCCGTTAAGTGACGGGTTGCAGTGGCTTTCCTCACATTGTGATGCGTTCTGATGAAGGTGGAGCATGATCCTCCAGGCGATTGTGCTTTGCTTGGCCTCATCTGTGTGTCGCTTACTACTATGGAGATCACGTCGAACCTCACCTTGTTAGCCAGACTGTTGTCCACGACAACAGCCTGGCTAATACGACGAATGAATAGTTCAGATGAGGGTCTTGGCCAGTATATTTCCCCTGAACCTGACTTACATTCTCTGATCAGCGTGTTTTGCCTGACCAGATGTTAGCCTCATCATCCCAGAGGGTGTAAATGACTCATTCGATTGATTGATGGATTGATTCAATTGATTCGATTGATTTGATTGATTGATTCGATCGATTGATTTGATTGATTGATTGGATTGATTCGATTGATTGATTGTACTAAAATAAAAGCAAGGCAAGGAAAATGTGTAACGACAGATACAAAAAAATGGAAGAATTGAAAAATTACGACAGGAAGAATTGTCAAGGACAAGAGATAGGACAGAGTCGATCAATATTGGAATTGAGCCAAGGATGAAGCACAGTGGATGAGCTGACAGCAGCCAGTGACTCATAGCTGACTGCTGGCATCATGGTTAGTGAACCAGAACTGACCAAGACCTTATACCGCCTCGTTGTGGAGTTCCTGGAAGCAGTCTGCTTTAGTGTAGCTTGGCTAAGAGAACAGGGGTCACAATGGGAAGGCAAACCTTGTACCAAAAAAGGCAGAGGAAACTGGATGTATTGGACTGAAAGGCAGATATCGTAGCCTGTAAACTATGAAACAACACCACAGGACGAACTCTGAAGAAGAAGAAAATTTTGGAATGTGTGATAGTTTACGATAACAGGCAATACAGAAAGAAAATGAGATCGAGAATAACAGAGAGAATATTCTAGGTAATCTGAATTGCCATATCAGGTAAAATTGATGGAAATAAAAGACAGAGCCATACAGTTTTATGTACAGTCTAAACGTCAATAGCAGACAAAATGGATAGAATGAGAAATATATAATGACATAATGAGTTAACTCTTTCAGGACGGGAGGCCTCTGCCAGGGGCCGATTTTTCCTTTCGTTCAGGACGGGAGGCCCTTGTCAGGGGCAGATGATTTTAAGATGTTATTTTTTATGATTTTTATATATTTGTTCTGCCTAAAAGACTTTTTAGATACTTCAGAAATGTAAGTTGATTCTTTAGTTTCATTTTATATAAAAATAGTAAAATTAATAAGGTTTTTTGTAGAAAAAGTATTTGCTGGCCATTTAAGTAATTAAATTCTATTTTCGATAGTGAACAATCTACTATTTTTTCTGCACAAAAAGTGTTTAGTCTCTTTGAAATTATTTCTTAAAATGATTTCTTAAAATGAATGTACATTTCATTTAACTCTTGTGTTGATTTTTCTAGTCAATCTGAATTATGCTGGCAGAAAAGCCAATTCTTTACAAAAATTGGGACATTTTGGGGGGGGGGGGGGGGGGGGGGGGGTCGGAAACAATAAACGTCCATTCAGTTTCGTTTTCCGCATGATAGACTTTTTTTATGAATCGGAAATGAAAGAAGATCTATTCTTCCTGTGTTTGGCTATAGATAAATCGGTGAAACCTTAAATTTGTGTAAAATATTTAATATTACCCGTTTAAAGTAATAAAGTGGTCATTTCCGAGTCAGGTAACAATAATTCTCAAAATTGTCATGTGCTAGACCAATATCATGTTAGGTCTACGTTGGATAATTTCGTAAATGGATGTAGTTTTGAAACAAGTGTGTCCAAAATGACAAAATATGGATTAGCAGTCTATATTGGGTAACTCTGACATGTTAATTGGTTTTGTTCCGAGTAGTTTTTTTGTTGTTGCTGCATGTTTCTTACTTCTTGGCTATTTACGAAATGGAGTTTTATTTATTTTATTTACATATTCTTATTGCTCATGCAATTCCCTTTCATTCCATATATGACACGACCACATACTTTGATACTATAAAACACAGTGATACTTGAATCTGTAACACTAGATGGAAATCTTAGAGGGATGACAAATGTGCTGCATAATACATGGGAATTTCGCTACGTCCTGAAAGTGTTAATGGTCTAAAATGTCAGCAACCAAAAAAATGAAAGGCAAAAGAGAAAAATACACAGAACAACACATCATAAAATTGGATTAGTAATGTTGATTGTGAAAGCTGGAAAATGAAGGTTATGGCAGACAAAACTATATGTGCCTGACAGTGAGTTGTTAACATACTTGTTTGACAGTTATATCATCAGGTATGCCCAGGCGTCTCTCTAGTAGGCCTTCTGCTGCGATATTTGGAGGAATCAAGATCCTGCTATTCTTAGGTATTTTATTTGGCATGACAACGAGCACTTTATCACAGTCGACAGGCTCTCCCTCTGATGAACAAAATACAGGAGTATGCAAGTCTGACATACCGAGGGAAGTATGTGGCAGTCACTAGATGAATGACTTATACTAGAATGTAATCTGTGGTACAGTCAAATATATGACATACAAAAATATAATCTGTGGTACAATCACATATTTGATTGAAATCAGAGTATAATCTATTGTACAGTCAAATATATGACATACAAAAATATAATCTGTGGTACAATCACATATTTGATTGAAATCAGAATATAATCTATTGTACAGTCAAATATATAACATACAAAAATATAATCTATGGTACAATCACATATATGACCAACATTTCTCAGTTATAAAATGTTGAAGCTCAGTTTTGAAAATCAGAAAACCCATAGTAGGTATCTTTCATCAGCGATGGCTAGTAAGGATAACTGTTGTTAATGTTGAAGGTCATTTGCAATTAATCATTTTTTTAAACTCTTACGCAATGTTTTCAATGATTTTCTCAATACATCACCTTTGTGTATACTATATGAAAATTATACAAAAGCATGTTATGATCAATATCATTTGCCTCGTGTTATTAGTAATAGTAATAATTTAATTTTTAAAATTATTGATGAAAAAAAAGTTCTTGAGTATTCTTTTCTAGTTTTATTATAAATAATATTTATCACTGTTATCACCGCCCACAAATGTAATGACCAGGAATGTTTGTTCATGGGCTAAAAACTGTGTACACAAACTAGTCATTCTTAGAGGGAAAATTGTCTTTTTACAAACTATCTCATCATCTTTTTAAAATCCCAAAAATGTTATTGTAATCTACCAATTGCTATACTTTGTCCCAAGATATGTACAGAATTAGTTTGACGTACCATATTTAACATCTGCCATGTTCTCCGTGGGTGTCTGCAGAAGGATATATCATATATCAATAATCAAAGAAAACATTGTTATGCATTTAGACAAGTTTAATTTAATCAGAAATGGTCAACATGGGTTTACTAGATGGAGATTGTCTTTAGCAAATCTATTAGAATTCATTGAGGAAGTTACTAAAATGATGGATGAAAGGGAGCCAGTGGATGTTATTTATCTAGATTTTGTAAAGGCCTTTATTAGAATACCTCATCAAAGAGTATTTTTGAATTTAAAAATCACATGGAATAGGTGGGGAACTTGTCAAATAAATTGAAAATTAGTTAACAGGAAAAAGGCAGAGGGTGGGCATAAATAAGGAGTACTCTGAGTGTGAAGTAAACAGTGCAGTGCCACAGGGCTCAGTTTCGGTACCAATTTTGTTCTTGATAATATATAAATGATTTGGACAATGATGTCAGATCCATAATTGTAAAATTTGCGAATGATACAAAACTATGCTGTAGTGCCTCATCTAAGGCAGAGGTGGATATATTGAGGTCAGATTTAGATAAAATTTGAGAATGGTCTGAGAGCTGGCAAATAGAGTTTAATGTAGATCATCCACACGGGTAGATCCAATATGGAACATAATTACAGAATGGAAGAGAATGATATTAGAATGATAGAAAGGGAAAAGTACCTAGGGGTTATAATAGATCATATGAGCAAGGCCTGGTAGCAGTGAAAAAGGCAAATGCAATGTTAGGTATGATAAAAAGAAATATTAAACATTGGAGCAAGGAAGTGATCGTCAAACTGTATAAAGCTTTAGTTAGACCTAGATTGGAGTACTGTGTACAGGTGTGGAGTCCTTAGCATAGAGAGGGTAAAAACATGATAGAAAGGATACAATTAAGAACGACAAAGCTGATAGTGGGATTCCAGAATTACAGTTATGAGGAAAGACTCAGAAAAACCGGCCTACGGTGTCTAGAAAAGAGAAGAATTCATGGTGACTTAATACAGGTTTATAAGAAAATCACAGAAAAGGATCAACTAGACTATAACAAGTTTTTTTCAAAATACAACAACCTGGAAGAACAAGAGGGCATAACAAATTAACTAAAGAAAAGTCCCGATTAGATATTAGGAAAATTCTTTTTAGCCAGAAAGTGGTGAATGCTTGGAATGCATTGCCACAGGAAGTAGTGGAGGCAAGGACAATTAATGCATTCAACAATAGGTTGGATGGGCATAGCTTTTAGACCAAATAATTGTAAATGAAACTTGTATGCAGACTCAGAGTCTTCTAAAACAGTATGAAATCGTTAAGTTATAAGTTATGTCAAAATATAAACAGTGGCAGAAGCTAGACAGCCTATTTTCGAAAATCAACGAAAGCTACATAATGTAGGCATATTTTTAAAAAAAACAGTTAGTGGATAATTTGATCAGACGAACCATGCGGATTGACAAGTTTCTGTGACTTTAGAGACATCTTATTAGTGAAGGCACAAGATGTTCTTTTTCTCATATACAAATGTTTAACTGAAGAGCAATATTTTTTAAATTTATTTAGTCCTGCTGTCATCAGAAGTATATCAGCATCGTTGTTCCAGACAGTGGTGTCTTTTGTGATGTTTCTATTAGGTGGGAGTGTCTATTATAGTGTCAGTCTGACTTTATTTTTACTATGAGCTAAAAGATGTTGTTATGTGCCATATGTATGTATGCCGATGATGGTATGGTTCTAAGGTAGGGACAATAACATTTTGTCCACCTGCGGCAACACACGGCAACAACAAATAATATATATTTAAATATATTATTTTTCTTTGACCACTTTCTTATACTTTACATATTTATTCTACTTACCCTGAGCGGGTTTGATTGTATTAAAGGTTTTCAGCAAAACAACTTGCTTTGACTTTCAGCAGCCACAATCTTGTTTTTTCCAGTTGCAATAGCAGCAGCAGGAGTAGTAGTAGTAGTAGTAGGAGCAGCAGGAGTAGTAGTAGTAGTAGTAGTAGTAGTAGTAATAGTAGTAACAGTAGTAGCAGTAGTAGTAGTAATAGTAGTAGTAATACTAGTAACAGTAGTAGCAGCAGCAGTAGTAGTAGTAGTAGTAATAGTAGTAGTAGTAGCAGCAGTAGTAGTAGTAGTAATAGTAGTAGCAGCAGCAGTAGTAGTAGTAATAGTAGTAGTAATAGTAGTAACAGTAGTAGCAGCAACAGTAGTAGTAGGGTTAGTAGTAGCAATAGTTGTAGTATATTGTCGTTGTAGCAGTAGTACTAGTAAGGGTCTTCGCTTAAATGTTGTCAAGGCATACACCGTTTCCACCGTGCACACTTTCCTTCTCAATTAAGTCATACTTAAGATTATCCACCGCTGTCTTATACCACGTGTTGTAGCTTGTAAGGCCAAAATGGGCATGGGAAATCAAAGTAAGAGGTTAACGGATCCGGGATAACTGTTGATTTTCTGCATTTGAGAGTTTCCGCATCTATATTCAATTTTAAAATTCTTCTTTTTTTTCAGAAAAAAGGATCAGATGAAGAAATCACATTTGATTTGTTGAACATCTCTCTTTATCATTCATAGGTCCTATTTACTATACTAGTATAATAAAAATAATATTACAGATAAGGAAAAATAATTCACACGAAAACACAACATGAGATTAACCTTCTTGCCTTCTACTTCTACATCACAAACAATTAAAACAGAAGACATAATTTATTATTAAAAACTACATAGTTTTTATTTTAAAAATGGTACATCTCTTAGTACTTACTTTACAGACAGAGCGTTCCTAGTTTTTTGTTGTTGTAGTATGAAGTGTGATAGTTTAGATGTCTAGTTTACTCGGCGACGTTTGTCAAATCCGTTTCTGAAAACTGCGAATAGGATACTCGGAATCCCATCATGATTTGGCGCAAGGGGTCTCAAACTACGCAAACCCGAGGACCACATGCAGTACCACCAACACAAGCCTTATAACTTAACGTCTGTATACTGGTTTAGAAGACTGCAGAGCCTGTATACAACCAGTTTTTTTGGAGGGTGGTCTTTACAGATGTGCGAGTCCATTTTAATATACTCAAAACACTAGAGCTAAGTAGACCCGCAGCCAGTTATGCGCCATCTATAGCTGCTCTAAACAAACCACCTTGGGAAAGGTACAAATAACTTGGGTAGATTTTTAATTTGAAATTTGTCAGGGCAGCAGTCGTTAAGCCTACGTTTTTCTATTTTCAAATGCCAATTCAGCGTACGAAGAAGAAGAAAAATGCCAATTAATTTTTAACGTGCTCGACACTGCACAAGGAGTCCGATCTTACTACCCAGAGATCAGGGGAATTTTTACCAGAAGATCCACGTGAAAAAAATCCCGGTCTCCACCGTGATTCGAGCCGCGACCTCAGGCACCCAAGGGAGACACCTTACCTCTAAACCACAAGGTCTCTGAGTTAGAACTATTTTATTTAAATGATTTGAAATATAAATTGTTAACAAGAGTTTGCATTTTTATTTGTTACCAAATATAGCATTAATGAAATACTTACTAACCATTACTTTGAATATTCATATGTACAAGGTACACCAAACTGTTATTGTAATGTTGCATTCTAGTTTCACTTATTTCAGTGTGTACAAATATTACATTTTAAAGTGAATTTGTTCAAAAGATCAGCAGTTCTTCAATGACAGAAAACAACAAATATATTGAAATGCTTGTAATAGCCATATGATATATAGCTAAGGAAAGGTAGAAATTGTTGTAAATGACAGGAGAAAAATGAACATTATATTTCAAGTAATGACGTTTATAATGTGGCGGAGAAACACTTGCAGGCTGTGTGAAATAACATTCTTTACACTTCTGCAATGGAACCATACACATAAGCAGTGCTTGACAAAAGTGCTCGTCTGCTTGTCTGTGAAGAGTAACAATTTTTGCTTGATGAGTAAAATAAATCCGTTTTTAATCGTTACTACATAACGACTCTCTTACGATTATTGATGATATTATGGTTCTAACAGATTGTACATAAACTAGTTTATGATGGTGAATCTAAATGGACCTCCCATGGCACAATTTAAACTTACTAACGTCATCGACAAATGGTACTACAGCGCTAAAACTACCAAGAATGTTCAAGGACACACACGCCATACCTTTAACAGTAGTGAATTCTTTCTTAAGAAGAAATAGACTTATAATGGTGAATTAGTGCCTAGTTTAAATTTGTAAATATAAATTGCGTGACTGTAGTCCTACCATGCTGACTGATGCAATTTTTGATTGACTGACGAGTCAACCTAAAATGTATCAAGCCCTGCCCATGAATGACTATTTACGTGTAAGTTAACGTATAGTTTCTGCTCGTGCAACACATTACTGCTACTTGTGTATTATGTTTCATCAAAGTGTTTTCAAAGAAAGTTCGCTTCACACCTCTTGTTATGATTGTTTGTTTCTCATTGAGGCTTTGTACATAATGTCAGCTCTCTGTGTTACCAGTAAGTTAGTTAAAATATGAGAAATAGAAATCCACGCAAATAGTCATAGTTATGTCCAGTAAAATACAAGCTTGTAAAAAGAACAGCTTCTGTGACAAACATGGGAAAAAGAGAGGCAGGGATCCAGACTCCAAGGATGACCCAAAGGCTTTTATAATAACTATAAAAGACAGTATGTGAGACCGATGTCCACACATGAATGAAGTCAAGATGAAGACCATGAGTAGAATGGGTTGCAACGTGGGTGACTTCACAAAGTCGGATAGAGAGAACAAGGGGGGTTGCAATTATAAGGAATGTATGGTATAAAGTAAGACTTCCAAAACTTTACAGTGTGACTCACCGCCAGGTGAGAACTGTGTCAAATTGGTCTTTTTCGATCATCTTAAATTTGTATTAAAATTTGTTTAGCCAAATATATGAATCGGTACTTGCGACTCATTTCAATATATATTTAGAAACGGATTTGACTTAATAAATGAACTATTCGTGTGACGTTACTAACTGTTAAGGTGTCAAACATCCTTCGAGAATTGACTCCTCGAATTTCTGCTTTGTCTTGTCGTTATAGAAATTGGTTTCTTGAATTAAGTTAAGGATTATGGCTAGCATCTTTTCTGCACTTCTAATTTGATCTAAGTCTTTCCTTATTTATTTAAAATAAAATGATATCGACCTGTCCTCCCCTTAAACCGAATAAAATGTCCCGTTACGGTCATAAACTGTCAGTTACTAACCCAGGGAACTCTGTTTGGGGGTAATTAAGACGCCTGATAACACCTATAAGCGTTTTTTTTCTTTTATTACGACTTTTTCAAAAATGTAAATAGTTAATTTTCTTGACGCCATTTGCAGACCGGCGACTGAGAGCTGGTGGACCAGGACTGGTATACTTAACTTAACGTCTTTATACTGGTTTAGAAGACTGCAGAGTAATGAGTAATGCAATTGGGAAGAATTGTTTTAACAGTCCAAATCTATATCTATACAAATGAAATTTGTAATTTTAAAAACAAAAATGACCATAGCATGTTAGATAATGATACACTAATATTTGATGAAAAGTGAAAGTCTCGAACGAGAAATAAATATGTTGTCAAAACACCGTATGTACAATACATATTTTTTTTTATCTAAAGACTAGTAAAGAGAAAAACTTTGGTTGGTAATTGGCAAGTATTACTTTCTTTCGGCAGAAGACGGTTACAATTTACAAAACAACAAATCTCTGATAATTCGATTTTACTTTATTCATTCATGCTATAAATTATCTCTTTATTAAGTATTGCACCCATCCTTACGTCACTCAGTCACTTGACTGCGTCAGTTTGGTGCCACTTGTCGCCCACAGCAATGGGCACATTGCTCATCGGAATTTCCTGCACAACCAACAAGCCCACACGAAACTATTTTCAGAGAATAGATTTCCCCGACCAATGACTAAGTATAGATGATTCTACGGGTATAACCGAGAAGTTTTTTTTTCACGTATGACAACACACAATAACATTGTTAAAACGAGTAATTAAGTCAACGTAATTTACAGCAATACTTGAGTTTGTTTAAAGATGACGTAATTAATGATAGTCTAATGGTCAAAGCTGGTTTAAATACAAATATCACCATCATCGTGTGCCATGTCGGCTGCCGTAAGCGATCAATGACATCCACAACTATTTAAGATCTGCATCTGGTGCTCACAATCTTCTGTGGCTAATGGCGTGTACTCGGACCGTCCATTATTGTATATTTCGTCTTCGTATCTCTCCTACCAAGAATGTTGCTGTTGTAATAAAGTTGCCCATACCTTCATTGTGCATTACATGTCGAAAAACGCTGATTGTTTCTTTCTAATGTTATTGACAAGTTTCCGTTGTGCTTTCACTTCTAACAGTACCGTATTAATTATTACATTGTGTGTGGGTCTGTCCATAGAATTCTCAACATACGCATATAAAACCATATGTATGTCGTCTCTAATGAATCTCTTTCCCGTTTACGTACCTTCCAGGATTCACAACCATAAATCAATGTCGGAATTACGTATATTGCACTGAAGTACACTTGTTCTCACTTGTTACATAATATATTTGTCATTTTCTAGAAAGCTGCCTATGTCTGTCCTATTCTGTTTCTGACCTCTGCGATGTATCTCCCGTTTGATGCTATGCGAATCCTCATAAATATTTGTTATTGTAGTAATATCTTCCCACTCACCCTCATGTTACAACTCGCTTGTTTTCTGCCCTCCAGGTCACCGTCACATCCGTCTTCTTACCATTTAGGGACAGCTCTTTGTACTTACTATTCTTGACAACTCATCATCGTCATCAAGTGCCGTCTCCACAAAGGAGGTTAACGGTAATGGCTCTCCAGGTTAGTACACGCGGTTAAATTGTGTCCCGACCATATCTTGATGTTGTTTGTCAATCTGTACATATATAATAGTTGTCCATCACAAGTGATGAAGATCACTCTCTTTGCTCAGCCGTGTGGACAGTCGTATCTCTTGCTGTGTCCGCTGAAATGGGTGACTTGCGCGGTGATTTGTATTAAAGTGAGGAAGAAACTGCGCCTTTTTGTCAACCTCACTCACAGAGCCTAAGCTACATTGTGCCAGTGGCAAGACATTCTTCGAGACGACTGGAGATAGCATAGGATGCAGATATTGCCTCAGGGTTACCACCGAAGCCTTTCCGTAAACATGTAACCCGCAGGGTAGAAAAATGGGAAGGCATCTAACGCAGTTTGTCGTGCCTTTTTGATAACCACAAGAGGTCGTATGGACAACACTCAGCGTGTGAGTGAGTCTGGCATCTCTCCCCAGCTGTATTCAGCTCATCATAGTAGCATCTAAAATTCCCACACGCCAAATTCGTGAAGGTGAACCGGCAGAACTAACCCGTGAAATACGTCACATGTATAAGCGTAGTGCCATTCAGCCGGCGTCCAGACCAGGACAAACGGATGGAAGAAAACACAAAAAAAGAACGAAATAACAAGTCCAGACGGAAAACAAGTCCACGTTTTCGTGAACACAAGTGTAAGTCGTCGACTAGTGTGAATTTCAGGCAAATCCGTGGTCTGGCGGCATCCACAATGATCCAAAACAGTAAAGAAATGCAGACTCGCAGCCAGTTATGGCGCCATCTTTGCCAGATCAATCTGTACACCTGGCTCTCTTAACCTCCTCTCTTCCCTCTAATGTAACCTTCAGCAGACTTGCATGCCCCTTAGAATGACCAACATATTTTATTTTCCAGCTTTTTCTTTTCTTCAGAAGTATCTTCTCCACCTGGAGTTGTTCCAGGACCTCACTATCTTCTCCACCTCGAGTTGTTCCAGGACCTCACTATCTTCTCCACACCGAGTTGTTCCAGGACCTCACTATTTTTTCCATCTTCTCCACCCCGAGTTGTTCCAGGACCTCACTATCTTCTCCACCTGGAGTTGTTCCAGGACCTCACTATCTTCTCCACCTCGAGTTGTTCCAGGACCTCACTATCTTCTCCACACCGAGTTGTTCCAGGACCTCACTATTTTTTCCATCTTCTCCACCCCGAGTTGTTTCATGACCTCACTATCTTCTCCACCTTGAGTTGCTCCAGGACCTCGCTATCTTCTCCACACCGAGTTGTTCCAGGACCTCACTATCTTCTCCACCTCGAGTTGTTCCAGGACCTCACTATCTTCTCCACCTTCAGTTGTTCCAGGACCTCACTATCTTCTCCACCTCGAGTTGTTCCAGGATCTCACTATCTTCTCCATCTTCTCCACCTTGAGTTGTTCCAGGACCTCACTATCTTCTCCACCTCGAGTTGTTCCAGGACCTCACTATCTTTTCCACCTCGAGTTGTTCCAGGATCTCACTATCTTCTCCATCTTCTCCACCTTGCGTTGTTCCAGGATCTCATTATCTTCTCCATCTTCTCCACCTTGAGTTGTTCCAGGATCTCACTATCTTCTCCATCTTCTCCACCTTGAGTTGTTCCAGGACCTCACTATCTTCTCCACCTCGAGTTGTTCCAGGATCTCACTATCTTCTCCATCTTCTCCGCCATGAGTTGCTACAGGATCTCACTATCTTCTCCACCTTGAGTTGTTCCAGGACCTCACTATCTTCTCCACCTTGAGTTGTTCCAGGACCTCACTATCTTTTCCCCCTCAAGTTGTTCCAGGACCTTACTATCTTTTCCCCCTCAAGTTGTTCCAGGACCTTACTATCTACTCCACCTTAAGTTGTTCCGGGACCTCACTATCTTCTCCATCTCGAATTGTTCCAGGACCTCACTATCTTCTCCACCTCGAGTTGTTCCAGGACATCACTATCTTTTCCATCTTGAGTTGTTCAGGAACCTCACTATTTGTTTTCCTATCTTTCCGAGAAACTTTTCTAAGTCTTCTGAATACCCACATGTCAAAGGCTTCAATACTCTTTATTCTTGACCACTACATCCACCAGATTTTGCAGATCTATTTGACTTGTTGCTATCAATACCGTTTCGTCTGCATATCTCATATTGTTTATATTTGTGTCCACTAGCTAACATACCTGACTTTTCCTCAGTAGAATGTAATGTGTCCACTAGCTAACATGCTAGCTTTGCCCCAGTAGAATGTAATGTGTCCACTAGCTAACATGCCTGACTTTTCCTCAGTAGAATGTAATATGTGTCCACTGTACAGATTATGTAGATCAGGTGATAACGCACACTATTGCTATACACCTTTAGCTCAGCTTCAGAATTGTTATCTCAACGATTGTATTTTGGTGTTCAGTTTAGAGACTCCGCAAATCAAACACAGAGAAGCTCCATATTGCAGAAAGAGAACGATGCGAAGAGTTCTAAATATCTCCCTAAGAGATCACAGGGTCATCTATTCCATTTTTGGCCAGACAATTTAAATACTTTGGTCACATCAAGAGACAAAAGTCTTGATAGAACAGTAATAGAAGGTGTAGTACCAGTCAAAAGAGGAAGGGGTAGACCAAGAAGACGATGGCACCAAGACATCCAGGAATGCCTGGGTATGACTGTGGCGGAGACTGGAGTTTTGCCAAGGGAAAGAGTTTCTTTCAGAAAGGCTGTGATAGGAGCGTCATTCTATAAAGGACATGCTACACGATGAAGAGACCATATCCGAAATACTGAAATCCATATCCAAACTGAGTTCTTGGATGTCGTCGAATCTATGATGATGTGAAAGTACAGATGGGCCTGATACGTGGTCCGCATGACTGACAATTAATGGACGAGGAGGGTATCTTTTTGGTGGCCAACTACAAACGCGAACCCCCCCCCCCCCCCCCCAACGAGATGAAAAGATGATCTGCACCAGGCCTTTGGACGATCATGCCACTTCAGGACGACGAACAGAGACAGATCATGGCACTTCAGGACGACGAACAGAGACAGATGATCATGGCACTTCAGGACGACGAACAGAGACAGATGATCATGGCACTTCAGGATGACGAACAGAGACACACAATCATGGCACTTCAGGATGACGAACAGAGACAGACGATCATGGCACTTCAGGACGACGAACAGAGACACACGATCATGGCACTCCAGGACGACGAACAGAGACACACGATCATGGCACTCCAGGACGACGAACAGAGACAGATGATCATGGCCCTTCAGGACGACGAACAGAGACAGATTCAAGCAGCTTCTGGCTACCTGGCACCAGACAACCTTGCCTGATTGGATACCAGGATGCATGTGTTCAAGTATATATGTTTAATTATGCATACTTCTAGGAGTCCAAATATATATGAGCATAATGTGGAGACACCCAAGTTGTACCAAATGAAGACAATTAAACAAGAGACAGCATTGCAGGTGAAAAGTAACGGGAGTACTTGAGCAGACTTAACCGCTTGCCGAGAGTGAAGTGTTAGAGACTCCAGTATACTTGGCTATAGCTTGTGTGAGGTGGAGGTGGCCAGTTTCTTTCTTCGCTGTCTTTACCTTACCTCACCGAAATCAGGTACCCATTTACAGCTGAGTTGATTGTATTAGGTCGACGTAATGAATGAGGAACAATTCAACAATTTTCTGTTAAAAAATATTGACAGTTTTGTTGTATTCCGTGTTTGAAATTGTTATCACAATAAAACAATAGACAACAATATACCACTTATATAACTTCTTTCTCACATTGTCATAAATTTTAAAATGTTTTTGAAAGAAATTAGACTACGTTGACCGTTTATCACACAATGATATCACCACTTTCCTACGAGAGCTCCGCTTATCAAAGTGGTTGAGACAACCAATGGCAAGTGCTGATAAACCAGAAATGGCGTACATGCTTGCTGCCATTAGAAATGGAGGCCCAAATGACTTGAAGTCCGTAATAAGTTTTCCTGGGTGGAGTATAGGTGCAATAATATCACAGATATGTCGGTACAGTAAACTGAGAATTAGAATATTTATTGAGAACATCAGATGACAAATTGTTGCATGAGTCGAAGACAATTATTAACAAATTGACATACACTTTAGAGGACAACATACAGAACATATATCCCAGCTATTCGTATATTTAAGAGAAAGGGGTCATGGCAAAACTTTGAGTAAAAAACTCCAAAGCTAGTGAATTTGTAAACAAAGTAGCTAGACTAGTCTGAAAAATAAGTATATTTTAAGAACTAGTAAAACAGTATGCATGAAGCAAGAGAAAAGAAAGGGAATTATAAGGTACCATGGGAGATATGATTATCCTTTTGGAAGTTCAGTTCTTGTACGATCTCCACAAAGGTCAGCAGCAACAGATCTTCATTGTCCTATGTCTGTCTCTTGCCTTGATTGTACAATCTGCCAGATTTTTCTGTCCATCTCTTGATATTGTCCTGTGTTAACTCTAGCAAGGTTGTCCTCTATCTTTCTTTTCAGTATCATTTTCAGCAAGGTCTTTTGACATGACTGAAATGTCTTAACTGTTCAACTCAAGTTCAATTTGTTTTGGACCCCAATTTTCTCCATGACGTTCTTATTTGTTCCTTTTCCCTCTAGGAGATGTACTCAACTTTTCTATAGATCAACATTTCAAAGATATATTCTCTTCTCAAATATTTATTTATTGTCCATGTTTCTATGTTATACAGTAAAGACAAGTTTACATCATACCTGATAAATCTAATTTTTAATTTATGAGAGTCTTGCTTGGATGGCAACATACTAACTCATGTTGGTGAAAACTGATTTAGTTATTCCTTTTCTTAACTTATACTGGTTTAGAAGACTCAACAGAGTCTATATACAACCAGACCTTTCTACTTATATTCTTCTACTTTACTTGATCTAAAAATAGCTGTATGTCTACAGTCTGTTCTTGAATGCATTAACTGACCTTGCATCCACTATTTCCTGTGGCAATGCATTCCAAGCATTCACCTCTCTGACTAAAAACATATTGCCAAATATCTAAACTGGATGTTTCTTTAATTAATTTGTAGCTGTGGCCTCTTCTTCTTGTAGGCGGCTGTACTTTGAAAAACTTGTTGTAGTTAAATTTGTCCTTTCATTTGATTATCTTTTAAACCTGAGATAAATCATCTAAATTTTTTGGCCAAAATTTAACATTTTCAAATAATGTAAAAAAAAAACGCTCCTAAATATTTGACAAGAAATATCCGAGCTCCAAGACAGATTCCAAGAATTCTGCCCACAAGAAGGGTCCTGAATGTGTTAACTAATAGTTGAATCAAAATTGATGAAGGTTTAGGCCAATCAGAATTAAACACTATAATAATGGAGGAAATCATGAAACAGTAGCAGTGGTTGATTGATTGGCATCCTGTCAGTCTCAAGAGACAATGGACTTCATGCTAGAGAGGGGACAGTCAGCTGTTTCCCTAGATTACGCCGCAAACGTTTGTAGTCTGCATCTTGATGCATCCTGTCTTCCCGTGCCTGCAGACCAACAAACAAATTCTGCCTTCAGCCGAGTTTGTCTTTGGCAAATTCCTCCCAGTTGCAGATGTTCATATTCAATGCCTTTCGGTCATTCTTGCATCATCTTTGTAGCGGAGGAAGGGTCTACCTTTTTTACGTTTGCCTGTGGTCAGCATTCTGTAGAATGATATATTTTGGTATTCGCCCATCCTCCATTCTGCACATGTGACTGACGGAGGATCGTAACTAAACTGACAATCTTTGCACTTACTAATAGGACTACAATTACTAATAGGCCTACAATTACAAATGGGCCTACAATTACAAATGGGCCTACAATTACAAATGGGCCTACAATTACAAATAGAACTACAATTACAAATGGGCCTACAATTACAAATGGGCCTACAATTACAAATGGAACTACAATTACAAATGGGCCTACAATTACAAATGGGCCTACAATTACAAATGGGCCTACAATTACAAATGGGCCTACAATTACAAATGGAACTACAATTACAAATGGGCCTACAATTACAAATGGGCCTACAATTACAAATGGGCCTACAATTACAAATGGGCCTACAATTACAAATAGCAATTACAAATAAACAACAATTACTAATAAGACTAATAATAATAGCTGTCCATCGTTGTCAATGAGGACAGCCGACATCATCCTAAACAACAATTACAAATAGGACTACAATTATTAATAGGACTACAATTATTAATAGGACTACAATGATTAATAGGACTATAATTACTAATAGAACTACACTTATTAATAGGACTACAATTATTAATAGGACTACAATTATTAATAGGACTACACTTGCTAATAGGACTACAATTACTAATAGAACTACACTTATTAATAGGACTACAATTACTAATAGAACTACACTTATTAATAGGACTACAATTACTAATAGGACTACACTTGCTAATAGGACTACAATTACTAATAGAACTACACTTATTAATAGGACTACAATTACTAATAGAACTACACTTATTAATAGGACTACAATTACTAATAGAACTACACTTATTAATAGGACTACAATTACTAATAGAACTACACTTATTAATAGGACTACAATTACTAATAGAACTACAATTACTAATAGAACTACACTTATTAATAGGACTACAATTATTAATAAGCCTACACTTGCTAATAGGACTACAATTACTAATAGTATTTAAATTACAAATAGGCCTACACTTGCTAATAGGTCCACACTTACTAATAGGTCCACACTTACTAATAGGTCCACACTTTCTAATGGGCCAACAGTTACTATTAGGCCTACATTTGCTAAAAGAATGCCATAGGTCTCAGCTAGAGAGAGTTAACATGAGCAGCTACCCAAACAGCTGTCAGAAATGTTTTGGTAAATATAATAAGTTTTGCACATCAATCTATTTGTTTAAAGGGCATGCATCTTTCAACCTCAGACAGTAGTCTTTTAGGTTATATCAAGACTATTTGCCAGTGTATGGATGCTTCCATGTGTCTGTTTGTAGAGTGGATATGTTGCCTATTTCCAATGTGTTCCACTATGGAAGTCCCCTGCAGTACGGTAGTTTTTAACAATTCGTTCTTAACTTAACTTACCTTAATGTTTTTATACTGGTTCAGAAGACCCTGCAGAGTCTGTATACAACCAGTTTCATTTACATCACCTTGCTCTAAAAGCTATGCGCAGCCAATTTATTCTTAAATGCATTAACCGTCCCTGCCTCCACTACCTCCTCTGGCAATGCATTCCAAGCATTCACCACTCTCTGACTAAAAAAATATTTCCTAATATCTAATCTGGACCTCTCTTTAGTCAGCTTGTAGCTATGCCCTCTTGTTCTTGTAGGTGGCTGTATTTAAAAAAAACTTGTTATAGTCTAATTCTGTACATGGAGAAGTGGTCATATCAGGAAACATCTCCAAAGTGTCCAGTCAAACTGAGCACAAAGTTATTTCAAACCCAGTATGCTGGGATTGCAAACCAAGGTTGTGCTGTATTGACATCCCTACACCATGTGTTCTCCTCAATAATAAACCAAATTAAAACTAGCTAAGCAATTTACATCCAAAACAACAGTTACAATATAATGCATAAATAACAAATGCATACAAATACACAACAACAACCACATATACATATGAAGTTAACACAAATAATAGACTTGTTGGTAATGCTAGTTTCAAGTTCAGGATACCAAGTAGAAGGAGAGAAAGCCAAATGGAATTTGTGTGTTTGTTTCCCATTGCTATTTCAACATATGGTTAGATAAGTGTGTATGTTACCTTTTCTGTAATGTTTTGTTCAATTGTTTGTTTTCAATATCTGGTTGCATAACAGTTACATAATTCAATTTGAAAAATTGAAAAAAATGTTTACAGTTAATTTATTTATTGGCATCAAAAGCCTCAAATCAGAAAAAATACATTCCTTAATCCTTTAATAGAAGAAATGGGACTAAAACACAATACAAGAGAAATGCATATGGAAATGAAAACAAAAACAAGATACAGGCGACCCAGAGAGGGGGATGCATCTGAAATAAGAATGGTGCCATTTTGATGGATAAGAATGACTTATCAAACAGAGGGGTGTAGTATACAAGGGAATGTTTTTAGGGCAGTCACGGAGTCAAACCATCAACATATGATAATGAAAGACCCCGCATCCTCAGATTAGAGGTGGAAAATGCAATAAAAACTATTGGGAAAGGGAAAGCAACAGGCCTGAACTAAACATAGAAAGATAAAGGCTCTAGAGGACTTTAGTATATAAATATATAAACTCAATGATCTGTGTAATGACATATACAATACTGGATGCATACCAATAGACCTGAAAATATCAACGTTTATAACAATCCCGAAAAAAACCTCATGTAACAGAATGTTCAGACTTTAGAACAATAAGTCTGATCAGTGACATAAATAAATTACTACTCAAGATCATACAAGAGAGAATAAGAGGTAAAATAGAGAGGGAAGTTTCTGAAGAACAATTTAGTTTTGTAAAATTTATTGGAACAAGGGAAGCAATTTTCTGTTTGCGAACTTTGACAGAAAAATATATAGAAATACATAATGATATTTATATTTGCTTTATAGACTATCAGAAGGCGTTTACAGAGTCCAACGTGAAAAATTAATTAAATGTCTCCAAGAAATTGGTCTAGGTGGTAAAGACATAAGACTGCTCCGTAATCTGTACTGGGAACAAACTGCTACAGTTCAATCAGGAAAGTTATGCTCTCCAAGTTTAGATGTGAAAAGAGGAGTGAGGCAGGGATGTGTATTAACCCCTTGTATTTTTAATATCTACACAGAACAAATATTCAAACAGATAGAGGGGATGCCAGGGCTTGTCATTGGAGGAGTGGCAATGAACAATCTAAGATATGCAGATGATACAGTTTTGATGGCAAAAAGTGAGCAAGAATTACAGGAGCTTGTGACAACAATAAACACAATAAGTCAAGAGTTTGGATTAGACATAAACATAAAGAAAACAAAGACTATGATAATTTGGAAAAGTGACAAGAAAGCTTGAATGCAGATAAAAATAAAAGATCGACTACTGGAACAGGTACCCGATAAAGAGTTTCTCTTATCTAGGTCATTTATAGCGGAAGAAGGCAGCTGTGAAAAAGAAATCAGAAAGAGAATAGGTATGACCAAAATGGTATTCGACAACATACTGACATCCAAACTGTAAAATCAGAATTTGAAAATGAGAATTGTCAGGTGTTATTTATACTCATCACTGCTTTGTGGCACAGAAACATGGACACTGAATTACAAGTTGGAAAAGAATCTTGAAGTTTTTAAAATTTAGGTATATAGAAGACTGTCACATTTCTTGGAAAGAGAAGAAAACAAATTTGCAAGTATTGAAAAAGTTGGGGGTGAAAATAGAATTACTGACCAAAATCAGGGTTAGACAGTTATGTTATTTTGGCCATATAACAAGACATAGATCTTTGTTGAAGACCATACTGGAGGGCAGGGTGGAAGGCAATCATTCAAGAGACATAAAATGTTATAAGTGGGTAGATAACATTAGGAGATGGACAGGAAACCGGCCTACAGTGTCTAGAAGAGAGAAGAATTCGTGGTGACTTAATACAGGTTTATAAGATGATCAGAGGAATGGATAAATTAGACTATAACAAGTTTTTTTTTTAATACAGCCACCCACAAGAACAAGAGGGCATAGCTACAAATTAACTGAAGAGAGGTCCAGATTAGATATTAGGAAATATTTTTTAGTCAGAGAGTGGTAAATGCTTGGAATGCATTGCCACAGGAGGTAGTGGAAGCAGGGACAAATAATGCCTTTAAGAATAAATTGGATGCGCATAGCTTTTAGTGCAAGGTAATGTAAATTAAACTGGTTGTATACAGACTCTGCAGAGTCTTCTAAACCAGTATAAAGATGTTAAGTTAAGGTTGGGTCACATTTCTTGAAAAGAGAGGAAAATAAATTTGGAGGTATTGAAAAAGTTGGAGTTAGACAGTTAAGTTATTTTGGCCATATAACAAGACATAAGTCCTTGTTGAAGAACATACTAGAAGGCAGGGTGGAAGGCAGTCGTTCTAGAGGCAGAAAATGTTAGAAGTGGGTGGAAAACATCAGGAGATGGGCTGGAAACAGTCTGTCAGATTGCACCGTAACGGCAAGAGATAGAGCTCACTGGAGATCCACTGCAGCTGACCTTGTCTAACAGGTAAACTATAATACAACATGATGAGTGCTGTACAAAGTCTAACCTGAGGCTGGCGGCCACACAATTCAGATGATCAATGTGACCAATACAATGAAAATGACTTGGCTCGTGTTTGAAAGTGGGCTGACTCTCCAAAACAAGGCCAAAATATTTTCTTAATTACAGCCAACTCCAGCTTCCATCAGCATGCTCTGCCAAATTACATCACCCCTTCTATCCATTGGCTATGTTCAGGTGAGATGTATTCACTACCTGGAGGCCCTTGGTTTGATTATAGCATGTTTAGTTTCTTAGATACTCTTTACCATATATTGTTAATCAACCCTTTCTAATATGTTTGAAATTCTGATATGTCTTGCTTGTTTATTTAGCCATTTCCAGTCCCTTCTACAGCATCTAAACAACCATGCCCAAAACTGACAGATATTCACAAACATGCACATCTAAAATGGACACATTCACAAACATGCATGTCTAAAATGGACACATTCACAAACATGCACGTCTAAAATAGACACATCCAGAAACAGGCACATCTAAAATGGACACATTCACAAACAGGCACATCTAAAAGACTCATTTCAGCAACAAACCAACCAACCAGCAATCGGTGGGGTAACGACGAATGCAACTCCCTGGAACAGAGCAACAATGCCGAAGGATTCAGTCAAAGTTCTTACACCCAGCTGGTCCACCAACACAATGGTCCTCATAGACACTGCCACAGCTGCAACATCCATTTATAATACAAGCAATAACCTTATCTTCATACACTCAAAGCTCTAATCATCATATGTTCTGAGTTCTAACCTTATCTTCACACACTCTAAGCTCTAACCTTATCCTCATACTCTCTAAACTATAACATTATCTTCATACATTCTAAGTTCTAACTTTAAATTCATACGTTCTAAGCTCTAACCTTATCTTCATACTCTCTAAGCTTTAACCTTATCTTCATACATTCTAATCTCTAACCTTATCTTCATACTCTCTAATCTCTAACCTTATCTTCATACGTTCTAATTTCTAAACCTTATCTTCATACTCTCTAATCTATAACCTCATCTTCATACGTTCTAACCTTATCTTCATACACTCTAAGCTATAACCTTATCTTCATACACTCCAAACTCTAACCTTACCTTCATACACTCCAAACTCTAACCTTACCTTCATATACTCCAAGCTCTAACCTTATCTTCATACACTTGAAACTCTAACCTTATCTTCATACGCTCCAAACTATAACCTTATTTTCATACACTTGAAACTCTAACCTTATCTTCATACACTCCAAGCTCTAACCTTATCTTCATACACTCTAAGCTCTAACTACATCTTCAGTCATGTTACTTCACATATTCTATTCACATCTTCAATCACCTGAAGTCACATCTGTCATCCTTTCCTCAGTCACGTTCCATGCCTCCCATCCGCATTATCAGCCATGGTAATTTCCCTCTCTCATTCACTTCCTCGATATCCTTACCCATCTATTTCAAACCTTACCCATGCACAACCCATAAATCGCAGACAGCAGCTGCAGATACAAGTAGCTGCCACAGAAGGGCAGCATCAGGTTGACAATGGCAGCTACAGACGGGGCCACAAAGTACAAGGCAATGCTTGGTATATGCAAGCAGTCGGTGATGAAACCTAGAAGTAGAAGTTATTAAATGCGTGGATGATGGTGGTTTTCATGATGCTGGTAGTGATAATGGCTGTGATGACGATGTCCTCAAAGTGAAACTTAATACGCATGTCATACTTGTTATCTTCGAAGGCCTCTAGCAACATATCCGAAAACTTCATACTGAACAAGGTCTGGGCAAGGATGTATCCCTATGCCATTAAAAAAATAAGCCCAAATGATGTAGAGGTCTCGCCGCTGTCCACTGCTCATGCACTCATGCCTTTGAGGAGCAGTTTCACCAGAGGCACAAATTTGTCAGGACAGCCAAATTTGGACATGATCTTCCATAGCCCACACTGGTTAACAGTATCAAATACTTGTGCCAGATCAATGAACATAGTGTATAGGTCATGGGTTTGTTCCTGATATTTCTCCCAAAGCTTACAAGAAGCAAATATCATGTCTCCAGTTACCAGCCATGAATCCTTGCAGACTTTCTGGAAAGTGATTGACTAGACCATGAGACAGATTTCTTTTATGGCCTTGTGTATTTCATTCCAAGTCTTGAGTTCATCCACAGACATTTATTGATAGTTTTGTATTTCATCTCAAATAATGAGTTCATCCACAGACATTTATTGATAGTTTTGTATTTCATCTCAAATAATGAGTTCATCCACAGACATTTATTGATAGTTTTGTATTTCATCTCAAATAATGAGTTCATCCACAGACATTTATTGATAGTTTTGTATTTCATCTCAAATAATGAGTTCATCCACAGACATTTATTGATAGTTTTGTATTTCATCTCAAATAATGAGTTCATCCACAGACATTTATTGATAGTTTTGTATTTCATCTCAAATAATGAGTTCATCCACAGACATTTATTGATAGTTTTGTATTTCATCTCAAATAATGAGTTCATCCACAGACATTTATTGATAGTTTTGTATTTCATCTCAAATAATGAGTTCATCCACAGACATTTATTGATAGTTTTGTATTTCATCTCAAATAATGAGTTCATCCACAGACATTTATTGATAGTTTTGTATTTCATCTCAAATAATGAGTTCATCCACAGACATTTATTGATAGTTTTGTATTTCATCTCAAATAATGAGTTCATCCACAGACATTTATTGATAGTTTTGTATTTCATCTCAAATAATGAGTTCATCCACAGACATTTATTGATAGTTTTGTATTTCATCTCAAATAATGAGTTCATCCACAGACATTTATTGATAGTTTTGTATTTCATCTCAAATAATGAGTTCATCCACAGACATTTATTGATAGTTTTGTATTTCATCTCAAATAATGAGTTCATCCACAGACATTTATTGATAGTTTTGTATTTCATCTCAAATAATGAGTTCATCCACAGACATTTATTGATAGTTTTGTATTTCATCTCAAATAATGAGTTTATCCACAGACATTTATTGATAGTTTTGTATTTCATCTCAAATAATGAGTTCATCCACAGACATTTATTGATAGTTTTGTATTTCATCTCAAATAATGAGTTCATCCACAGACATTTACTGATAGTTTTGTATTTCATCTCAAATAATGAGTTCATCCACAGACATTTATTGATAGTTTTGTATTTCATCTCAAATAATGAGTTCATCCACAGACATTTACTGATAGTTTTGTATTTCATCTCAAATAATGAGTTTATCCACTTTTTTTTTTTCTGGGGACTTGTTGCTCTTTGTCTCTTGGTGAATTTACACTTCTTTCAGCCCCAGAGTTCTTTTCGGTCATATGAGAACACGTTAGGCCTCCCTGCTTGAACTCTTGTACAGCACTGAAAAGTACTTCCCCCCTAAGGGACTGCAGTTTGTGAACCACCATCACTAGCCATCTGTGGATGCCTCTTAAGCTGAACTTTTGAATTCAACTTGTTGATGACGAAGTGATAGTGAGCCCTATAGTTTGTGTCACAGCTACTCTTATTTATATTTACATCACTTTGGTTCTAGCGTCTTGGCTTGGCTTGGCTTCGTTCGTTCTCAATCTCCCTCTACCAAACCCTGACACGGGCCTAAGTAGTAGAATGTAGTCCAGAGAATGGAATGCGTTGTGTTGTAGTTTACAGCTTGACTACGATATTTGCATCTTTCGGTCCAACACATCCGACTTCAGCAAGCATTTTTTTAGTACTGGGTTAGCATTCCCTCTTCGATCCCTTCTCCTTAGCTAGTCTGCCCTGCTGCCGCCTGTTATCCAGGATCACCGGTGGAGGTGTAGAAGGGTCTTGGCAGCTCTGGTTCGCTGACCGCTGCAGCTGATGCGCTGCTCGGTTCTGGCATCTGACAATGATGTAGTCAGTAAGATCACCTAGCAAAATCAGATTGCCAGATTTTTGGTCTGCAGTGATAAGTGATTTGAGATCTTCACAGAATTTATCTTTGATGACATCTAGATATGGCGCTGATAATTATGGATTGTCGTTCTTCAGTTAGAAAAAGGCGCATTGACATCATTAAGCAGGCTTACTAATTGCTGTATTATGTTGCATTTGATGGCAAATCCAAATTCACCTGTTGTTTCTGACTACTGCAGCTGTTCAGAAGAAAGTCTAGCCAGAACAACCCACTGACTGCTGCCCATTCTTCACTAGTCATGTTTAACTTGAAGTGACTATGCTGATGTTGAATCTAGCCAGTTCTCATGTGATCAGGGTGGGGCTCCTTTCTGGCCTGTCAGCCTTAGTAGTGTCTATAAGTGTGCACATATTTCATGTAGCACGGATGATACATTTGACCTTCCTCATGTTTTATTTTTTGACTGCTGTAGAATGGGAAAGCAAAACGTAACGTCCCCACCACCCACTAACCACATACACATGCGCAACTTGAGGTTATTTCTCATGACTAGAAGATCAGGTCATACTTAACATGTTAAAAACAATTTTTGCAACCGATTAGTCTTGTGTCAGCCACATAACAAACCCTGACACCATTTTTGTGGACAGTGACATTATGGTTTTCCATAGATACATACATTCATGTAATAAAAAATGCCGCAATTCTAAACAAAAAGCTTCAATACTTTTACAAACATCAAGTCTGAGAATGATGAAGGGCATTACTAAACATAAGTACCGGTAAGTCACATCGTTCAGTTCACCATTTGTGGTGAATAATCCTGTCTGAACGTACAGCTCGTGAGTGCATGACCCCATTCACACTAATATATTTAAATATATGGCACCATGTCTTTACTTTCAAAGCAACGCTTTTACAAGATGAGAACGCTAACGCTATATAAACCCTCTTTAGTCAGCTTTTGTGATCTGCTTGGGTGGTTACAGTAGCCCATTTACTTTTCAACCCATGTACCCCCATGTAATGGCATTTCCAAACCTGATATTAATCGGCCCAGAACATTGGTTATTCCCACAATCGATATCAGAAATGCAGCATCTGATCTACTTATTTCCATGGACAGAGCAAGGTCAGCCAGATAAGTCATTGTCACACCTTGGGCTGGGAAGATAAAACACACATGAACTAAAATTAAATAAATTATAATCAAACCCCAGCATATGTAACTTTATCAAGAGTGTGGGTTGAGTTGCAAATTGTAAATATATCGGTGGGCATACCATAAATTTGAAATGTTATGGATATTTGCATCAGTTCTTGTAATTTGTATTTATTTATGTCATTATATGATGTTCGTCCATTACATGTGATGACCACTCTCTTTGTTCAGCTGTGTGGACAGTCCTTTATCCTGCTGTCTGTAGCTAGAGCAGAGGACGCCAATCTCGTGAAAATACAACACAGGTTTAAGCGTAGCTATAATTCATACAGCCTATGTCGAGGTCAGGATAATCGGAAGGAAGATAACACAAAAAACGAACGAATTAACCAGTCCAAATAGAAAACAACGACACGTTGCCATGAACACAAGTGTAAGTCATAGACTAGTGTGAATTCCAGGCAACTCTGTGGCATCTATAATGAACTAAAACAACAGAGTGATGTTGACTCGCAGCCGGTAGAGCGCCATCTTTGCTGCTCTTTTATCTCATTATATAAAGTTTTATATCATTAGCATAAAGTATGTACAAGTAGTGAAACATGCATTTCATGGGAGCTTTATTGAGCTAATTAATGTTTATGTTAATGAATATAATTTGTTCAATATTAAGTTAGCTTAAGACAGATCAGGTGCACTTAGTGGAACTTTTGGTACTTCCTGTCTGTCACAAGACAGTTAATAATCAGGGAAATGACTGCGGTTCCAACACGTAAAGTGTTTTATAGATGTGAATCCGTCATTCTTGTCCATGTTTCAAATATAGGTTTAGCGTAATAAGTGCTGGAGCCCCTTTTAGCTTCTTTCCCTCCAGGTCTGGTGGGCCAGATTCAGAGATCCGTGCAGGTCTTATAAAATCAGGACGGATGGCCGGATGGAGCCCACAAGCTATATGTTGCATATGCCTGCTCTAACCAATAACACTTATAAATCTTACATTTACAATGAATATATATAGAATGTATGAATATATACAAAAGATGCTGAGCAGCGCATGAGCTGCAGTGGTCAGCGACCCATAGCTGACTGCTAGCATCAGAGCCAGCGAAACAGAGCTGCCAAGACCCTTCTACACCTCCACGCGGTGATCCTGGATAACAGGCTGCAGCAGGGCAGACTGGCCAAGGTACTAAAAAAATGCTTGCTGAAGTCGGATGTGTTGGACCGAAAGGTGCAAATATCGCAGTCAAGCTGTAAACTACAACAACGCATTCTGTTCCCTGGACTACATTCTGCTTCATAAGCCCTTTTAGGGTTTAGTAGCGGGAGATCGAGAATGAACGAGGCCAAGCCTATATATACAAAATAAACAAAACTAAAACTTCATTCTTATGGGGAAGTTTATATCTCCTAAACATTTTTCTGTTAAAGAAAATATTGTAAATGGCAGACATGTAAGGTATGTGCGTGTATGTGCATGTGTGTGTGTATATGCTACTAGAAGGGTGTCTAACCTACTGCTATAAAAAGAAAGCTGTAGAAATATGACAAATAAGTATTGAATCATTTAAGGAATGCAAGAGTGAGAAACTTCTCGCTGTTCTCAGAGATTAAGTAACAAAGTATTGATAAACAAGATTTAGCATATTACCAAATAGGACAGACGAGCAACATAGAGCTCTCTAGGGTATTTCTCTAAACAACACCCTTTATTTTTCTTCATTATTTATCCGGAAAGGTTCTATCACGTTGTTGCAGTTTACGAGACAGTAATATCTGCCGTTTCAGCACGGCACATATTTGCGACTAGGTTTGTCTTCCTACTTTGATATCGATTACCTCAGTCAGACTGTATGTACAGAAAGAGGGTCTGTTTTCAGGGTTGTCACTTGGAGGCAGAATAGGGTCTGGGACAGCTCTGATCACGACGTAAGCAGTCATCTCGCTCACAATGTCTTCAACTTCATGATGTGGTGAACATCTTGCTCACTGTGTCTTCAACTTCATGATGTGGTGAACATCTTGCTCACTGTGTCTTCAACTTCATGATGTGGTGAACATCTTGCTCACTGTGTCTTCAACTTCATGATGTGGTGAACATCTCGCTCATTATGTCTTCAACTTCATGATGTGGTGAACTCAAACCACTAGTGCTCTTGAATATTCAACACAGAAGTCTGTTTAAAGAGGTCGCTGCAGATGCTCACTTTGAATCATCATTTTCTACTTTGTATCCTCAGGAAAACAAGGCACTCATTCTGTTATTCCTGTATCGTATACGGTTTGTTGAAGGCACTAGTGCCTTGTTACATTTGGTGATGCCTTAAGCTTTATAATACTCGGAGACTCCTTATTACAAAAAAATGACACCAGATGTAGAGTCTAAAAATGTCAATTTAGTGGGAATATATATATTCATTAGACATACAATTTAGAAACCCATTCTGTTATTTCTATTTCATATATAGTGTGTTGGAAGCACTAATTCTGTTATTTTTGTTTCATATATGGTGTGTTGTAGGCATTTGTTTTGTTATTCCTGTATCATATATAGATTGTTTTCCACCTAGAAAGGGACTCCACCTTGAGTAGGATAGTGGTTAATGGGAATAGCAGGGTAATCTGAGTTGGAAGTTATCTATCTTAGAGGTATGGGATGATGAGGCTAACGTCTGGTCAGGCAAAACACACTGATCAGAGAATGTTAGCCAGGTCCAGGAGAAACATACTGGCCAAGACCTTCACCTAACCTCCTTATTGTCATCCTGGAAATGGGCTGTTGTCAAAGACAACAGTCTGGCTAACAAGGTGAGGTTTGACGTGATCTCCGTAGTAGTGAGTGACACGCAGATGACGCCAAGCATAGTACAACCGCCTAGAGGACCCCGGTCCACCTTCATCAGCACGCTCAAGATGTGAGGAAAGCTACTGCAACCCATCACTTAACACCCTTTTCAGGGCGTACATAAGAGTAACCTACTCATTGTGGGCATTCAAAACAACAACAACCTTAGAGGTATTGACAAACTGAAACATTAATATCCACCATGTGATCTGTGCTCAGACATCAGACTGCCAGTTTCAATAGGGGAAGTAGATAAGGAAAGGGACCTAGGGGTTATAATAGATCATACAGGAAAGGTGAGTGAACAAGTTAAGGTAGCAGTGAAAAAGGCAAATGCAATGTTAGGTATGATAAAAAGAAATATTAAACATAGGAGCAAGGAAGTGATCGTCAAACTGTATAAAGCTTTAGTTAGACCTAGATTAGAGTACTGTGTACAGGTGTGGAGTCCTTATCATAGAGAGGACATAAACATGCTAGAAAGAATACAAAAAAGAGCGACAAAGATGATAGTGGGATTCCAGAATTACAGTTATGAGGAACGACTCAGAAAAACCGGCCTACAGTGTCTCGAAGAGAGAAAAATTTGTGGTGACTTAATACAGGTTTATAAGATGATCAGAGGAATTGATAAATTAGACTATAACAAGTTTTTTAAAATACAGCCACCTACAATAACACGAGGGCATAGCTACAAGCTGATTAAAGAGAAGTCCAGGTTAGATATTAGGAAATATTTTTTTAGTCAGAGAGTGGTGTCTGCTTGGAATGCATTGCCAGGGGAGGTAGTGGAGGCAGGGACAGTTAATGCATTTAAGAATAAACTGGATGCGCATAGATTTTAGAGTAAGGTGATGTAAATGTAACTGGTTGTATACAGACTCTGCAGGGTCTTCTAAACCAGTATAAAGATGTTAAGTTAAGTATGAGAACAAAACAACAACAACCTTAGAGGTATTGACAAACTCAAACATTAATATCCACCATGTGATCTGTGCTCAGACATCAGACTGCCAGTTTCAATAGGGGAAGTATGAGAACAAAACAACAACCCATAGTTGTATTTATCTCTGTAAAAGTGCTGAGATTACAACAGACCAATGACCTGATTGTCTGCACACTTGAATGCAGGTATATACAAAAGGACCTCTACACAGCCAGGTGTAGAAGTGGAGCGACCAAGAGATGAGAAGAGACAAGTACTGAGTCTACATTTTATACTAATTGTTATACTGTCACATGACGTCGGCTGAACACTTGCTGCGGTCTGCGATATTCACGGCTGAAAAGAGAGGCAAGTAGCCGCAACCTGTATCACTGCATGAGAAGCTGTTGAGTAGTGCCAAAAGATCTGAGCTGACTGCTATTTTTGTTAGAGTAGTTGGTTTTGATGTCTGATGATGAACAAGGAAGAAAATGAAATTTTGTTAAAAAACCATTGTCCCAACTAAGACATCCATATATAACAATGTCGATCATCGGGAGAGTTGACGTAAACAACGAGGAAAGCTGGTCTGGAAACAGGCCAAGAAAGAAATGGAAAATGGCTCATAGAAACACCATCATTGCACCTTGGCTTCCCCAAAAATTCTCAGTCCCTTGACTTCTCCAAAAATGCTCAGGCCCTTTCATTGCTGAAAGTGTCTGTGATTGAGTATGAATTTAGTAACTCCTGGGGTGGCTCCAATATATATCTTTGGTCTCACCGGGTACCCATTTATAGCTGGCTTGACAGAGAAGCGGTCATACCATGAAAAACCCATGACATATCTGGTCTGTCTACCCTACCATGATGTCTGGTCTGTCAACCATATCATGACGTCTGGTCTGTCAACCCTACCATGAAGTCTGGTCTGTCAACCCTACTGTGATGCCTGGTCTGTCAACTCTACCATGATGTCTGGTTTGTCAACCCTACTATCATGCCTGGTCTGTCCACCCTACAGTGATAAGTGCCAGTCAACCCTGCAGTGATGTATGGTCTATCAACCCTACCATTATATTTGGTCTGTCAATCCTACTGTGATGTCTGGTCTGTCAACTCTACCATCATGTATGGTCTTTCAATCCTACCGTGATGCCTGCCAGTCAACCCAAGTGTCCATGTGGGGAGCATACTCTGACTGTGGAACATATGCTACAAAGTTGAATGTCCAAGCAAGAAGAGAGAGAACAATACTGGCCTTGCGAGACAGATATGAGACAAAAGCCTTACAAATAATGGTGTCCTTTGTAAGAGAAATGGGACCTTGATCTGAGGATGTAAGAGAAACCAGGACCTTGATCTGAGGATGTAAGAGAAACCAGGACCTTGATCTGAGGATGAACGAAAAAGAAGAAACTAACAAGTTCCAAGAGATTTGACTGTATCTGTGACCATATCACAATTATTTGTACCTTTTCCCAGGTAGTTTCTTAAGGGCAGCTATAGATATCACCTACTTAGCTTTAGTGTTTGAGTCTGTTAAGATGGACTCGCACATCGGTTAAGCCACCCTTGAAGAAACTGGTTGTATACAGACTCTGTAGTCTTCTAAACCAGTATAAAGACGTTAAGTCAAGTTAAGTCTGCTGCTAACCAAGACCTGATTCTCACCTGTCCACATTGTGAAGGTTATCACAAGCAGCACAAAAATCTTATTTTTGAACAGCCTCAGAGGAAACAACTTTTTGAAAGTGTGGCAGCAATCTTTGCATCTCTCCTGTCTGTTCACAAGACAAACACTATCCTGGCTATTGTTCTTCACATTGGTCATAGCACTGACATCATTCAAACTTCTGTGATGTTGATCAGCTGGGATGTCCAACATATGCAAGCTGCAAATATTCGTTTTACTCATATTTGGCTGGAGCCAACAATCACAACATGTACCGACTTCACGGACACGGTTAAGGCCATTTCCTTCTTGATCTCTACTTCTTGGACAAGCTTGATGTACTATCAATTTGCTGAGTCTGGGCTCACTCTTGCTCTGAAATTGAACAGTGCAGACATTGTGCTGTGATGCTTCTGGCAGTTCATGGTAGATGTCATCCACACTTTTGTATAAACGTCTTTGATCAGAATAAGTCTTGTAAGTTTTTTCATGCATAATTGGTCTACATGTGTCTTTTGTGTTGAGAGACGAAGTGTCTATTTGACCATGGTACTCGCATGCTGTGTCAGTAGAGCAGCCAAGAATGTCCCTGTTCAGCTTGTCCTGACATGGTATATTGTCTTCTTTGGTGCATGTAGCCGTGATCTGAAGAGGTGATAAAAGTAGTCTGAGGTAGACGCAGAAATTTCACATCAGTAGCTGGAAACTGGAGAGTAGAAGGATGGATGACTATTTGGGGCTACATTACATTACAAACACATACATATATGCATGTATATACATATAGATTGGCATCCTGTCAGTCAGAGACAATAGACTTAACGCTAGAGAGGGGGCTTAGTTGTTGAGAGCCTGGCAAATTATGACGAGGCCATTCCTATTTGTTTCTGCAGCTCTGCGTCCAGTGATAGCTTGTCTGTGATGATAGATCCAAGGTAGTTGAAGTGATTTACTATCTCCAGATTTTTATCGTTTAAGACAATGTCTGGAGTATCTGCACCCTGAGCCATCACTTTAGACTTTTGTACACTGATGGTGAGTCCAAATAGATCACAGGATTTTGCTAACCTATTAATGAAAATCTGTAATTTGGCTTCCGAGTGGGTGATCAGGGTAGCATTGTTTGCGTAGAGCATATCCTGAATGACAGTCTTCCTCTTACTTTTTACTTGCAGTATAGTTAGATTACAGTCTGGTTAGATTACAGTCTGGTTAGATTACAGTCTGGTTAGATTACAGTCTGGTTAGATTACAGTCTGGTTAGATTACAGTCTGGTTAGATTACAGTCTGGTTAGATTGCAGTGTAGTTAGATTGCAGTGTAGTTAGATTGCAGTCTAGCCTAGAAAAACTGCTTCTGTGGTAGTTCCAAAGGCGTGTTTAATCACGATGGCAAAGAAAATGCTGAATAGTCAGAGCCAGGACACAACCTTGTGTAACTCCTGTGCTATTAAAGTCAATGGCCTCAGATTCCTAACCGTCATGAGCAGTCCACAGTTGATTTGGTCTTTTCACACTCACACATATATTAAATATTAAATATATATTAGTAGTTAGTAGTTAGTAGCCTCTTTCATCATGACTGACTATAGGATAATGAGACCTTCAAGTGGCATATATATGAAAGTCCTATCAGGTCAGGTCAGGTCATCCCGTAACCGGTGAGGTTGTAGGGGCACACATGAAGACATCCTCACAACCCCACACCACCCCTCTCTGTCAGAAGCCGCTGTCTGTGCCTCTTCTGGTCGGAGACTGGTCCATTCTTTTATGTTGTCCTCCCATCTCTTTTTGGGCCGGCCTCTTCATCGTGTGCCATGCACCTTCCCGTGGATTGTGTTTGCAAGACCATTTGATCTTGATATGTGACCGTACCAAGTGAGTTTCCTTCTTTTGACAGTTGTCAAGAGATCTTCGAAAGGCCCTATTGCCGTCGTAATTCTATCTCATATTTCCTCGTTTGTAACTCAATCTTTGTACGTGACATTTAAAAATTTTTAGGAAACATCTCATCTCCAAGGCCTGTATCCTTCGTTGAAGGTCAGCTGTAATTGTCCATGTCTCACACGCATAGAGGAATATTGACAGGACCAGTGTACGCATTAATCTGATTTTCGTGCTTAGTGCTAACCGTTTATCTTGCCAGATTTTGTTAAGCCGTGCAAGCGCCGCAATTGTCTGTGCTATTCTGGCCAACACCTCATATTTTGATCCTTCATCACTGACAATCGACCCAAGATATTTAAAACGGTCAACCACTTCGAGTTCCTGACCGTTAGCTTTTATCCTGTTGTTGAAGCCCGTAGCGTTGTTGGTCATTAATTTTGTCTTTCCAGCGTTTATCTCCATACCATAGTCAAGAGCTGTTTCATCGAGCCTTCTGACCCATTCCTTGAGTTCTGCTTCTGAACCCGCCAACCCATCGATATCATCTGCAAAACGAAGGTTGGTAATCGTTCGGCCCCCTATCTTGACAGTACCAACGTTTCCTCCAAGTGCCTCACTCATAATTCCTTCAAGGAATATATTGAAAAGAGTTGGAGAGAGTGTACACCCCTGTCTCACACCAACTGATATGCGAAACCAGTCTCCTCGCCTCCCATTCACAAGAACTGCGCTAAATGGTAACGAAATTTGAGCAGCCAGTACTAAACAAGAGCACATGCTAAATACATTCCATCTACGGCACCTGCCATCCATTCTTGGAATTACAGAGAGAGACAGAGTGGCAAATGCAGAGGTGAACTTTCCTTAGGCAGCAAAGGCTGCTAAGGCTTGGTCATGTTCATTGCATGAAAGATAGCCGCATTTTCAAAGATATCCTCTATGGACAGATAGAATGATAACCTCTTGGCAACTGTCAAAAGAAGGAAACTCGCTTGGTACTGTCACATATCGAGATCAAATGGTCTTGCAAATACGATCCTCCATGGAAAAGTGAAAGGCAGACGACGAAGAGGTCGGCCCAAAAATAGGTGGGAGGACAACATAAAAGAATGGACCAATCTCTGACCAGAAGAGGCACTGGCAGCGGTCGCTGACAGAGAAGGGTGGCGTGGGGTTGTGAGGAAGTCTTCATGTGTGCCCCAACGACCTCACCGGTTACGGGATGACCTGACCTGACCTGACAGATGGCAAGAAAACAGTTAACTGACAACAGTTGATGTTCAAAGAAGGCCCTGGACATGAGTCTCACATCCTGGAAAAATAAAGCTGCAGACGGATCCAAGTGGAGATGTACCATGAAGGGCCACCTAACACTTGGTGGAAAGAAGCTCTGGCAACATGGAGAAGTGAAATGACCTTTAAATATATCAAACTACTGTGCCGTAGTATGGATACAAGTTTACCTTTAAATATTTTGATTTTTGCACACGTGAATGAAGAATATATGTGACTTATTGAAGTAAGTTGGTGTTTAACTGATGGCGACTTATTGAAGAAAGTCTGTGTTTAACTGATGGTGACTTATTGAAGAAAGTCAGTGTTTAACTTATGGTGACTTATTGAAGTACGTCTGTGTTTAACTGATGGTGACTTATTGAAGTACGTCTGTGTTTAACTGATGGTGACTTATTGAAGAAAGTCAGTGTTTAACTGATGGTGACTTATTGAAGAAAGTCGGAAGGAGAGAGCAAAACCTCATCATCAGAAACTTCAAACAATCTCATTGTTTTTTTGGTAGAAGGAGACTTTGATGGTGATCTTACAGGTGTTAATGTTCCTCTTGATGGCTCTGAACCTGAAAGATTAGGGACGACTGGTGATGGTTGCGGAGTTGGCATCTTAAATAGAAAATCAACGATGTGTGCTGTATTGATGTCTTTTGCCTTTCTCTAAGAAGTTCTTTGTAATCTGCTCTTTTGGTTTTCTAGTTCTCTATTGACTTTTGAAAAGATGCACCCCTAATGGTGCCTATACACAGACATAACGATGGCGCCCAGAGGTTGTTGATCAGTGGGGATAGTCAAGGCTGTGGATTGATGATGAAATAGGTAAAAAGAGCAGCCGGGCGTGCTATGGATCGTGGTCTGGCTATAACAGAAAGGGCAAAAGAATGGGTTGTTGAAAAACGGACTTCCAAAAAACGGGAAACTTGTATCTATGGATTGGCATTATAAAAAAAAGAAAAATACAATATTAACGAGTATACTAAACACAGCAATATTTACGACCATACATTTATTTCTCACCCTGTGGCCTCTTGCGACAATCTCTCCTGTAACTCTACCATTACTTACTGTTTTAAGATACCGTCGCTGAGGAAGTAGAGGCTTAAACAGCATGCCACATGCAACAGAGTTGAGCAGAAGTCCTGTCAGAACCAAGATAGTGCCACGCCATCTGTAGTTGTCAAGGAGTATATCCGTCAGGTAGGCATATACAAATGTGCCTACACCTTGTTAGACAGACATACAAAACATTGATATCACCATCCACTATATCCATGTTCTAGATCAACAAGGCATTACTATCACCATCCATTATATCCATGTTCTAGATCAACAAGGCATTACTATCACCATCCACTATATCCATGTTCTAGATCAACAAGGCATTACTATCACCATCCACTATATCCATGTCCCACACCAACAACACATTGCTATCCCTATCCATTATATCCACACTTCAACCATGTCTCACACCAACAACACATTACTAATCTCAACCATTATATCCACACTTCAACCATGTCCCACACCAACAACACATTGCTATCCCTATCCATTATATCCACACTTCAACCATGTCTCACACCAACAACACATTACTAATCTCAACCATTATATCCACACTTCAACCATGTCTCACACCAACAACACATTACTAATCCCAACCATTATATCCACACTTCAACCATGTCTCACACCAACAACACATTACTAATCCCAACCATTATATCCACACTTCAACCATGTCTCACACCAACAACACATTACTAATCCCAACCATTATATCCACACTTTGGGGACGGCGTGGCCTAGTGGTTAAGTGGCACGGCTCACAACCAGAAGGTGCTGGGTTCGATCCCCATTACAGCACCGGCCGTTACCCCGGGGAAGCAAACCCTTAGAAAATGCAGGAGGAAGCAGACCCTTACATAAAATGCATGCTGAAGTCGGATGCACTGGGCCGACAGGCGCAAAATAAAAACCACAGTGTAACGCACACACGCCTTGGGGAATAGATAATAAGGCGAACGCAAAAAAAACCCAAAAAAATCCACACTTTAACCATGTCTCACACCAACAAAAACACAACTGTTGCCATAACAACCTAACAATGTCATCATTCTTACCTGATCCACTAGTAGCGACACCTGTGGCTATAGCTCTCTTGCTGGTGAAGTACAGTCCCAAGACGATAAGGGCTGGTAGGAAAATCATTCCAATCCCAATACCTAGTAAATCAGATCGAATTTTTGACACTGTTGCATTCAATACAGCGAGGTCTTTTGTTTTTAGTGTTCGGTGGGATCAAGATGCTGAGCAGTGTATGAGCTATAGCAGTTAGCGACCCAAAGCTGACTGTTAGCGTCATGGTCAGCGACACAAAGCTGACTGTTAGCATCATGGTCAGTGAACCAGAGCTGACTACTAGCGTCATGGTCAGTGACCTGAAGCTGACTGATAGCATCATGGTCAGTGAACCAGATCTGACTGATAGCGTCATGGTCAGTGAACCAGAGCTGACTGCTAGCATCATGGTCAGTGAACCAGAGCTGACTGCTAGCATCATGGTCAGTGACCCGAAGCTGACTGATAGCATCATGGTCAGTGAACCAGATCTGACTGATAGCATCATGGTCAGTGAACCAGAACTGACTGCTAGCGTCATGGTCAGTGAACCAGAGCTGACTGTTAGCGTCATGGTCAGTGAATCAGAGCTGACTGCTAGCGTCATGGTCAGTGAACCAGAGCTGACTGTTAGCATCATGGTCAGTGAACCAGAGCTGACTGCTAGCGTCATGGTCAGTGAACCAGAACTGACTGCTAGCGTCATGGTCAGTGAACCAGAACTGACTGTTAGCATCATGATCAGCGAACCAGAGCTGACTGTTAGCGTCATGGTCAGTGAACCAGAACTGACTGCTAGCGTCATGGTCAGTGACCCAAAGCTGACTGCTAGCGTCATGGTCAGTGAACCAGAGCTGACTGCTAGCATCATGGTCAGTGAACCAGAGCTGACTAGATCCTTCTATACCTGATTTGGTGTTCTCGCAAAACAGGCTGCAACAGAGCAGACTGACTAAAGAGATAACAGAAAGGTGCAAAAAACTATGACACAATGCATTCCATTCTCTGGACTGCATCTTGCTACTTGCAAAGTCTGTTGTCGGGGCTTGGTAGGAAGAGTGTGAAAAAGAACGATAAAAAAAAAGTAGTTACTGTTTGATAAAGGAATTGACAAAAGTGTACAGTTAATCTTTCACTATTGATACTTTCTCTATTTCTCTCTCATGTCCACCCTCTTCATCTGTCCAGTATTACACAGTATAGCCAGATAGTTTGCTAGTGTTAGTACAATTAACTGAATTTTTCATTTAATCTTTTTTCTTTGTTTTCGTTCTCTACATCGCTCTTTGCATCTTACTGTCTTTATATTACTCACTTGTCTTATTATTCAAAACAAAATGAGATATTTCCAATATTATTAAATTCTTTAAAAACAAATTGTCCAGAATTTGACGGTGTTGGTGTTTGTGTTGTTGTTAATGTCTGTGTTATTGATGTTGTTGTTGATATTATTGTTGATGATGTTATTATTGATGTTGTTGGTGTTATTAATGTTGTTGTTGATATTGGTGTTGTTGATGATGCTATTGTTGTTGTTGATGCTGCTGATATTGTTGATGTTCATATTCATGTTGCTGATGTTGTTGATGATAATGTTGCTGATGTTGTTGTTACTGTAATTGTGCTTTGAAAAAATTAATGTAATTACAGTCCATGATGATAACGAATGTGACTCAAAAGACCAACCTAAACAGAGAAGCGTCTTCCACAGTGTGTGCATGGAAAGTCAGGACCGTTTGCAACATCGCAAGGTGTGGCGTATCTTCTCAGACGTTGAGTCCTTAGCTTATCCTCAGTCAGTATCTCTTTTGTCTGCATTCCATGTGCAATCAAGTCCCTCCATTCAACACAATCCATGGCGCAATGTTCCCATGCTTCCAAATCGATGTTTGCATCATTCATATCCCGCTTGCATACATCCTTGTACCGAACTAGTGGCCGACATCGAGACCTTTTCCCCAACTGTAATTCCCCATAGAGAAGATATTTTGGTATTTTGCCATCATCCTTCCTCCGAGTATGTCCCAGCCATTGGAGCCTTCGAAGACTAAACACTGTGACAGTGCCTGTTCTCCAACACCTCTGCGTTGGTGATCTTATCTTGCCACCTCATGGGATAGCTGTTTAGCCTCCTCTCCTGGTACATGTAGGTAGACCATGTCCCACTGCCATAGAGAAGAGTGCTGAGGACACAGGCATGGTAAACAAGTGTTTTTGTTTTAACAGTCAGCTTCTTGTTCTGATAGTACTCTGGACCATAACATGTGTTTTCTTTTTGCTGATTGTTATTCTGAAATACCAGCAGGCATTAGAAAATTTAGACAGTAAGCTTTGTAGGTCCTCCTCTGAGTGAGTTGTAATTGTGGCATCATCCACAAAGAGCAGGTCTTTATCAACAATCACAAAAAAAAACACTCAGACACCAATCAGCTTACACTTAGATGACACTTACCACTAATCACACCATATGTCAGGATCAGGAAGTAGACATTAGGAGCGAAGACACTGGCTAGAAAACCAGCTGCAGCCAGCAGGGAGCCTGCAATCACCACTTGTCTGATACTGTAGCGGGCCAACAAGATACTAACCAATGGACCTGGAGAGATATCACCATTTTCATTTACAGTTCATCTTTGCTTCTATTATATTTGTCTTTTCTTTAACTTTTCTTTCCTTATTTTTATTTTCTGTATGTTCTTTCATCTTTCTTTTGATGTGTGTCTATCTTAAAAATTATGGTATGAATATGTTGACTCACAAATTCACACATACACTACACTCACTCTCACATCCACTCACCCATGCCCACATCCACTCACCCATACAAACACCCACTCACACATACATTCACTCACCCATACACACATCCACTCACTCACACATACTTTCCCTTATCTACACACATAAGCATCAACTAACTCATTCCCATATAAATTATTTATTTGTTAGTCTTGTTTCCTAAGACATTGTGCATTGTACTACATTTTGCACCTGATGGCCCAGTGCATCCAACTTCAGAATGCATTTGAAAGATTTATTTACCATTGTGTTACAGCCTTGCTATTTCATGCATCCAAATATAAACAAATATGGGTTGTAGATCATGCCAGTATCTACAACGACCTCTATCACCTATAAAAATACATTCACTCACTCAAATACACATAAAATAATAATATATTGACCCACAAATACACACTACACTACACTCTTGAAGTTTTGCTGTTATTTTGTTGTCCCTGATGAAGGCCTATTGGTTGCAACGAAGTAAAAAAGGCAAATGCAATGTTAGAGATTATAAAAAGAAATATTAAACATAGGAGCAAGGAAGTGATAGTCAAACTGTATAAATCATTAGTTAGACCTAGATTGGAGTATTGTGTACAGGTGTGGAGTCCTTATCAGAGAGGGGATATAAACATGCTGGAAAGAATACAAAAAAGAGCAGCAAAGCTGATAGTGGGATTCCAGAATTACAGTTATGAGGAAAGATTTTTTAAAAACCGGCTTACAGTGTCTGGAAGAGAGAAGAATTCGTGGTGACTTAATACAGGTGTAAAAGATGATCAGAGGAATGGATAAGTTAGACTATAACAAGTTTTTAAAAATACAACCACCAACAAGAACAAGAGGGCACAGCTAAAAGTTGACTAAGGAGAGGTCCAGATTAGATATTAGGAAGTATTTTTTTAGCCAGAGAGTTGTGAATGCTTGGAATGCATTGCCAAGTGAGGTGGTGGAGGCTGGGACAGTTAATGCATTTAAGAATAGATTGGATGCGTACAGCTTCTAGAGCAAGGTGATGTAAATGGAACTGGTTGTATACAGACTCTGCAGGGTCTTCTAAACCAGTATAAAGAAGTTAAGTTAAGTAAGTCAAGTTTCGTTTGTGTTTTCGTCTTTTAATTTTGATTAAATTTAATTTTAATCAACTTTAAACTATTTTTTCCATTATTTTTTCTCACATAAAATACAATAATTCATCGATGTACATATATTCTCTCACTTATATACATAAATACATTCACTCACCCATATACATGTAAATTTAATCACTCACCGGTATACAAATACATATATTATTTCACCAACTCCCGTACTCACCTAGATATATATATATATATATCGGTGAGTGATTGTATTTATATGTGTCTAGGTCGGTAGGTGAGAGAATGTATGTATTTGTATACAGGTGAGTGATTATATGTTCATGCATATGGGTGTATTTACATTTAATCACTCACCTATATACATATACATGTATATGGGTGGGGGATCCAGTGGTCTCGAGGTAAGGTGTTCGCCTCAAGTGCTGGAGGTCACGGGTTAAAATCACAGTGGAGACCAAGATTTTTTCACGTAGATCATCCAATAAATATTTCCCCTGATCTCTGAGTAGTGAGATCAGACACCTGTGTGGAGTGGTGCTGATGTTAAAAATACCTTAGCAGTTGAAATCGAAAAGAATAAGTCTAATGGCCACTGCTTGGGCAAAATTCAAATTAAAAATCTACTCAAATTATTCTTTGGATATTCACCCCACAGAGAATATGTGACAAAAAAAGGGGACTGTGTGACTATAAAACCAGGTCTTTGTTATGTGGTTGGTGGAGCAGCTTAGATGGCACCTGACAGACTGCGGGTCTACCTGGCTCTAATTTACGCTTCCACCTACACCAGTCTCAAAAATAGGCGATCGTATATTCCAGGGGCTGGGATTGACCTGGGAAGTCATCAGTGAATTTTCACCTGCCAAAGAATATGAAACAAAGGAGGTCACACCTCCCCACGATGTCTAATGACATAAATAGACTGAAGATAGATAGATAGTATATGGGTGAGTGAATGCATTTATGTATATATGTACACATACAAATATGTTCACTCAGTAACACTTTTAGACACATTCACTCATCAATACAAATATGAATGCATTCATTAACCAATACACTTATGAGTACATTCACTCATCCATGACTCACATATCACTCCCCTAACACCCATTAATCACTCACCAATACATACATACATTCATTTAATCCTCACTCACATCATCATCATTAGCTCTTTCTGTCTTGTCAGACGATAGTAATTGTGCTTTGAAAAAAAAGTGCGCAACTACAGTCCATGACGGTAACGAATGTGACTCGTAAGACCAATCCAGGGAGAGAAGCGTCTTCCCCAGTATGTGCAAGAAAAATCAGGACCGTTTGCGGCATCGCATGGTGTGGCATGTCCTCAAACTCTGAGTCTTTAGCCTATCAGCCATCAGTATCTGCTTTGTCTGTATTCCATGCTTAATCCTGCCCCTCCATGTAACACGATCAATGGCGTCCTGTTCCCATGATTCCAAATCGATGTCTGCATCATTCATATCCCGCTTGCATACATCATTGTACCAAAGTAGTGGCTGGCCCCGAGATCTTTTCCGCAACTGTAATTCCCCATATAGAAGATATTTTGGTATTCTGCCACCTCACTCACAAACACATGTTTTATTACATTTCCCCACCCATCACTCACTCATAACACATTAGCTTCCCCTCACTAATCAATACACACATTAATTCATTCACACACCTCTCATTCACACACCTCTCATTCAAACATAAGTAAAGTAAAGTTATTGCCCACGGAGAAGCGAAGATGACCACAGCATCAGAAGGTTTTGTCTTAATAAAGTGATGTGCGCTGTATTTGGATTATAGTGAGGAAGATTATGCGCTGGTCATCAATCTCACTCTTATCCCGAGTTACCTTGGATCAGGGGCAAGACTATTGGTCGAGATGACTGGAGGTAACTCTGGATGCAGGCACTCTGGTCTTACCTCCCGTGAAAGCAGGGGTTGCTAGAAACTTGCGGGGTTCAATTTCCCACCGTTTCTGTTTATCACTGTGAGCGGCGAGTACCTCTCGACTACAGCGACATGCAAACATACACATATTAATACATTCACTCATTCCTCATTCAGTTAAACACACAATAATACATTCACCCATACAAACATACATATATTTACGCAATCACTCACTCCTCACTCACACATACACACACATAAGTACATTCACTCATCCCTCACTCACACATTAGTACATTCACTCATCCCTCACTCACCCATACACATATGTATGCCCATCTGAGTGCTACCAATCCAGGAAGTTGTGGACTTGTCCTGGCCCAAGTCAGATTGCAGCTCCAGCATCAAAACTCCAAACGAGAACATGGTGCCGTCAAGGATGAAATTGATCACAAATGAGCCTGTTGAAAGTGACAACGACAGAATAAACAAACTGACCATACACACTTCTTCTAGATGGAAGGTATTCTCATAAGGCAACTTATCTGACCTGTTTGTATTTTAGACATATGGCACCATGTCCTCATGTATGGTTACGTTCAAAAATATGTGATAAGCAAAGCTGATATCACACTGCTCCAGGCAGACCTATACATGCTTAGTCACATTCAGCATATGGTAAAGTGTTTGAATACAGATGGTTCCAGTAGCTTGCTGGTTGTACACACTCAGGATAGGCCATCACCACTGCAGCACTCTGCTCGACCCACATTTGAGATTTAACACTTACAGCTTATGCATTACTGATTCACCGATAACAAAAATAATGTGCACAGCTAGTCTCATAGCAGACACTGCTGTCGAGGATGAAGTGTTAGACACATTATAATACTAGGCCTCAGTTGTTTTATGAGGTTAGGTGGACCATCTTCTTTCCTCTATGCCTTTCTTTCCCCCACTTTAAGCCAGGTGCCCATCAGCTAGAGCATACTGACAGATGAGATCGAAGTCAGGACACATGGCGTCACTCTCCTACTTAGATGATTGTAGTATCTTTGTGTAACAGCCGGTCGTTGATTGACTGACGTATTGATGTCTATCATTTCTAATGTTCCAGTTATGTTGTGCCTTTGAGAATGCCAGGTCTCTATTTTCTGTGAACACGATCACGGCCAGGACAGTGCTCAAGCAAATCTCAACCAGTTCCAAGAAGCCAAATTTGCATATGAAAAGTTGTATGGTGGTGTCAGAGCCTTGAGCTGACTGTTGGTTTTGTTTAATTCCCTGGCATGAATGTCTGATGGTGAAAATGAAAGTAGAAATAGTCTTCCACAAAAAGTGCCCTTATTATTTCTATTTCTCAATACTGTAGAACGACTGACAAATCGAGAGCACTACCGTTTGGGTCTAAAAATGAACATACGCTGGTATTAGACTCACGGAAGACAAGTCAGCTCTCAAACACTCTAATGAAAGAACGCTACGGAAATCGTGTTTAACCCCGCAGAAACCGCAGATTTCAAATACCTGGTCATTGACAAACAAAAGCCCTCAAAAAATTCGTCTGACCAAATAGTGAACGGGTGCTGGAAATAGACCATCTGAAGACAGGTCAGTTTTACCCTACTAATGACAGGGCGTTGCTACGGGAAAACCAGCTCATATCGAGAGGAGCCGCAGACACTTTGGTTCACGTACCAGGCTGATAAGCCAATGGCGCGAGGCTACCATGTGGGGGATTACGGCCGAACCCTTGTAAGCCGCAATCCCACCCAAAATCTCATCACCACTGCAATGGGAGGCTCCTACATGCTCGGGACCTGGGGCTTGCGCCCCAGCCATATCCGGTAGAGCCGCAGCAAGAGGTCCTTGCCGTCCGCCGATCAAAGCGGGCGGACAACTGCTTGATACTCACCTTATACGGCGATGGGGTGCGAAACCACCAACTAAAGACTTAGTACCTGGTCGGGGTGTCAAAAACAGTAGAGCAGCCACCTCACTGTGAACTGTCGAGACTCAACCAATGACCATGAGAGCTGTCCGCACACCAGGCGAACAACATCTCTGTGTCATTACCAGGCTTGTCCTCTGGCTAAATGCACGTCGGCTACGATATCTACCTCTGTACGTTATCAGCCATATAACTATCATGCTGGACGCAGAAGAGATGCAGACCAGCGGACATTGCACACCTGCCCCACTGTGTCAACACCCCAGGTGGCGGGGAATGCTAGGCGTACCATCCCTGCATAGAAGCCAAGAAAATAAAGGGAGAAAGAGATACCCCACTCACATGCAAATGCTACGTTTCTGGCAGGACGTGACGATCCTGGGATACAGACACACTGGACTGCCTCTCTTCCGGGTAAACCAGTCCATCTCATATATCATCTAACATATCATCATTGCACCCTATAGACACGAGTAGTGACGACTCGATAGTCTGGTAAGACAACTTCCATAAGAGAGACAACTCTGATCATAAACAACTGCTGCCTTGCAGATAGGCTGGGGACAGCCAAAGGCTAAGGAGGGCATCCCTACAGAAACGCCTGTTGAAATCGGATGCACAGGGCCGCAAGCCTAACAAAACAGTGCAACGTAAATCGCAGCATGATGGCAGTACAACCTATTAGAAAAACGCATGGCGCTCATCCTGCGGAGTCCCGCCAGGCAGCGATAGTGCCGGGCCTCACGCCTCGAAGGGGCCCACCCTTGACTACTGGTGGTCACCCACCCATGTGTCGTGGAGTCAAGGCACATGGCTATGGGGCAACTTCTATTGGCCAAAACCTCAAGACCCTCAAAATACTACAGTGGAATGCGGATGGAGTCATTACCAAAAAATTTCCCTAACACATCACCTGCATGAAGGTAAGATTGACGTGGCATGTATCCAGGAAACGCACCTCAACAATAACCATAAATTCTCAATCAGAGGATACCAGACCTTCCGTCTAGATAGAGAAGGCCACAAAGGAGGGGTCCTGATACTGACCAGAAACTGCATACCGAGTAGCGCGGTATCTGTCAATCACACCGGACAAGCAGAAATTGTAGGAGTTGACATAATGGCTCAAGAGACGAAGCTCCGCATTTTCAATCTGTACGGACCACCAAATAGAGACCTATCGCTCTCGAGTATGGAGGTCAGAGACTCCAACTGCATAGTAGTTGGAGATTTCAACAGCCACTCGGAGAGATGGGGATACTCTGACACAGACAGCAGAGGTGACGAAGTGGAAGATTGGGAGATAGATGCAAATCTCTCCCTAATCAATAGGCCGGAGGATAGCCCTAGCTTCTATTCAAGAACATGGCATACCACCTCGACTCCAGATTTGGCCTTCTTCACACAGGACATACACCATAAAATAGACCGCCAGGTGCTAAACCAACTGGCAGGTAGCGACCACAGGCCGATCAGGCTAACCATTGATATGGAAGTAGGCCCACAGGAAACAAAACCGCTCCCACATTGGAATTACAAACGAGCCGACTGGGACAGATTTGCAATCCTGACAGATGGGCTGTGTGAAACCATCAACACACGAAACACCAAAATGAAGCCCATGGTAGAGAGCCTAAGCAAGGCAATAATGCAAGCCGCCACTGAAACCATCCCAAGAGGAGCTAGGAAAAACTATAAGCCCTACTGGAATGATGAGTTGCAGAAAGTGGAAGATGCAGTAACAAATGCTAGGAACATGGCAGAGCGAGAAAAATCCATGGAGGCAAACATCGCCCTCAAAGCCGCCGCGGCGAAGTACAAACACACTCTCAAGCAAACAGCAAGAGAAAGCTGGAAAAATAAAACGGAAAGTCTAAACCTGGACAAAGACGGGAACAAGCTATGGAAGCTAGTCAGAGCCATGAACGACGAAACCCCGTCAAATAAACAAATTACTATCAAGCAGGGCGAGAACTTGATCACAGGTAAGAAAGCCGCAAACGCCTGTGTCGATCACTATGCCAGAGCAAACCACATCGAGGTCCCTGCAGATAAGCATACAGACATTAGCGAAGAGCTAAAGGGACACGAAAACATGAATACGGCTCCTGAAGAGCACATGATGGCCAAACTAACAATGCGCGAAATGGAAGAGGCTATGAGAACACTAAAGAAAAGGAAATCTCCCGGAAAAGACGGGATAACAAACGAAATGCTGATGGGGCTGGGCCAAACAGCGAAGAAGAAACTGCTATCGGTCCTGAACCAAAGCTGGAAAAGGGGAATTGTACCACAGGCATGGAAAGATGCAATACTGGTACCAGTACCAAAAACAGGAAAGGACAAAACAGATCCAAATGGATACAGGCCCATAAGGCTACTGAGCTGTGTCGGCAAGCTGATGGAACAGATGATAAACACCAGACTGATGTGGCATCTGGAAGAAAAACGAATACTAATTCCACAGCAAGCCGGCTTTAGACAGCACAGATCCACTGAGGACCAGGTCATCCTCATAGCCCAGGAGATAGAAGATGCCTACCAGGCACAGAAACACACAGTAGCTGTTTGGGTGGATCTGGAAAAGGCATTTGACAAAGTCTGGAAAGATGGACTTAGAGTCAAGCTAAGAAGAAGTGATGTCTGTGGGAAGATGTACAAGTGGATCAACCACTACCTCAAACAAAGAACGGCCAGAGTCCAAGTACAAGGGCAGATGAGCAAAAAAGGTGACACTCGAGCAGGGAGTACCCCAAGGGGGAGTATTGTCACCCACACTCTTCCTGGTATATATAAACGATATTACAGAGAATATACCAAGAAGAGTCCATAGCTCAATGTTTGCAGACGATCTGGCTATGTGGACCTCTGAAAAGAATCTCACCATAGCAAGAAATCGGATGCAGACGGCCCTAACATCTCTGGAAGAGTGGGCGAACTCATGGCCAAATTAAGTCTAAATGGCAAAATCCTGCAGCCAAACCACAACCCAACCTATCTGGGAGTCACATTTGATCGGCGCATGACATGGAAAAGTCAGATTGAGAGAAACCGAATGAAAGCCAGAGAAAGAATGGCAATCATGAGGAAACTTGCTGGCACAAGCTGGGGAGCAGACGAAGGCATACTAAAGAAACTGTACACTGGAAGAGTGAGACCAGTTCTCGAGTATGGCATTGCGGCATGGACAACAGCAGCGAAGGCGAACTTCGATAAAGTTAACAAACTTCAAAACCAAGCCATGAGAATTATAACAGGTGGCATGAAGTCAATGCCAATTGTAGAACTTGAAAAGATTACAAAACTGCAATCCATGACCGATAGAAGAGACTGCAGAGCCCAGCTGCAGTCAGAGAAACTCCGAAGACTGACCGACCATCCAATGCACCAGAGACTAAACAATTTGGGAAATGGGAAACTAAAGCGGAGAAACTTTGCAGAAATAGCCAAAGCAAAGATGCACGAAGATCCCATAAACGCACTAACAACACCAAAACCCATCACTACTGTACGAAAACCTACCTGGAGGCAGGATATATTTCCAGAGGTGGTAGAAAATATACCAGGTATTGCAAACAAAAACTGCCAGACTGAAAAAGAAAGGAGAGATACTACCCTAAGCTTCATAACGAAAAGCTACCCAAGCAAGCATGGACTGGACCCATGCATACACCGACGGTTCTGTAACAAACACAACACAGAACGGAGGGGCAGGAGCATTCCTGAACCTACCAAATGGCAGAAAAATAACACTGTCATTCGCTACTGGTAAGTACACAAGCAATTTCAGAGCGGAGGCAGAGGCACTGAGGGCGGCAGTGGAAGAAATGGTGACACACAATGAAAATAAGAGCCATATAGTCCTGCTGACAGATGCTCTCGCCGTAGTCACAGCGCTAAAAAGCCAGAAAAACACTGAGCTTAATGACTTAAGAGCAGCACTCTGCAAACTGTGCCAGCAGTCCGCACCAAAAAGGGTAGTGGTACAGTGGGTCCCATCACACTGCAACATCCAAGGCAACGAGGAGGCAGACAGACTGGCAAAAGAAGGTGCAAGACTACCACAAACAGATACTAGTATGACGTACGAAGAGTCAAAACGGCTTATCAAAGCCAGATACATGACCAAATGGGAAACCGAACATACTGGTTACACCAAAAACGATGCCTATTACCAGTTGAACCGAAGAGAGCAGGTCGTTGTCTTCAGACTTCGCACTGGCCACAACAGACTGAGGTACCACCTATTCAACAAATTGAAGATAGGGTGTACCGACGAATGCCCGTGCGGTACTGGTAAAATGACCACTGAACATCTGCTGCAGAACTGCCCGACATACGAGGATCAGAGAGAGCAGATGTGGCCATTACCAGTGGAACTGCAAGACAAGCTCTATGGCAGTGGCGACAGCCTCAGGATGACCGCCGCTTTTTTCGAAAAAATAATGGTTACTGTCTGACTGCGTACGCAGAAGAAGAAGAAGAAGATTTCTATTTCTGGTCATATTTAAGGACCATAGATTATTTCACAAATTCTTGCCCTTAATTGATGGGAGAACATTGTTCAGCCCTAGACAATGTCGCTCGGTTATATTACTTAGTATAGGGCATGCACTATTAGACAAACTTTGTCTCAGATTAGTCAGATTGTCTGCTACAGCTATTTTGATTTGATGTAGTCTCCTCACTTCTACCATGGCGTCTAGAAGTCTTCTATTCTCTCTGTGTGCGCGCGCGCGTGCGTGCGTGCGTGCGTGTGTGTGTGTGTCTGTCTGATGATGATTGGGTTGCCTATTTCAGGGCTGCCATATTGGCAACTTAGTTGCCAAATTCAAGAAATTTGATTATATAGTAAATCTTTTGTCATCGTTTTTGTGTGTTTTGCAACTGGTATTTGTTGTGGCAACTTTTAAATGAAGTCAATATTTTCTGTTTTTAATGTCTATTATTTGTGTTTTTTAATTGTAGGGATGTGGCACAATATAAAATATTCATTGTTTCTGTCCATAAAGTTGTATCTGGATCTGAGAGTAGTTATATTTGAGCTGTGTAACTTAACTTCCAATTTCCCATTCAAAGTGTTGGTGCACAGATATGCAATGACAAATTGATTGGAAATGTGTTGAATAACAGTGAAGCTGTAGCATTTTGTATCAATTTTATATGTGCAACATTATTAGATCCTCATCATCATGTAGCATGTCCAATGCAGAACGTTGCTCCCATCACAGCCTGTCTGAAAGAAACTCAATTTCTTGCCAAATCTCCAGCCTGCTCCAGAGACTTGCCCACACATTCCTTGACATCTTGGTACCACGCCGTTCTTGGTCTGCCTCTACCTCTCTTCTCAAATCTCCAGCCTGCTCCAGAGACTTGCCCACACATTCCTTGACATCTAGGTACCATGCCCTTCTTGGTCTGCCTCTACCTCTCTTCTCAAATCTCCAGCCTGCTCCAGAGACTTGCCCACACATTCCTTGACATCTAGGTACCATGCCCTTCTTGGTCTGCCTCTACCTCTCTTCTCAAATCTCCAGCCTGCTCCAGAGACTTGCCCACACATTCCTTGACATCTAGGTACCATGCCCTTCTTGGTCTGCCTCTACCTCTCTTCTCAAATCTCCAGCCTGCTCCAGAGACTTGCCCACACATTCCTTGACATCTAGGTACCATGCCCTTCTTGGTCTGCCTCTACCTCTCTTCTCAAATCTCCAGCCTGCTCCAGAGACTTGCCCACACATTCCTTGACATCTTTGTGTCATGCCCTTCTTGGTCTGCCTTTGCTTCTCTTCCCCGGCAGCATACCTTCCATTACCATTCTGCCAAGACTGTTGTGTCTTTTGATGTGACCAAAATTTTTCAATTTTGTATTGATGGTGGAAGTTACAAACCATTTCTCCTTTGTGTCCAACTCTTGTCTAATGTATGCATTTTTCTTTGCTTTTTTTTTTGTTCCTGGTATTCAAAGGATCTTTGTATAATAATTTTATAATTTTAGATCTTCAAAATTACATTGTGATTTCCTTCTTTGTAGACTAGCTGTCAGATTTATATTTTATATGCATATTAAGCCTTTGAACCCTTGACACTAACATATCCGAGTGTGTGTAAATACGCTATTCCACGAGCTATCCGTTTATCTATGTGATGGATAGACCATTATTTTAAGTGTAATTTTGGCTGTACCGTTTACATGTTGGCCTTGCTATAGTGACCTCTACATAGTACACACATTTCTGGAAATAACAAATATAGTGGCGGAAATTTCCCAAAATATTTCAAGTAAATTTGATGAATTTATTTAACACTCGACTGAAGTAGAAACATTGAAGATTAGCAAATCCGTAAATTTTTAGAGCATATAATTTTGTCATAGTAAATAGCTTTACTCAATTGTCTACATTGTACGTATTTGTTCAGGAGCACAGGGAAATGGGATTATACGGACTGGGTAGCCAGGGTTGAAAGGGTCAAGGCTGTTTTTAAACATCAAGTATCCCTTCACTCATTTCCATGCGTTAAAAAAATGAAAAGGTCCTTTTTAAAGAAACTTGTTTTCAAGCACCTGCAAAAACTCACTTCTTTGATCATCCATTATGAATCATATGTTCAAAAAACAAAATGTAAAGCTTTTGCAATTATTGTCCTTGCTATATTTTGCTGTTTGGTGACTGTTGCCTCTAATCACACATACTTGAAAATGGTGTCTAATGTTGCAATATACTTGTCAAACAATAACAGGATTGCAACTGAAATTTTGGAATTATCAAGTCTTGCTGATGAAATGGCTGATCTCTTGTTCAGCTCTTTCTCAACACTACTAAAAAGTATAAAACAACTACCAATATAATTGGCTTATTAGCGGGCTACATTAACGCAAACTTCAGTGGTTTCCAAAGAAGGACCGAAAATAATGTTCTTGCACGCTCCAAGAAAGCTTAAACAGGACATAACTTGTAGTTGCATGAGCAGCCTACGTTGTTGTATATAACTCTGTTCAAACAGCGGTTGATGTCTTGCCCATAGATGTCCATTCAACCGTGGACAAAATATTCTAGTATTTTTTGTACTGTCACAGTGAGAGCTGAAGAACTGCACAAGTTTTACCGACAAAATAAGTAGCATTTGGCAACAGCCAGTGTCCTTCCACGAGAAGCTGTATGGAAGTACACGTAACCTCAAATTTATTACTGCCTTTGCTAGAGCCATTAAAGTCGAAGTCTGAAGACAAGCCCAATATGTGACGTATACATCTCTATCTTCATCCTCATTATTATTATTATTATTTATTAGTCGACCTTTACTTCTACATGGGAGGAAGGCCATGTGCTAGTCCCAGCTCTGGTATGAGCTGGATGTAGCCGGGAGGAGGATGCCCTGCTTAGCGGGCTAGGCTCGAGCAGATTATTACTCCGCTGTGTTGGGACAAGTGCTGCGGAGTGGGGTTAATAGACTTAAACACTAGAGCAAAGTAGACCTGCAGCCTGGTAGGCGCCATCTATGCTGCTCTAAACAAACCACCTAACCATGGCCGGAGTTATGCCATGTCACACATTTAGCCGCCTTTTATGACATTAGTTCACACATAATACAGAAGAGTACTGACCCAAGCAAACAATCCAACCCCAACCACCATCTGGTGCAACCATCTCAACGCTGAATTCAATTTTCTTGACTGAAACATCGGTCTGGTTAGAACTGAAAGGTACATCTTCACATGGAACTTTTAGCAGGCCGGTAGATTCCGCTTCAACACCATATGTCTGTTTGTGATAGTCCTCCATATCTTTAATCTATGCCAGGAAATTATTACTGAAAATGGTAAAGTTGAGAAACATTCAGTTATAGTTATGTGAACTACGCACATCATGCTTGCTTAAAATGGTGTTGATGTATTCAATTTGTTCAGTGAAAACAGTTGTTGTGTACGTTGTGTGAGGTATTGTGTGCAATATATGGCCTTTCAGAAAAAAAACAAAATAATGCGGACATGACGCAAATCATATTAACAAACTAAGTATGTAAAAGAATATACCAGATAGTTCAAAAAGTTTCTTGTCAGTCCGGGAGTCAAGACCACTGTCATTCATCTGAACCTCCAACTTTTCGTTCAACCTAAGTTGCTGCTGAGATAATTGAGAAGACTCCTCCTCTTCTCCTTCTTCGTTCGTTCTCAATCTCCCGCTACCAAACCCTGAAAGAGTAAGTAGCAGAATGTAGTCCAGAGAACGGAATGCGTTGTGTCGTAGTTTACAGCTTGGTTGTGATATTTGCACCTTTCGGTCCAACACATCCGACTTCAGCAAGCATTTTTTTAGTACCGGGTTAGCATTCCCTCTTCGATCCCTTCTCCTTAGCCAGTCTGCCCTGCTGCAGCCTGTTATCCAGGATCACCGCATGGAGGTGTAGAAGGATCTTGGCAGCTCTGGTTTGCTGGCCCTGACGCTAGCAGTCAGCTATGTGTCACTGACCACTGCAGCTCATGCGCTGCTCAGCGTCTTGATCCCAGAAGACTCCTAAATGTCACATACAAATTGTGAAGTGCAATGAAGAATCGAGAATGCAAGTGGACTGTATGACCTCCTCACAGCAATCAAAAGGTGAAAGCTGACTTTGTATGGCCACTTCTCGAGATGCAAAGGTGAAAGCTGACTTTGTATGGCCACTTCTCGAGAGGCAAAGGTGAAAGCTGACTTTGTATGGCCACATCTTGAGAGGCAAAGGTGAAAGCTGACTTTGTATGGCCACTTCTCGAGAGGCAAAGGTGAAAGCTGACTTTGTATGGCCACTTCTCGAGAGGCAAAGGTGAAAGCTGACTTTGTATGGCCACTTCTCGAGAGGCAAAGGTGAAAGCTGACGTTGTATGGCCACTTCTCGAGATGCAAAGGTGAAAGCTGACTTTGTGTGGCCACTTCTCGAGAGGCAAAGGTGAAAGCTGACTTTGTATGGCCACTTCTCGAGAGGCAAAGGTGAAAGCTGACTTTGTATGGCCACTTCTCGAGATGCAAAGGTGAAAGCTGACTTTGTATGGCCACTTCTCGAGATGCAAAGACTTTACAAATACAATACTACAGGACACAGTATTCGGTAAGGAAAGGCGGAGACGTCTGAGAAAATGTTAGGAAGACAACATCAATGAATGGACAAACCTATGACTCAAGGAGGCAAAAAAATCAATCGCAAACAATTGCACAGGAGGTGTCAGCAGGGGTGCCCCAACAATCTCAAGAGGTCACGTGATGAACTGATGTTGCAGCTGAAGCTTCAAACTAAATAAACAAGTCTTGTTTACTTCAGAGAGCAGCTTAACTATTACAATGGTAGAATTGCTGTATGTCTGAACATCTGATCTGATCAATTTGGTTATATTTATAGTTTAGTGTCGTGCAGATTTGAGTGCCGCCAGTTATTTGTTTATTTGATTGAGACTTCTTTATAAACTTCAAAGTCAAGTAACAATCTTCAAAACCAACTAGACATCTCAACCTTATAAGAATTGCACTGGTAGGTCAAACTAGTCCAACAGCCGTCGTTTAGCTCGCTCTGGGTGTTTACTTTTACTAGTCTGTCTTAAGTGGATGACACAGCATTGGCAGGATATGGCCAGCTGTCTGTGTCTGAACTTGCATGTACGGAATCTCCACCAAGTACAAGTTGTATACGTTTGTTAGTTATTTCCCCCTCATATTCTACTGCACTTCTTGCTGTAGGGCAAAGAAGTCAGCTTTCTATGAAAGATAAGTCTGATGACAAACGACTTCTGCTTTACAGGTGTGCTGGGAACGGTCAAAGACTAGGAAAGCAACCCTACACAAATGCTTGCTGGAGATTGGTACGCTGTACACAATGTAAGGCACCCTACCTCCTAAAGACAGATAGATGACTCCATCCAAGCCATTGTTGTTGATATCTGAGTGCGAATGAAAATGAAAGGGGCTCTGCTTCAGGTGGTAACATGTCGCTGCTTCCTTTAGGAGTAGTGATTTCACATTTGGTGGTCACCTGCCACCCAGCTCTCACCTGCAGTTCTAAGTAGCTCTGACATTTGCAGCGGTCACACTGAGAGACACTGTATCGACTGTAAGCATAAACTAGATGATGGTATCCAGGCAGTGGGAATGGGGTCCGCCTATCACTCGGCTAAATAGAGCTTTACCTAAACAATTGCAGGCTGAACGATGCAGACTAAGACTTGTCCACCTAAACACTTGCAGTCTGAACTTTTACAGACTAAGACTTGATTACCTAAACACTTTCAGTCTGAACTCTACAGACTAGGACTAGTCCACTTAAACAATTGCAGACTGGGCTCAGAAGACTAAGACTTGTCCACCTAAACACTTGCAGGCTGAACTCTTACAGACTTAGACATGTCCACCTAAACACTTGCAGACTGTCTCATTGAACTAAGACTTGTCCACCTAAACACTTGCAGACTGGGTTCAGAGTACTAAGACTTGTTCACCTAAACACTTACAGACTGGGTTCAGAGAACTAAGACTTGTTCACCTAAACACTTACAGACTGGGTTCAGAGAACTAAGACTTGTCCACCTAAACACTTACAGACTGGATTCAGAGAACTATGACTTGTTCACCTAAACACTTACAGACTGGGTTCAGAGAACTAAGACTTGTCCACCTAAACACTTACAGACTGGATTCAGAGAACTATGACTTGTCCACCTAAACACTTACAGACTGGGTTCAGAGAACTATGAATTGTCCACCTAAACACGTACCGATTGGGCTCAGAGAACTATGACTTGTCCACTTGCAGACTGGACTCGACATACTATGCAGATGAAACTATTTGCTGGTTCAACGGAGAAGATGGCAACTCCCAGCAACACCGTGAAGGACTCAAAGGGCATGACAAGACACTTAGAGTGCCATGGTTATTCACTGCATTCTGTCACATGCTAGTTTACAGTGAAAATTATATTATTTCACAGCAACATACATGTTATTTCCTAGGGACACACATATTAGTTAATAGTGACACACATTAGTTCATAGCAACACACATATTAGTTCATAGCAACACAAACATTAGTTCCTAGCAACACACACATATTAGTTCATAGCAACACAAACATTAGTTCCTAGCAACACACACATATTAGTTCATAGCAACACAAACATTAGTTCCTAGCAACACACACATATTAGTTCATAGCAACACAAACATTAGTTCCTAGCAACACACACATATTAGTTCATAGCAACACAAACATTAGTTCATAGCAACACAAACATTAGTTCCTAGCAACACACACATATTAGTTCATAGCAACACAAACATTAGTTCATAGCAACACAAACATTAGTTCCTAGCAACACACACATATTAGTTCATAGCAACACAAACATTAGTTCCTAGCAACACACACATATTAGTTCATAGCAACACAAACATTAGTTCCTAGCAACACACACATATTAGTTCATAGCAACACAAACATTAGTTCCTAGCAACACACACATATTAGTTCATAGCAACACAAACTTTAGTTCATAGCAACACAAACATTAGTTCATAGCAACACAAACATTAGTTCATAGCAACACAGATTAGTTCATAGTGGCATACATTAGTTCATAATAACACATACATTAGTTCATAATAACACATACATTAGTTCATAGTGACACACATTAGTTCATAGCAACACAAACATTAGTTCATAGCAACACATATTAGTTCATAGTGGCACACATTAGTTCATAGCAACACATATTAGTTTATAGCGACAGACACATTTGTTTATAGCAACACACATATTAGTTCACAGTGGCACACATTAGTTCATAGCAACACACACATTAGTTCATAGCAAAATAGATGTTAGTTCCTAGGTGACGCTTGCTACTTCATGACGACACACATATTAGTTCCTAGGTGACACACATTATTTCACGGTGACATACTTAAAACACCATTACGTGATCTTGTTTCCCTATCATCTCTGTATTGCACAGTTCTGGTTATCAATGCCGTTATTTGCCATTAGCTAATCCACGCTGTAAAATCGATGTGTTATTTTCACTATTCCTGATTGTTTGTTATTATGTCCACGACAATCTTCAATATAACAAGTTCTGCTATACGTAAAAGTTTGAATGATCTTTCTTACTACCACTGATTATGACTGAAACATAAGGGCAACTACCAAACTAACATTCATGCGTAAATAATTTTTTTACCAGCTATGTGACATTAAGGTTGGGATATGATTCTCGTACATGACACGTAAACATATAGCTTTATAAGGAAACAGTAGCAGTCAGTAACCGATGATTGCATGTGACATTATTATTCAGGACAAAGGAAGACAACTTGTTCTAGTTACTCTTCTTCTAACTCTGTCGGTGAAAAGATATATTTTAACGAATTTACTTGCAATCAGGTGTGCATACAAACAGGTGATTGGTCTGTTGTATCTTTGCATGATGGAGGGTTGACTCCTTTTGACATTAATGCAGGCCACTATTGCGTAGGAATTTCATTACACTTTAGCATATTTTGCAGGACAATGACTAACAACCTCGTCTACTAGATGAGTAACTGTCAAAGGTTCTTTTAAGTGGACCTGCAACTGGGTAACTGTCATAGATTCTTTTAAGTGGACCTCCAACTGGGTAACTGTCATAGATTCTTTTAAGTGGACCTGCAACTGGGTAACTGTCATAGATTATTTTAAGTGGACCTCCAACTGGGTAACTGTCATAGATTCTTTTAAGTGGACCTCCAACTTTACGTGCCCATCTCAGATATTAAAAAGGAGCTGACCTCAACTCCTTTTAGATCAGGGGATACTTGAAACGTGCAGGGATTCGAACACGTCAGCTTCATTTGTTTGCTTCTTGAAAGATGAGCGGGTTACCTATCAGATGTTGCCAACCGGGAGAACATACATCTAAACTCATTCTTCAGAAAGGTAATAAGACTTCCATGAGGGTCAAGTGCAAAACACTCAGCTCAGAACCCCACCTAAGGTTCACGATATTTACATAGACCCAAACTGTGTCACAGCAGCCGGGTCAACAAGGTAGGTGAATCAACACTCTGATAGTCAGCCTGCTGAGAATCCTTGTATTGCATTTCAGGGAGACCAATTCAAGCCCATCACTTTCAGCCCATCCAGTTATGTGACAAGAGCCACTGTAACCTGCTACCAGAAACAATTTGTCAGGAGTGAAGATCTCTGAACAAGTAAAAAGGTCAAGCTTTTCCGATAAATTACACTACTGTTGAGGATGAAGTGTTAGAGACTTCATTGTAATAGGTCACAGCTTGTTTATGAGATGGAGTGGCCAGTTTAATTCCCCGTAGCGTTTTCTTTGAGAACACTAATTCTTGTACCCATATACAGCTGGGTTAACTATTTTACTACTGGTTATCATGAACTCGGAATGAGAATTTTTGTTGGAGAAAAAAACAAAGCTTCAAATAATTAAGAAATTATTTGCTGGTGCAAAAACCATTACAGACATGATACCATTACTGACATGAAACCATTACTGGCATGATACCTTTACTGACATGAAACCATTACAGACATGATACCATTACTGACATGAAACCATTACTGACATGAAACCATTACTGACATGAAACCATTACTGACATGATACCTTTCCTGACATGATACCTTTCCTGACATGATACCTTTACTGACATGATACCTTTACTGACATGAAACCATTACTGACATGAAACCATTACTGACATGAAACCATTACTGACATGATACCTTTACTGACATGATACCTTTACTGACATGAAACCATTACTGACATGAAACCATTACTGACATGAAACCATTACTGACATGATACCTTTCCTGACATGATACCTTTACTGACATGATACCTTTACTGACATGATACCTTTACTGACATGATACCATTACTGACATGAAACCATTACTGACATGATACCTTTACTGACATGATACCTTTACTGACATGATACCTTTACTGACATGATACCTTTACTGACATGATACCATTACTGACATGATACCTTTACTGACATGAAACCATTACTGGCATGAAACCATTACAGACATGAAAACATTACTGGCATGAAACCATTACTGACATGAAACCATTACTGGCATGAAACCTTTACTGACATGATACCTTTACTGGCATGAAACCATTACAGACATAAAACCATTACAGACATGATACCATTACTGACATGAAACCATTACTGGCATGATACCTTTACTGACATGAAACCATTACTGGCATGAAACCATTACAGACATGATACCATTACTGACATGAAACCATTACTGACATGATACCTTTACTGACATGATACCTTTACTGACATGAAACCATTACAGACATAAAACCATTACTGGCATGAAACCATTACTGGCATGAAACCATTACTGGAATGAAACCATTACTGACATGAAACCATTCCTGACAAAAACCATTACTGGCATTAAATCATTAATGACAAAAACCATTACTGACAAAAACCATTACTGACATGAAACCATTACTGACATGAAACCGTTACTGACAAAAACCATTACAGACATGAAACCATTAAAGACATGAAACCATTACTGACAAAAACCATTACAGACATGAAACCATTACAGACATGAAACCATTACTGACAAAAACCATTACAGACATGAAACCATTACAGACATGAAAACATTACTGGCATGAAACCATTAATAACATGAAACCATTACAGACATGAAACCATTACAGACATGAAACCATTACTGACATGAAACCATTATAGAAATGAAACCATTACTGGCATGAAACCATTACAGACATGAAACCATTACAGACATGAAACCACTACTGGCATGAAACCATTACTGACAAAAACCATTACAGACATGAAACCATTACAGACATGAAACCATTACAGACATGAAACCATTACAGACAAAAAACCATTACTGACATGAAACCATTACAGACATGAAACCATTACTGACATGAAACCATTACAGACATGAAACCATTACAGACATGAAACCATTACAGACATGAAACCATTACTGGCATGAAACCATTACTGACAAAAACCATTACAGACATGAAACCATTGCTGACAAAAACCATTACAGACATGAAAACATTACAGACATGAAACAATTACTGACAAAAACCATTACAGACATGAAACCATTACAGACATGAAACCATTACTGGCATGAAACCATTACAGACATGAAACCATTACAGACATGAAACCATTACAGACAAAAACCATTACAGACAAAAACCATTACTGACATGAAACCATTACAGACAAAAACCATTACAGACAAAAACCATTACTGACATGAAACCATTACAGACAAGAAACCATTACTGACATGAAACCATTACTGACATGAAACCATTACAGACATGAAACCATTACTGGCATGAAACCATTACAGACATGAAACCATTACAGACATGAAACCATTACAGACAAAAACCATTACAGACAAAAACCTTTACTGGCATGAAACCATTACAGACATAAAACCATTACAGACATGATACCATTACTGACATGAAACCATTACTGGAATGAAACCATTACTGACATGAAACCATTCCTGACAAAAACCATTACTGGCATTAAATCATTAATGACAAAAACCATTACTGACAAAAACCATTACTGACATGAAACCATTACTGACATGAAACCGTTACTGACAAAAACCATTACAGACATGAAACCATTAAAGACATGAAACCATTACTGACAAAAACCATTACAGACATGAAACCATTACAGACATGAAACCATTACTGACAAAAACCATTACAGACATGAAACCATTACAGACATGAAAACATTACTGGCATGAAACCATTAATAACATGAAACCATTACAGACATGAAACCATTACAGACATGAAACCATTACTGACATGAAACCATTATAGAAATGAAACCATTACTGGCATGAAACCATTACAGACATGAAACCATTACAGACATGAAACCACTACTGGCATGAAACCATTACTGACAAAAACCATTACAGACATGAAACCATTACAGACATGAAACCATTACAGACATGAAACCATTACAGACAAAAAACCATTACTGACATGAAACCATTACAGACATGAAACCATTACTGACATGAAACCATTACAGACATGAAACCATTACAGACATGAAACCATTACAGACATGAAACCATTACTGGCATGAAACCATTACTGACAAAAACCATTACAGACATGAAACCATTGCTGACAAAAACCATTACAGACATGAAAACATTACAGACATGAAACAATTACTGACAAAAACCATTACAGACATGAAACCATTACAGACATGAAACCATTACTGGCATGAAACCATTACAGACATGAAACCATTACAGACATGAAACCATTACAGACAAAAACCATTACAGACAAAAACCATTACTGACATGAAACCATTACAGACAAAAACCATTACAGACAAAAACCATTACTGACATGAAACCATTACAGACAAGAAACCATTACTGACATGAAACCATTACTGACATGAAACCATTACAGACATGAAACCATTACTGGCATGAAACCATTACAGACATGAAACCATTACAGACATGAAACCATTACAGACAAAAACCATTACAGACAAAAACCTTTACTGGCATGAAACCATTACAGACATAAAACCATTACAGACATGATACCATTACTGACATGAAACCATTACTGGCATGATACCTTTACTGACATGAAACCATTACTGGCATGAAACCATTACAGACATGATACCATTACTGACATGAAACCATTACTGACATGATACCTTTACTGACATGATACCTTTACTGACATGAAACCATTACAGACATAAAACCATTACTGGCATGAAACCATTACTGGCATGAAACCATTACTGGAATGAAACCATTACTGACATGAAACCATTCCTGACAAAAACCATTACTGGCATTAAATCATTAATGACAAAAACCATTACTGACAAAAACCATTACTGACATGAAACCATTACTGACATGAAACCGTTACTGACAAAAACCATTACAGACATGAAACCATTAAAGACATGAAACCATTACTGACAAAAACCATTACAGACATGAAACCATTACAGACATGAAACCATTACTGACAAAAACCATTACAGACATGAAACCATTACAGACATGAAAACATTACTGGCATGAAACCATTAATAACATGAAACCATTACAGACATGAAACCATTACAGACATGAAACCATTACTGACATGAAACCATTATAGAAATGAAACCATTACTGGCATGAAACCATTACAGACATGAAACCATTACAGACATGAAACCACTACTGGCATGAAACCATTACTGACAAAAACCATTACAGACATGAAACCATTACAGACATGAAACCATTACAGACATGAAACCATTACAGACAAAAAACCATTACTGACATGAAACCATTACAGACATGAAACCATTACTGACATGAAACCATTACAGACATGAAACCATTACTGGCATGAAACCATTACTGACAAAAACCATTACAGACATGAAACCATTGCTGACAAAAACCATTACAGACATGAAAACATTACAGACATGAAACAATTACTGACAAAAACCATTACAGACATGAAACCATTACAGACATGAAACCATTACTGGCATGAAACCATTACAGACATGAAACCATTACAGACATGAAACCATTACAGACAAAAACCATTACAGACAAAAACCATTACTGACATGAAACCATTACAGACAAAAACCATTACAGACAAAAACCATTACTGACATGAAACCATTACAGACAAGAAACCATTACTGACATGAAACCATTACTGACATGAAACCATTACAGACATGAAACCATTACTGGCATGAAACCATTACAGACATGAAACCATTACAGACATGAAACCATTACAGACAAAAACCATTACAGACAAAAACCTTTACTGGCATGAAACCATTACAGACATAAAACCATTACAGACATGATACCATTACTGACATGAAACCATTACTGGCATGATACCTTTACTGACATGAAACCATTACTGGCATGAAACCATTACAGACATGATACCATTACTGACATGAAACCATTACTGACATGATACCTTTACTGACATGATACCTTTACTGACATGAAACCATTACAGACATAAAACCATTACTGGCATGAAACCATTACTGGCATGAAACCATTACTGGAATGAAACCATTACTGACATGAAACCATTCCTGACAAAAACCATTACTGGCATTAAATCATTAATGCCAAAAACCATTACTGACAAAAACCATTACTGACATGAAACCATTACTGACATGAAACCGTTACTGACAAAAACCATTACAGACATGAAACCATTAAAGACATGAAACCATTACTGACAAAAACCATTACAGACATGAAACCATTACAGACATGAAACCATTACTGACAAAAACCATTACAGACATGAAACCATTACAGACATGAAAACATTACTGGCATGAAACCATTAATAACATGAAACCATTACAGACATGAAACCATTACAGACATGAAACCATTACTGACATGAAACCATTATAGACATGAAACCATTACTGGCATGAAACCATTACAGACATGAAACCATTACAGACATGAAACCACTACTGGCATGAAACCATTACTGACAAAAACCATTACAGACATGAAACCATTACAGACATGAAACCATTACAGACATGAAACCATTACAGACAAAAAACCATTACTGACATGAAACCATTACAGACATGAAACCATTACTGACATGAAACCATTACAGACATGAAACCATTACAGACATGAAACCATTACTGGCATGAAACCATTACTGACAAAAACCATTACAGACATGAAACCATTGCTGACAAAAACCATTACAGACATGAAAACATTACAGACATGAAACAATTACTGACAAAAACCATTACAGACATGAAACCATTACAGACATGAAACCATTACTGGCATGAAACCATTACAGACATGAAACCATTACAGACATGAAACCATTACAGACAAAAACCATTACAGACAAAAACCATTACTGACATGAAACCATTACAGACATGAAACCATTACTGACATGAAACCATTACTGACATGATACCTTTACTGACATGAAACCATTACTGACATGATACCTTTACAGACATGATACCATTACTGACATGAAACCATTACTGACATGATACCTTTACTGACATGATACCTTTACTGACATGAAACCATTACAGACATGAAACCATTACTGACATGATACCTTTACTGACATGATACCTTTACTGACATGAAACCATTACTGACATGATACCTTTACTGACATGATACCTTTACTGACATGATACCTTTACTGACATGAAACCTTTACTGACATGATACCTTTACTGACATGAAACCATTACTGACATGATACCTTTACTGACATAATACCTTTACTGACATGAAACCATTACAGACATGAAACCATTACTGACATGATACCTTTACTGACATGATACCTTTACTGACATGAAACCATTACTGACATGATACCTTTACTGACATGATACCTTTACTGACATGAAACCATTACAGACATGAAACCATTACTGACATGATCACTTTACTGACATGATACCTTTACTGACATGAAACCATTACAGACATGAAACCATTACTGACATGAAACCATTACTGGCATGAAACCATTACTGACATGAAACCATTACTGACATGATACCTTTACTGACATGAAACCATTACTGGCATGAAACCATTACTGGCATGAAACCATTACTGACATGAAACCATTACTGACATGATACCTTAACAGACATGATACCATTACTGACATGAAACCATTACTGACATGATACCTTTACAGACATGATACCATTACTGACATGAAACCATTACTGACATGATACCTTTACTGACATGATACCTTTACTGACATGAAACCATTACAGACATGAAACCATTACTGACATGATACCTTTACTGACATGATACCTTTACTGACATGAAACCATTACAGACATGAAACCATTACTGGCATGAAACCATTACTGGCATGAAACCATTACTGACATGAAACCATTACTGACATGATACCTTTACTGACATGAAACCATTACTGGCATGAAACCATTACTGGCATGAAACCATTACTCACATGAAACCATTACTGACATGATACCTTTACAGACATGATACCATTACTGACATGAAACCATTACTGACATGATACCTTTACAGACATGATACCATTACTGACATGAAACCATTACTGACATGATACCTTTACTGACATGATACCTTTACTGACATGAAACCATTACAGACATGAAACCATTACTGGCATGAAACCATTACTGGCATGAAACCATTACTGGAATGAAACCATTACTGACATGAAACCATTCCTGACAAAAACCATTACTGGCATTAAATCATTAATGACAAAAACCATTACTGACAAAAACCATTACTGACATGAAACCATTACTGACATGAAACCGTTACTGACAAAAACCATTACAGACATGAAACCATTAAAGACATGAAACCATTACTGACAAAAACCATTACAGACATGAAACCATTACAGACATGAAACCATTACTGACAAAAACCATTACAGACATGAAACCATTACAGACATGAAAACATTACTGGCATGAAACCATTAATAACATGAAACCATTACAGACATGAAACCATTACAGACAAGAAACCATTACTGACATGAAACCATTATAGACATGAAACCATTACTGGCATGAAACCATCACAGACATGAAACCATTACAGACATGAAACCATTACTGGCATGAAACCATTACTGACAAAAACCATTACAGACATGAAACCATTACAGACATGAAACCATTACAGACATGAAACCATTACAGACAAAAACCATTACAGACAAAAAACCATTACTGACATGAAACCATTACAGACATGAAACCATTACAGACATGAAACCATTACTGGCATGAAACCATTACTGACAAAAACCATTACAGACATGAAACCATTGCTGACAAAAACCATTACAGACATGAAAACATTACAGACATGAAACAATTACTGACAAAAACCATTACAGACATGAAACCATTACAGACATGAAACCATTACTGGCATGAAACCATTACAGACATGAAACCATTACATACATGAAACCATTACAGACAAAAACCATTACAGACAAAAACCATTACTGACATGAAACCATTACAGACAAGAAACCATTACTGACATGAAACCATTACTGACATGAAACCATTACAGGCATGAAACCATTACTGGCATGAAACCATTACAGACATGAAACCATTACAGACATGAAACCATTACAGACAAAAACCATTACAGACAAAAACCATTACTGACATGAAACCATTACAGACATGAAACCATTACTGGCATGAAACCATTACTGACATGAAACCATTACTGACAATGTTCTAATATACGTGTCGTAAATGGTTTCAAATGAGTATTTTGCACGGGGCTAGCTGACAACCTCATCATGTAAAATAAATCGCTTCAGAAATATCAACATCATCACGCGTATGTTGTGTCACAGGATTCCTGCAGTGAGGCTTACAGCAGAGATGGCCCGCGTGCTCCTATTGGAAAGCATGACGGCTGATTTGTTGATGTGTCGCGTACACACACATGTACTGTTTTATACACTTTCTATCCAATACCACATTCTGGACTTGCCAACTTACCTGGGAAGAAAACAACATATTGTACTCAGATAATAGAATGTACACGCTCAACGCTTGACGGCCTCATAACGCCAGTCTCGGTACAGGAAAGAGAGCACGCTCGTATGTACCCAGCACACTGTCCTAGCCCTGTCGACATGTACTTATTTTCAACGCCTAAAACGTTAAGAAAAACAAATTGCACGAGTGGTGACCTCACGGGGAGCATGTGGGTCATGCTTACTTTTCATTCCAGTGTAAGGTATTTGGTGATTGGGTGCGCGATGTGGGCCTTCGCCTAGCTTAGTTTCAGACCCATGAATTCAGACAGCGAGAAGCCACATATATTGTTGCTGTTTCTGTTATGAATGCTCACAATGAGTAAGTTTACTCTTTTGTGCGCCATGAAAAGAAGGTTTAGTGACAGGTTGCACCTGTGAATTACTTGATCGTTACTATATTGTGGGATTCCGCGGCGAAGTTGTTAAGCCGTCGGCCCTCGTGATCAGGTGGTGGGGGTTCGACTCCAGACTCTGCCGTCTTTTTCACGGGTTCCCCTGCAGCTCGTAGTCGTCCCCTAGTCATCTTGTCCTTGATTGGGGTCGGGCGGCTCGAGACGAGAGAGTGAGGATAAACAGTAGCGCAGTTAATCCTTACTAAAAAATAACGCTAGCAAATCAATTATGTCACCATCGTCTACGATGGTCGGCGGCCTTTACCGTTGTTTTGCCGTACCTTCACCTTCTACTACTTTTTCTTTCGATCGTCGCCGGTCTATATCTCCCTTTCCCCCCTCCCCTCCGCCCCGCCCTTTAATCCCCCATCTTCATCATATTCGCTAGTTACAACGCACGTATTCAGACACTAATATTCGACATAAGTCTTGATTGCCTGGCGGTTACTATTTTCGCTTTTTGACCTAGTGCAACAAAAGAACCGTAATACAGTGCAACATCACAAGCAACGAAGAAGCAGACAGACTTGACAAACAAAGATTACAACTGTAACAAAGTAACAGCGAAAACGTGAACGAGACAAAAGCAATTATCAAGACCACGCAGACCCTGGCCATATAGGAAATGGCGTCCCCCATAAACTCCCCAGGCGGGATCAAGTGACCCCTGTTACGCGCAGGACACAACAGACTGAGATAATACATCCAAGATTGTTCTTGTGTCCCAGACCCCATGCAAGTCGTGCACTCAATACATCCAAGATTGTTCTTGTGTCCCAGACCCCATGCACGTGGTGCATTTACTGCAGTTCTGCTTATTAGAGGAGTAGCACGTGCCAACAACTAATGTCCTTCCACGAAAAACTCTAAAGTACGTAGCATGTCCTTCCACGAAAAACTCTAAAGTACGTAGCATGTCCTTCCACGAAAAACTCTAAAGTACGTAGCATGTCCTTCCACGAAAAACTCTAAAGTACGTAGCATGCCCTTCCACGAAAAACTCTAAAGTACGTAGCATGTCCTTCCACGAAAAACTCTAAAGTACGTAGCATGTCCTTCCACGAAAAACTCTAAAGTACGTAGCATGCCCTTCCACGAAAAACTCTAAAGTACGTAGCATGTCCTTCCACGAAAAACTCTAAAGTACGTAGCATGTCCTTCCACGAAAAACTCTAAAGTACGTAGCATGTCCTTCCACGAAAAACTCTAAAGTACGTAGCATGCCCTTCCACGAAAAACTCTAAAGTACGTAGCATGTCCTTCCACGAAAAACTCTAAAGTACGTAGCATGTCCTTCCACGAAAAACTCTAAAGTACGTAGCATGTCCTTCCACGAAAAACTTCTGAATTATTGTTAACGTCCTCATTCACATCGTCATCATCTACTTCTTCTTCTTCTTCTTTTTCTTCTTCTTCTTCTGATCCCTGAGAAACGACTGATTGACTCATGAATGACTTGCTCGACTCTTCCATCAACTTGAACCGTCAGCCGGCGTTAAGCCGTTTATCTTGGACCAAGTGAGTATGTTGTATCAGCCGTTGCAAGGCCCAATTGTGGTATCTATTATATTTGTATTACGTCTTCTATCCAACAACAATATGTTCTTCCTCGTGCCTTCTAACCAGATAGTCATATGCTTCATGCGTGCAGTGGCAGTCCACCAAGTTGCATTCCAATGAGAAAGCCGAACGTTCTTATATCTCTGCTTGCTTAGACTTCAAGATTGAGTTTCCACAATATTAATAGCCTATCTCTTTTCATTCTATCTTTCCTCGCAACAGTAATGACATGTCTCAAACATTTCATCTAGCAACTCACGTATTCCTGTAATTTACGAATACAAAATATTGTTTCTATAGATGTCTACCAAACCCTACTCAACACTACGACTGTATGAATAGCGAGGTGTGTGAACCAATAAATTGTAGAATCTTCTACCCTTTATTGAGGTAACGAAGAATAATCAGGGTCATATAAAACATAGAGAGTAAGACGCTACCTCACGTCCATCTTCCTCCAAGGGAAAGCATGATATGTCACAGCAGTCTGGCTAGTGAGGTGGGGATCGACACAGTAAACCCCATAGTCGTGAGCTTTCCTGAGATGCCTCGAATTGTACTACAGCCAAAAAAAACCTCGGTCCACCTTCTCAAGTACACTTCGGGATGTAAGAAGAGCCACTGTAACCAGCAACCAAAGAAATGTCAACAGCTAACTTAACTCAGCAGGAGTAGTTTCGAACAAACGCAGCGACAACAACAACATCATGTGACGTCAGCCTGACTTAATAACTCAACAGGATCTACACCATTAAGTGCTTTCTTACGGACCAACTCGAGCAATCTAAAAATAAAGAATTCAAGAAAAATATTAGTACGGTTAACGCGACATGTAATTACAGTTCACACACACATCAGCGATTCTTAAACTCTGAAACAGTTCTTGTGGACATGCATGGCCTCATTCCATGACATTCAGCTATCTTTACAAACACCAAGGTCACCATACGTCAGAAGTTCCACTACAAACAGTAACTAAAACAGTTTTGTTTATTAAGAATACACAGTCTTATGCAGTTAATACAAACATCACTAGATAACTAACATTAACAATACACAGTCTTATGCAGTTAATACACACATCACTAGATAACTAAAAACAAAATATGTTGAACGTTCGGTGATATTCTGTCAGTCTGGATTACCTGCAGCTAGTACTAATGTTATTTCTTGAAACTATCCCAACCCAGGCTGGTTCTCATGCAATCTGTAATCATGATGTTAGCTCCTAACTTCTATCGAGATGTCTGTAGTCATGATGTTAGCTCCTAACTTCTATCAAGATGTCTGTAGTCATGATGTTAGCACCTAACTTCTATCGAGATGTCTGTAATCATGATGTTAGCTCCTAACTCCTATCGAAATGTCTGTAGTCATGATGTTAGCACCTAACTTCTATCGAGATGTCTGTAGTCATGATGTTAGCACCTAACTTCTATCGAGATGTCTGTAGTCATGATGTTAGCACCTAACTTCTATCGAGATGTCTGTAGTCATGATGTTAGCTCCTAACTTCTATCGAGATGTCTGTAGTCATGATGTTAGCTCCTAACTTCTATCGAGATGTCTGTAGTCATGATGTTAGCACCTAACTTCTATCGAGATGTCTGTAGTCATGATGTTAGCTCCTAACTTCTATCGAGATGTCTGTAGTCATGATGTTAGCACCTAACTTCTATCGAGATGTCTGTAGTCATGATGTTAGCTCCTAACTTCTATCGAGATGTCTGTAGTCATGATGTTAGCACCTAACTTCTATCGAGATGTCTGTAGTCATGATATTAGCACCTAACTTCTATCGAGATGTCTGTAGTCATGATGTTAGCACCTAACTTCTATCGAGATGTCTGTAGAATAACAGATCTCATTTTCACAATCGTGAGAATTTTATCAGCAGCTTTTTATGCCTCTGTGAGAGATTCGTCAGCATCTTTTTATGCCTCTGTGAGAGATTCGTCAGCAGCTTTTTATGCCTCTGTGAGAGATTCGTCAGCATCTTTTTATGCCTCTGTGAGAGATTCGTCAGCAGCTTTTTATGCCTCTGTGAGAGATTCGTCAGCATCTTTTTATGCCTCTGTGAGAGATTCGTCAGCAGCTTTTTATGCCTCTGTGAGAGATTCGTCAGCATCTTTTTATGCCTCTGTGAGAGATTCGTCAGCAGCTTTTTATGCCTCTGTGAGAGATTCGTCAGCATCTTTTTATGCCTCTGTGAGAGATTCGTCAGCAGCTTTTTATGCCTCTGTGAGAGATTCGTCAGCATCTTTTTATGCCTCTGTGAGAGATTCGTCAGCAGCTTTTTATGCCTCTGTGAGAGATTCGTCAGCATCTTTTTATGCCTCTGTGAGAGATTCGTCAGCATCTTTTTATGCCTCTGTGAGAGATTCGTCAGCATCTTTTTATGCCTCTGTGAGAGATTCGTCAGCAGCTTTTTATGCCTCTGTGAGAGATTCGTCAGCAGCTTTTTATGCCTCTGTGAGAGATTCGTCAGCAGCTTTTTATGCCTCTGTGAGAGATTCGTCAGCATCTTTTTATGCCTCTGTGAGAGATTCGTCAGCAGCTTTTTATGCCTCTGTGAGAGATTCGTCAGCATCTTTTTATGCCTCTGTGAGAGATTCGTAGGCATCTTTTTATGCCTCTGTGAGAGATTCGTCAGCAGCTTTTTATGCCTCTGTGAGAGATTCGTCAGCATCTTTTTATGCCTCTGTGAGAGATTCGTCAGCATCTTTTTATGCCTCTGTGAGAGATTCGTCAGCATCTTTTTATGCCTCTGTGAGAGATTCGTCAGCATCTTTTTTATGCCTCTGTGAGAGATTCGTCAGCAGCTTTTTATGCTTCTGTGAGAGACTCGTCAGCAGCTTTTTATGCCTCTGTGAGATGTTAGGAAAGACAAGAAACATTATCTAATAGATACACGCTGTGAAATTGCGGAATTGCAACGAAAAGGAAAGGCAGGCAATGTGTTCAAAGAAATTAGCAGACGTATTGAAAAGATCCTACATTCATTGAACGTAATAAATGGCGAAGATGACAACGCGCTGACAGAGAACAAGGACATACTAGAGATATGGACGGGCCACTGAAGAGATAAAGACACACGAAGAAGCCTCAAAAAAGGGAAAACACGTAACCTGCAACAGATGAAACTGACTCAACGATTCAAGTACACTTGTATTGAAGACAGGAAAACTACCAACATGAAATGATTTGCCGACTGAACTTGTACAAGTAGGAGGGTCAGCCAGTTTAATGTCTACATGCTGTGTATGCAGATATGAACGAAGCATGAAATAGTTCTGATTACATCCCACTTCAAAAGAAAGGCCCCCTTTAACGATGCCTCAACTGGCGAATCTATTCCTTTGATCAGTCATCTTAGCAATAACCTCTTACGGATCATTACGACGATGATAGAGAGGAAACTAAACTAGGAAGTACATGAAGCACGGACATATTTCCGATATGCTAGAGGCACAAAGGATCGCTTCAGTAATATCATCAAAGAATGCAGGGAGTGACCCATACACTTGATTCATAGACTACACCAAGATATTTGACTGTAGACAGTATCACGAGAGACATGGAGTTCCAAATACATCTGTTTCCCTGTTTCCCCTTATACTACACCAGAAGCAACAAGCAATGGTCTGAACAGCTAGTGAAAGACCTGACTGGTTTGAGATGCAAATCTGAGTAAGGCAGTGATGCATACTCTCCCCATTATCTATTCAACATAATTGCATGCACTATAAGGATAGATGCAAATGTTTCCACCCTCTGAGAATCGGTGGACAAGAACTATACCAGAACTCGGAACACGGCTATCATCTCAAGCAACGCATAGAGACTTGAACAAATGATACTGTCTGATAAACAACATAGCAAATAACAAAATATTTACCAGCGCATTAGTAAAACGAAGATAAATACCACAGATAAAGCAAAATAAATAACACTTTAGAAAAGGAAAAAAATCGAAAACCACATTTGTCAGTTACTTCCGGTGCCCAGCAAGATGGCGGCTCCCTTGTTCACGTCGACGGTTTTCATGTAAATATTAACCCCATTGAGACAAGAGGTAGGTTCTGTTCAGGATCAGCTTCCCACACCCCCGGACAGGTAACAGTACATATTTGGCTACTTACATCTTCGACAACAGCTCTAATCGTCTGCAGTTCGTCTATGCTAATCGATCCTGTAGCGCTAACACAAGCGACGTGCATTAACAAATGCGCCCTACTCTCGAGACCAAAGTTAGTCTCCAGACTCGGACTCGCGATACCAACCTTCTTCTTTTTCTGTTTCTGTTTCTACGAATCGACGTCCCTGCACTCCGGGCATACACATAGGTGCGCAGTCTCTCTCATCAAATGACGTAAGGTATGGATACTGATGGTCCCTGTAGCTCGCTGGTTGTACACGCTCCTGCGCCGTCCTCTCATGCGCCCTACTCCACTCGAACCTCGTTTAATGTCGAAATTTTGCAGCCTGTGGATTGCTGTTTCACCTATTGCCGTGTCCTCATCCAGCAGACGGTCATTAATTGATTTCAAAATGCCACTTCTATCCATCACAAATGTGCCCATGATAAGAGCTTGTGAAGCCAAGATGTAATCTCTTTCATTGCCCTGAACCCCGGCATGAGCAGGACAGTAGATCCATGTCAACCCCTAAAGGTTTGAGGCCTCAACACCTCAGCTATCCAGCTCGTACTTAAGCCATCCCTTCTGTACTTTCTGAAGTACGGCTTGCGCGTCTGTCACGATGACTGCCTTTGTTATAGAAGTCTCAGATATCCATTTCAGTGCTAAGGTCACTGCTTCCGTCTCCATTCTCATACTGGAGGTTGTTGACCTGTATGATCTACTGCGTTCACCAACGACCTCTCCTCTCACTCTAGCGGAGAAACCCCAGCCAACTGTTGATAAAGCCTGTAGTCTTCACCAGGTCTGAGCGGCTGCCCCACCGCTTTTGTCTCAGCTCCGCACACCCTGGCCAGGTCTGATATTTCATTCAACTGTAAATGCACACTCAACATCTACTTTCAGACTGTTTTCAAATGAAGCTGTACATCTGCATCTAACCTCGTGTTTCACGCTCAGATGTAAATGCCACTTCTAGCCTCTCACCCAACATCCACCGTACCTAAACAAATCATACGTCATCAACATTAAAGATACACAGCCATATTAGTGTAGCAGGACCATCATCTTTACACAAGGAAGGAAGACATAATATACTAATCAGGCATGTTAGTCAAGGTCAGGCAAAATATACTAATCAGGCATGTTAGTCAAGGTCAGGCAAAATATACTAATCAGACATGTTAGTCAGGGTCAGACAAAATATACTAATCAGGCATGTTAGTCATGGTCAGACAAAATATACTAATCAGGCATGTTAGTCAAGGTCAGGCAAAATATACTAATCAGGCATGTTAGTCATGGTCAGACAAAATATACTAATCAGGCATGTTAGTCATGGTCAGACAAAATATACTAATCAGGCATGTTAGTCATGGTCAGACAAAATATACTAATCAGGCATGTTAGTCAAGGTCAGGCAAAATATACTAATCAGACATGTTAGTCAGGGTCAAGCAAAATATATTAATCATTCATGTTAGTCAAGGTCAGGAATAATATACTAATCAGGCATATTAGTCAAGGCCAGGCATAATATACTAATCAGGCATGTTAGTCAAGGTCAGGCATAATATACTAATCAGGCATGTTAGTCAAGGTCAGGCAAAATATACTAATCATACATGTTAGTCAAGGTCAGGCAAAATATACTAATCAGGCATGTTAGTCAAGGTCAGGCATAATATACTAATCAGGCATGTTAGGGTCAGGCAAAATATACTAATCAGTCATGTTAGTCAAGGTCAGGCATACTATACTAATCAGGCATGTTAGTCAAGGTCAGGCATGATAGTCAGGGTCAGGCATGTTAGTCAAGGTCAGGCATCTTAGTCAAGGTCAGGCAAAATATACTGGCGACGACTCTGACCTCGACCTACCAGCAGTCATTCCTGGACGGACTGTTTTTATGGCAGCCTGACTAACTAGGCGATAATTCGACGTGATCTCCGAAGTAGTAAGCGACACACAGTTGACGCCAATCATAGCACAACCGCTTGGAACACCCACGTCCACCTTCATCAGCACGCTCGGGATGTGAGGTAAACTACAGCAAACCACCACTAAACGTCCTTTTCAGGATGCACAAAAAGTGTAATTCTACCCATTGTGGGCATTCCTTCAACAACAACAAAACAAAACAACAAAAACAAATATCAGGTGTCTATTTTCTGACATTTATTCTTCAGAAAGAAAACTACAACTACATTCCAGTATCACAGGTTCAAGAAAACAATGCAACCACATGTTAGTACCACAAATCGGATACTGTTTTATAGCAACTTGATAGTCCTTCATAGCAAGGTATCCTTAACCACATCCCATATTCACACTCTCTAGTCTTCCCGGTTTGTATGTAAATAGCATGTCCTTCCCAGAACATCGCTTTTTACAGCCGCCAACCTATGTGGCTGTTATAGGCTGGCTGGCAAGTGTGCAGTACGTTAGGCTGCTATTACTTTCCGTTCCTGTAGGAACGATTGCACCGAGATTAATAACCTGTGTCTGCCAAACTGAACACGACCGTGATTCGAACCGCGTCCGTTGGGATAGTGAAAAGGATGTTTAATACATCGGCCACGCAACCTCCCAGAAGTACATCATTCGTATAGATGGATTTTAATAATTGAGAATCATCGTGGTAGCGGACGAGCAAGCTATGTAGACCGTGCAGCGACATACGTTTACATGCTGCGCTATTTCCTGAGACACCAAGCACACTCATCAGTGTGTCAGAGAAGCATAGCTGTGTTACACAACTAGAACACAAAATGGAGGCATAACTGATAGATACGATTATGTGCTGAAAGAAAAGAAACAGTCGTAAAATAAGGTTTAGGCATAACACACTGAATTTAACTTGTCATCAGAGAACCCATTATCTGATGTCAGATGATATTTGACCACGGGAGCCCAGACTAGGGTCAAGGCCAGGTAACATATGCAGGTCAAGACCACACCTCATCTCCTCGCCGTTGTTCCTGGAAAGAGATTGTGCCACAGAACAGCAAACTGGCCTACGTGGTGGGGATTGATACTAATCCTCATGGTGGTGAACTTACTGAAGAGCCACTCATTACACTACAGCCAGGAGGATTACGGTCCACCTTTTGATGTATACGTCTGGATGTAAGAAAAACAACTGTAACCTCTTACTACAGAAGCGTCATGAGATAACTCCGCACGAGTAGTTTCGAATATTGGATCGGCATCCTGCCAGTCTGGAGAGACAACTGACTTCACGCTAGAGAGGGGACTTAGTCAGTTGTTGCCCTTGCTTCTTTCGCCAAATACGTTTGGAGTCTGCATCTTGTCTGCCTGCAGACCAGCACACTAGCCCTGCCTCCAGCCGGATCTGTCTTTGGCAGATTTCCTTCCAGTTGCACGTGTTCATATCTAATCCTTTCAGGTCACGCTTTGTTTCGGAGGAAGGGTCTATCTTTGTTACACCTGCTCTCCGTATAGGATTTCTTTTGGTATTCGCCCATCCTTCATTCTGCACACGTGACCAAGCCACCGCAAGCGGCGATGGTGGATGATCGTAATTAAACTGAAAATCTTTGCACGGTCCAACACTTCGTTGTTTGTCACTCTGTCACTCCATGAAATTCCAAGTATGCGCCTCAAGCAGCACATATGAAAAGAATGTAGCCTTCTTTCGTGTGCGTCATACATATCTTCGAACGAGAACGTACATAGAGTCACTCATCTTCTACCTTGAGGTGTACACGTCTTGTTTTTTACAGGATGGAGCAACCGATTCAATACCAACTTTCTCTAGGCAACATGAAGGACAGGTTACAGTCTCGCTATTTGTTGCTACCCATTCAGGCCTCTGTAACACGCGGTAGACCGCCATCTTGGTACCACAAACAACGTACCATATTAAAGCAATGCTGTAGTGCTACGCGCTAAGTACTGTGTTTTAACGTTACTCCCCTGGCATGGAGCGAAAAGAGAGTGGCCGAATGATTAGGGTATCAGTCTGCCACCCTGGAAGATACAGGCTCGAATCTCAGGTCTTACTTTTTCCCTACAAGATGGGAAGTACAACCGAACTAGTACACTAAGTGGCTACTGCATGAACGAACGATCTTTATTTCTCATCCCTATAAAATGATTCTGAAGATTTTGAACGACGGAACAACATTGTAACTATTTAAAAAAATTGTTGACAGTTAAATTGTCGAAGCAAAAATATATTGCTACTTTGTAGTAATACAGAAGGTAATGTCACTATTACATAGGAAACGGTACACACAGTGTGACAATAGCGAACAAACAAGCGCGCACACGTACACAAACACGCACGCACACAAACACACACACACGCACGCACGCACACATACACAATGTGATTATAGCGATGAAACAAGCGTACACACACACACAATAATTCACATGAAACAGAAAACTGATACTTGTAAATGGCGCACACATTGACACTGGAAATTGTCGTGTTTCATCCATCACATGAACGATTTCCTTCATTCTATCTTGTCACTGCGATCCTATGTAGCTCTATTCTACTATTGGCGTCACGATTGTTTTTATATTTAGTTGTGTTTCTATCAACCAGGCGCTCCTGTTTTCATGTACTTGTCTGGATTTATACATTCAATCATTTGTGTAGAAGCAATACATTCATTTCTCTATGCCACGCCCCATCTATCTCCTTCAACATTGCTTGTCTCTTTCTGTCCAGTGCTCCGACTGTTACACCTCCGTCCCGTCTTTATATTGTCTTCTGTGATTCGCTCATATAACATGCTCTCTCTTTCTCTCTCTCTCTCTCTCTCCTGTCTGTACAATTACTTTCCTATTTAGCTCAAGTAACCAAACCCCACTCCTTCCTCTTTGTCTCCGACACTTCTTCTTTACCCAGGCTAACCTTCCATTCCCACTACAAATGATCATACAGCCCCCCCCCCCCCCCCCCCGACCCCCCTATTTTTAATCAATAATGCAGAGCACTATTGGTATTTGACTGAGATGGAACTTCCCAGAAAGACAGTCAAACAGATTGTTCCTGAAAGTACAAACATTCAAGACAACAAATGGAATGTGTTGAATCTGATATTTCCATGAAAGACAATGTTCTCTGTTGAGCAAGCACTTGTAAAACACTTGGTGGTAGCACATTTGGACACAAACATCAATCCTCAGTGTTTCACTAGAGATGCGGTTTCTTCCGTCGACAAAAAGGGATCAGCAGAAAGCCATGACACAGTGCTCCTATGACAATCGTGCCGCCGCCAATGTAGAAGGACGGAGCGTATACTCCAGTGGCGTCAATTATTGCTCCTGTTTGTGACAAGAGAAAAATAACAAGAATTCAAATAATGTCCCCAGTAGTTTTAAAGCTGGCACCAAATGACATTCAAATTCCGACAATGCCAGGAGAGGTGTTCGGAAGGATCAACTGGAAAGGAACTGTGTGTGTGTGCACGCGCGCTTATGTGTGTGTATGCACGCGCTTATGTGTGTTTGGGTGCGCGCGCATATATATATAACTTGATCGTGTTATCTGCTGACATGTTTCTGATGTTGTGAGATGTCCACGAGCAGGAGTAATGGTCTGATGTGTGCGCCCTGATAAGGGAGTTATTTGGTGGGCTGCATCTCGAGCGTGCTGATGAAGCCGGTCGGGGTCCTTCTGGTGATTGTGAAATGTTTGACTTCATCTGCGTGCCACTCACTACTACAGGGATCACGCCGATCATCACCTCGCTAACCAAACTGAAACAGTCTGTCTCCAGGAAGAACTGCATGAAAGTGAGATGGGATCTTGGTCAGTATGTTTACTTGACCCTGGCTAACATTGTCTGATCAGTATGTTTTATCTGACAAGACGTGTGTATCCTCTCTCCATTGGCTGACATAGAAGCAAGGTTAAAATCAGTTTTAACGAGGGAGAGGTAACATATATTTTCGACACACATAGACCGTTATCAAGGACCAGACTCGACAAATGAGATCAACACAGACTGAAAGAGTGAAGTTAATTAATCTAATATCAGCATATGAACAAATATTTCAACAAAAAGAAGGCTGATAAATGCAATGATTATTCCTACATTGTGTTTCCAAAGTTAATCTACCATCTCACTAGAAACACACACGAGTAAGAACCGGCGCTGTGAGATGCCCTGTGTGAGAAGTGAGGCCGGAAAGACAATCCACAGAGGCAGATAGTGAGAACAAACCAAGATAGTACCTACATTGACTCCAAACACATCAAGTGGTTTGGTATTTAGCAAGAATGCATTATAACTGCAGCGAGAGCAATTCATATGCAGGTCTCCGGTCCACGTGCAAAGAAGCGGACATCGACGTGGGTGGATCGAGGGCGTCTCTGGCACGTTCAGTAAGTTACACCTCACGACAGCACACGCCTCCCACCTGGCTACAACAAGACATATACGCACCCGCCTCTCTGCAACGCCTCATAGCAATAGCAGTAGGGAAAAAGAAGACAAAACTAAGATGGAGGAAGCATGTTAAAAGAGCAACAAATAGTTGCAGTAAAATCGACACAATACGGTTTAATGAGGTACTTTAGTAAACATAAATACTATCTTAAGTAATAATAGAGATTTCCATGTCTGGAACTGAAAGGTGTGTATCCACTTTATATGCTCATGGAAATAGCAGAGGGCCTAGCTACTATATTTGTTGATTCAAATGGAAATGTTCACAAAGTATGAATGATTACAGCTGTTCTTCTGTCTGAGATTTGATGAGAACAACAATCCTGGTCCCGGGGACCTAATAACAATTAAAAGATGTGACACCTCTACTGTACCTACACATCAGGCAAATACCAATCGTCTCCACCAAAATATTTTTTCAGATTTTTGTTTTGTTTTTTAACAAAAAAAGTCCATAAACACCTTTCAGCTAGTGATAATGATAGAAATATTTCCTTGCTGAAAACTTCCCAACTATTACTTTCAAACATACGTGTCAACAACCCTGATGGAGTATCCGTTCTCACATAGCCAGGTCTCACTATCAACGATCACGTGAACAAACAGGATTACTTTCTTCTTTAATCTGGTGACTAATGGTTTTAGGTGAGTGAAGGGTTGAGGTGAGGTAGGGTGGGGAGTGGGGGGGGGGAAGGGATGAGGTGAGGTAGGGTGGGGAGTGGGAGGGAGTAAAGGGTTGAGGTGAGGTAGGGTGGGGAGTGGGGGGGAAGGGATGAGGTGAGGTAGGGTGGGGAGTGGGAGGGAGTGAAGGGAAGAGGTGAGGTAGGGTGGGGAGTGGGAGTGAGTGAAGGGATGAGGTGTGGTAGGGTGGGGAGTGGGGGGGAGTGAAGGGATGAGGTGTGGTAGGGTGGGGAGTGGGGGGGGAAGGGATGAGGTGAGGTAGGGTGGGGAGTGGGAGGGAGTGAAGGGAAGAGGTGAGGTAGGGTGGGGAGTGGGAGTGAGTGAAGGGATGAGGTGTGGTAGGGTGGGGAGTGGGGGGAGTGAAGGGATGAGGTGTGGTAGGGTGGGGAGTGGGGGGGAGTGAAGGGATGAGGTGTGGTAGGGTGAGGGAGTGAAGGGATGGGGTGTGGTAGGTTGGGGAGTGGGAGTGAGTGAAGGGATGAGGTGTGGTAGGGTGGGGAGTGGGGGGGAAGGGATGAGGTGAGGTAGGGTGGGGAGTGGGAGGGAGTGAAGGGTTGAGGTGAGGTAGGGTGGGGAGTGGGGGGGAAGGGATGAGGTGAGGTATGGTGGGGAGTGGGAGGGAGTGAAGGGTTGAGGTGAGGTAGGGTGGGGAGTGGGGGGGAAGGGATGAGGTGAGGTAGGGTGGGGAGTGGGAGGGAGTGAAGGGAAGAGGTGAGGTAGGGTGGGGAGTGGGAGTGAGTGAAGGGATGAGGTGTGGTAGGGTGGGGAGTGGGGGGGAGTGAAGGGATGAGGTGTGGTAGGGTGGGGAGTGGGGGGGAGTGAAGGGATGAGGTGTGGTAGGGTGAGGGAGTGAAGGGATGGGGTGTGGTAGGTTGGGGAGTGGGAGTGAGTGAAGGGATGAGGTGTGGTAGGGTGGGGAGTGGGAGTGAGTGAAGGGATGAGGTGTGGTAGGGTGGGGAGTGGGAGGGAAGGGATGAGGTGAGGTAGAGTGGGGAGTGGGAGGGAGTGAAGGGATGAGGTGTGGTAGGGTGGGGAGTGGGAGTGAGTGAAGGGATGAGGTGTGGTAGGGTGGGGAGTGGGGGGGAGTGAAGGGATGAGGTGTGGTAGGGTGGGGAGTGGGGGGAGAGTGAAGGGATGAGGTGTGGTAGGGTGAGGGAGTGAAGGGATGGGGTGTGGTAGGTTGGGGAGTGGGAGTGAGTGAAGAGATGAGGTGTGGTAGGGTGGGGAGTGGGAGTGAGTGAAGGGATGAGGTGTGGTAGGGTGGGGAGTGGGAGTGAGTGAAGGGATGAGGTGTGGTAGGGTGGGGAGTGGGACTGAGTGAAGGGATGAGGTGTGGTAGGGTGGGGAGTGGGGGGAAGGGATGAGGTGAGGTAGGGTGGGGAGTGGGAGGGAGTGAAGGGATGAGGTGTGGTAGGGTGAGGGAGTGAAGGGATGGGGTTTGGTAGGTTGGGGAGTGGGAGGGAGTGAAGGGAAGAGGTGTGGTAGGGTGGGGAGATGGAGTGAGTGAAGGGATGAGGTGTGGTAGGGTGGGGAGATGGAGGGAGTGAAGGGATGAGGTGTAATAGGGTGGGGAGTGGGAGTGAGTGAAGGGATGAGGTGTGGTAGGGTGGGGAGTGGGAGGGAGTGAAGGGATGAGGTGTGGTATGGTGGGGAGTGGGAGGGAGTGAAGGGAAGAGGTGTGGTAGGGTGGGGAGTGGGGGGAGTGAAGGGAAGAGGTGTGGTAGGGTGGGGAGTGGAAGGGAAGGGATGAGGTGAGGTAGAGTGGGGAGTGGGAGGGAGTGAAGGGATGAGGTGTGGTAGGGTGGGGAGTGGGAGGGAAGGGATGAGGTGAGGTAGGGTGGGGAGTGGGAGGGAGTGAAGGGATGCAGTGTGGTAGGGTGGGGAGTGGGAGGGAGTGAAGGGATGAGGTGAGGTAGGGTGGGGAGTGGGAGTGAGTGAAGGGATGAGGTGTGGTAGGGTGGGGAGTGGGGGGAGTGAAGGGAAGAGGTGTGGTAGGGTGGGGAGTGGGAGGGAAGGGATGAGGTGAGGTAGAGTGGGGAGTGGGAGGGAGTGAAGGGATGAGGTGTGGTAGAGTGGGGAGTGGGAGGGAAGGGATGAGGTGAGGTAGGGTGGGGAGTGGGAGGGAGTGAAGGGATGCGGTGTGGTAGGGTGGGGAGTGGGAGGGAGTGAAGGGATGAGGTGAGGTAGGGTGGGGAGTGGGAGGGAAGGGATGAGGTGTGGTAGGGTGGGGAGTGGGAGGGAAGGGATGAGGTGAGGTAGGGTGGGGAGTGGGAGGGAGTGAAGGGATGAGGTGTGGTAGGGTGGGGAGTGGGAGGGAAGGGATGAGGTGAGGTAGGGTGGGGAGTGGGAGGGAGTGAAGGGATGAGGTGAGGTAGGGTGGGGAGTGGGAGGGAAGGGATGAGGTGTGGTAGGGTGGGGAGTGGGATTGAGTGAAGGGATGAGGTGAGGTAGGGTGGGGAGTGGGAGGGAAGGGATGAGGTGAGGTAGGGTGGGGAGTGGGAGGGAGTGAAGGTATGAGGTGAGGTAGGGTGGGGAGTGGGAGGGAATGGATGAGGTGTGGTAGGGTGGGGAGTGGGAGGGAGTGAAGGGATGAGGTGTGGTAGGGTGGGGAGTGGGGGGGAGTGAAGGGAAGAGGTGTGGTAGGGTGGGGAGTGGGAGGGAGTGAAGGGAAGAGGTGTGGTAGGGTGGGGAGTGGGGGGAGTGAAGGGAAGAGGTGTGGTAGGGTGGGAAGTGGGGGGAGTGAAGGGAAGAGGTGTGGTAGGGTGGGAAGTGGGAGGGAGTGAAGAGAAAGAAAAGTTGTAAAATACAAATAACTAAATCAATGACTGATAACAGACGCAGTGGCAGGAGACCGGGAGGGGCCACGGATGTCAGTGAGAGAAAGAAGGAGCAAGGTGAGATAACATTTATGAGCCATTGGAAATATAAGAAGCAACATACCTGCAATGGGGGGCCCCATGATGCAAGCGACGCCCCTGAACAAGATGACAAAACCGAATGCATTGGTCAGGTTCTCCACACCCAGGAGCTCACACAGGAGCACGGAGCACAGGGAGATGTAGGCAGCTGTTGGACAGTACAGTCAGTAGGTTAATCTTATATGGTGTCCTTACAGGCAGCTAGCACAAGCGGGGTTTGGGACAGGGAGATGGAGGGTGGGGGACAGGGAGATGGAGGATGAGGGGACAGGGAAGATGGAGGGTCGGGGGAGAGGGAGATAGAGGGTGGGTGGACAGGGAGATGGAGGGTGGGGGACAGGGAAGATGGAGGGTCGGGGGAGAGGGAGATAGAGGGTGGGTGGACAGGGATGGTGGGGGGACAGGGCGATGGAAGGTGGGGGAGATGGAGGTTGGGTGGACAGGGAGATGGAGGGTGGGGGACAGGAAGGGTGAGGGGACAGGGAGATGGAGGGGGGCAGGGAGATGGAGGGTAGGGGAATGAGAAATGGAGGGTGGGGGGACAGGGAGATGGAGGGTGGGGGGACAGGGAGATGGAGGGTGGCGGGACAGGGAGATGGAGGGTGGGGGGACAGGGAGATGGAGGGTGGCGGGACAGGGAGATGGAGTGTTGAAGGACAGGGAGTTGGAGGGTTGGGGGACAAGGAGATGGAGGGTGGGGGCAGGAAGATGGAGGGTGGAGGACTCGGAGATGGAGGGTCGATGAGATAATCTGAGAAGAAGGCATAGAGAGGACGACACCGAAAGGACGGCATATAGAGAAAGGCATAAAGAAGAAGGCATAGAGAGGAAGGGATAGAGAGGACGGCATATAGAGAAAGGCATAGAGAGGACGGCATAGAGAGGAAGGCATAGAGAGGAAGGCATAGACATGATTCTTGACCTCTAGCACAGTCATCGAGATGGGGAGAGAAGAGGAGGATGAGGAGAAGGAGGAGAGAGATGTCGAAGAAACTAATCGAGCTTTTGTAGGAAGGAAATGTGAGAAGAGTTGAGTGTTTTAACTGGTTGCTGGTACATTACAGGACATATCATGAAAGAGAGAGAGAAAGAGAGAGAGTGAGAGAGAAAGAGAGTGATAGCTAGTGAGAGGAATATGAAGACAGAACGGGTAAGTGATAGAGAGAGATATGAAGTGATAGAAGAGCGAGAGAGAGAGAGACAAAGAGAGAGAGAGAGAGAGAGAAGGGGGAGAGAGAGAGAAAGAGTCAGAGAGAAATAGAAAGATGGAGTGTGAAAGTTCTAAATAACAACTTGCACATTAGAGAGCAGATTAGAGAAAGAGAAAGAGAGAGAGAGAAAGAGAAGAGAGAGAGAGAAAGAGAGAGAAAGAGAGAGAGAGCATACGATGGAATGGGAGGCATTACAGACCATCCAATTGGCCATTACACTGAAAGCGTAAGCACTCTCCGTGTCTTTATCTCACTCTTTCTCCTCTCTCTCTCTCTCTCTCACTCTCTCTCTCTCTCTCTCTCTTTCTCTCACAGCGGAAATAAGAAACATGGAACTACACAAGCCACAGTGAAGATGTTTGTTTTTATAGTAAACTGTAAAACCAATGTAAAACTATCAAACGACTGTAAACTTGATTTGTTTTTCTACTTCCTGTGACAAGACTCACAGACATCTCCACTTTACGGAGTCAAACATGCCATACATGTTAAACACAAGGTAGGCAACTAATTATATGTGACAAGAAATATCACAAACATGAACGCAAAATCCTACTTTCGTCACAAACATCACTATTCAGAGACATGCACATATCTACGTATCCTTCAAAGGACATTATTTATGTACATACATATATCCGTATATCAACACTCAGATACATACAAACACTTGTGCACCCACACAAACGATCATTGATATACAAACGAAAGTTCAAACACTGGCAAAAATCCCAATTCATATTTAAACAAACATCTACCCACCCACACAAACATATACTGACCCACACACACATCTAATCACCCACACAAACATCTGCTCACCCACACAAATATCTGCTCACCCACACAAACATCTACTCACCCACACTAACATCTACTCACCCACACAAACATCTGCTCATCCACACACACATCTACTCACCCACACTAACATCTACTCACCCACACAAACATCTGCTCACCCACACAAACATCTACTCACCCACACACACATCTACTCACCCACACAAACATCTGCTCACCCACACACACATCTACTCACCCACACTAACATCTACTCACCCACACAAACCCTTACTGAGACAGAAACCTATATCTAGCCACCTACCCACACTAACATCTACTCACCCACACAAACATCTACTCACCCACACAGACCCTTACTGAGACACAAACTTATATCTAGCCACCTACCCACACATACACCGAAGATTGCAGAGACCGCAGCGAGGGATGCGTAGTCCTGACACAGTGGACAGACAGCTGTCATGACCCCAGCCAGGGCCAGAGCTATCGTGGTCACCAGGACACAGTCAATGTTCAGGAAGTTGATGACTACCCCGGTCATGACTCGACCTACAGTGTTGGTGATACCTGAGGATGGTGACATGTTTGCTAGCATGAGAGCAGCAGAGAGTAGAACGGAGTGGGACAGACGGGAGGGGACAGTCCATGTTCGAGACTTTCCCAGCCTGTACGCGAGCTACCATGTTGGTGATGTCTGGGGTGGGGGTGGGGGGGGGGGTGGTGAAGTAAAGTGGGTGCTGTTGTTATGAATTCCTACAATGAGTAGGATTAACTTTGTGCGCCCTGAACAGGACGTTTAGTGGCGGTTGCAGTAGCTTTCCTCACATTCCGAGGGTGCAATGTTCATTCATCACGTGTGATGAAGACCACTCTCCCATTTTCAGACATGTGGAAAATCCTTTGGTTTTGCTCTGTCCGCTGAAATGGGCGAAATACACGGTGATTTCGATGAAAGTGAGAAAGGTTTGCGTAATTTGTCAACTTCACTCTCTCGTATGCCCTACCTTCATCCAGCGGCGAGACGTTACAGAGACGACTAGATGCAGGATGCAGATTTTCTCAAAAGGTTGAAAGTGTAGGATAAGCAGAACTAAATCACTATGTTCATAACAGGTGGCACAAGAAATTGTAATTACCAAATAATGTTCCAGATATTCACAAATTGTTACCACAGAGTGAAAGTCAAAGCCACTCACATAGTGACATGTGCACGATGATTGTTCCGGCTTACCTGAAACCCACATGAGGCAAGAGGGGGGGGGGGGGGGGGGGTAATCCAGCCAAATTCTGATGACGTGCGCGAACAAAAGATACAAGTCACAACAATTTCATCATGATAAATGAATAACTTTGACTATATAACGTTAAATGATATAAACGATATAAGGATGGCAATAATCACAGACAAGGTAAGGATTAATATACTAATTATGAAGGGGTTGGTAAATGTACCGATTGTGGAGCGAGAGAGAGAGAGATATATATATATAGAGAGAGAGAAAGAGAGAGAGAGGGAGATAGAGATAGAGATAGAGATATATTAATTTACTAATTACGGAGAGATGAATCATTTTGCCAGTTATGGATATCAAGATTAATGTAACAAATTATGAAGAGCAAGATTAATGTAACCAATAATGGGGAGCAAGATTAATGTAACAATAATGGAGAGGAATATCAACGTACCAATAATGGAAAGTAAGATTAATGTACCAATAATGGAGACCAAGATTAATGTAACCAATAATGGAGAACAAGATTAATGTAACCAATAATGGAAACAAGATTAATGTAACCAATAATGGAGAACAAGATTAATGTAACCAATAATGGAGAACAAGATTAATGTAACCAATAATGGAGAACAAGATTAATGTAACCAATAATGGAGACCAAGATTAATGTAACCAATAATGGAGAACAAGATTAATGTAACCAATAATGGAGAACAAGATTAATGTAACCAATAATGGAGAACAAGATTAATGTAACCAATAATGGAGAACAAGATTAATGTAACCAATAATGGAGAACAAGATTAATGTAACCAATAATGGAGAGAGATTAATGTACCAATAATGGAGAACAAGATTAATGTAACCAATAATGGAGAACAAGATTAATGTAACCAATAATGGAGACCAAGATTAATGTACCAATAATGGAGACCAAGATTAATGTACCAATTATGGAGACCAAGATTAATGTACCAATAATGGAGACCAAGATTAATGTACCAATAATGGAGAACAAGATTAATGTACCAATAATGGAGAACAAGATTAATGTACCAATTATGGAGACCAAGATTAATGTAACCAATAATGGAGACCAAGATTAATGTAACCAATAATGGAGAGAGAGATTAATGTACCAATAATGGAGAACAAGATTAATGTAACCAATAATGGAGAGCAAGATTAATGTAACAAATTATGAAGAGCAAGATTAATGTACCAATAATGGAGAACAAGATTAATGTACCAATAATGGAGAGAGAGATTAATGTACCAATAATGGAGAGAGAGATTAATGTACCAATAATGGAGAGAGAGATTAATGTACCAATAATGGAGAGCAAGAATGCTGCCTTGTCCTCCTCTATTCCTATTTGTTTGGCTCTGTCTGGCACATACACAAAAGGCACGTAGAATCCAATCATGCAAAAAAAGTTTCCCATCAGAACAAACCAATACCTTTTATCCTGAAACAGCATCCACATAATCCATTATTGTCAAGCAGAAATAATGGTCAATTAAAAACATCCATAAATACATTATTATCTTGTAAACAATATGGTCAGAAACATACTCTTCAGTTAAAAACACAATGTTAAGTTAAACCATTAAAAAAAAAAAAGAAAACAAGATGTGTAAGACGCAGTTCCAGTAATTGACAAGAACCAATGTCTAAGACAACACAAATTTAATTCACAGTCGTACACCAAAGAAACAGCAAAAGAAGAGCTTCTGATAAAACGTTGGAAAACTCAAAATATAATTCAGCAATTCAGTTAATTCAAGCAATCTAGCAAGTCAATGAAGATTATATTGCTTGCAGAGAATGCCATTGTCCCACGTAAAGTGCCCTACGATCCTATAGAGAATGTTATTGTCCCACGTAAAGTGCCCTACGATCCTATAGAGAATGTTATTGTCCAACGTAAAGTGCCCTACGATCCTATAGAGAATGTTATTGTCCAACGTAAAGTGCCCTACGATCCTATAGAGAATGTTATTGTCCCACGTAAAGTGCCCTACGATCCTATAGAGAATGTTATTGTCCAACGTAAAGTGCCCTACGATCCTATAGAGAATGTTATTGTCCCACGTAAAGTGCCCTACGATCCTATAGAGAATGTTATTGTCCAACGTAAAGTGCCCTACGATCCTATAGAGAATGTTATTGTCCAACGTAAAGTGCCCTACGATCCTATAGAGAATGTTATTGTCCCACGTAAAGTGCCCTACGATCCTATAGAGAATGTTATTGTCCCACGTAAAGTGCCCTACGATCCTATAGAGAATGTTATTGTCCAACGTAAAGTGCCCTACGATCCTATAGAGAATGTTATTGTCCCACGTAAAGTGCCCTACGATCCTATAGAGAATGTTATTGTCCCACGTAAAGTGCCCTACGATCCTATAGAGAATGTTATTGTCCCACGTAAAGTGCCCTACGATCCTATAGAGAATGTTATTGTCCCACGTAAAGTGCCCTACGATCCTATAGAGAATGTTATTGTCCAACGTAAAGTGCCCTACGATCAGAGTGTCCAATTCTCCATTGTAGAGTACTACTATTTGCCTCAATGTAACGCTATCATTGATTTCATTGATTCGCCTTTTCGAAGCGTAGGAATACCACAACGGCTGGCTTGATAACCAGCATTTGACTGTTCTAATAGCACTTTACTTTACAGGATGATGTTCCTAGCCACATACACTACCCTCTTTAGTCGTCTTTGACATCATTCTTGACAGGTTAGTGGTCCTATTCTGTTCAACTGGGTACCACTCAGCTGAATGATCATTTTAATGACGAGCAAATGTAAGAAAAAGAACAATATTAAACATGGACCAGGGATCAGGATGCTGAGTAGCGCATGAGCTGCAGTGGTCAGCGACCCATAGCTGACTGCTAGCGTCAGGGCCAGCGAACCAGAGCTGAGTAGCGCATGAGCTGCAGTGGTCAGCGACCCATAGCTGACTGCTAGTGTCAGGGCCAGCGAACCAGAGCTGAGTAGCGCATGAGCTGCAGTGGTCAGCGACCCATAGCTGACTGCTAGCGTCAGGGCCAGCGAACCAGAGCTGAGTAGCGCATGAGCTGCAGTGGTCAGCGACCCATAGCTGACTGCTAGTGTCAGGGCCAGCGAACCAGAGCTGCCAAGACCCTTCTACACCTCCACGCGGTGATCCTGGATAACGGGATGCAGCAGGGCAGACTGGCTAAGGAGAAGGGATCGAAGAGGGAATGCTAACCCGGTACTAAAAAAATACTTGCTGAAGTCGGATGTGTTGGACCGACAGGTGCAAATATCACAGTGAAGCTGTAAACTACGACACAACGCATTCGGTTCTCTGGACTACATTCTGCTACTTAAGTCCTTTCAGGGTTTGGTAGTGGGAGATTGAGAACGATCGAAGCCAAAGCCAAGCCAAACATGGACCAAAGTATTTATATGTTCATTATGAAATAGTAGACGACACCTATCTTTCTCTCCATCATCAAAGTGATGACATATTTTTTCTTTTATGTTTACCGTTTGACATATCAAGTTGTTTACTGTTGAAATATTGTGTCACTGAAAGGGGTTCAGGTGGGAGGTATGGAGTAGTCGCTTGTGAGCCTACATGTATGTGTGTGTGTGTGTATGTGTGTGTGTGTGTATGTATTTGATTGTGCTGCTGTTGTCTAAAGCTACTCGTGCTGAGCTGAGCTAACTCTTGACAATGTTTCATTGCTGGTAAGTTACAGTGGCTCTGCATACATCCCAATGCGTACTAGAGGATGTAGACCAAGGCCCTTCTGGCTGTAGTGCAATTTGAGGATCTTCGGTAAGCTCAAGACTTTGAGGATTACATTGTCGATCTCCACCTCATTGACAAGCTGTGACAGCATGTTCCGGTCAACGAGGACGTCAGGTGCAGAATGTTTCACCTGACCCTGATTACTCTCTGCTCTCACCTTGACCAGTATGTTTCACCTGACCCTGATTACTCTTTGCTCCTACCTTGACCAGTATGTTTCACCTGACCCTGATTACTCTTTGCTACCACCTTGACCAGTATGCTTCACCTGACCCTGATTACTCTTGGCTCCCACCTTGATCAGTATGTCTCACCTGACTCTGATTACTCTCTGCTCTCACCTTGACCAGTATGTTTCACCTGACCCTGATTACTCTTTGCTCCTACCTTGACCAGTATGTTTCACCTGACCCTGATTACTCTTTGCTACCACCTTGACCAGTATGCTTCACCTGACCCTGATTACTCTTGGCTCCCACCTTGATCAGTATGTCTCACCTGACTCTGATTACTCTCTGCTCTCACCTTGACCAGTATGTTTCACCTGACCCTGATTACTCTTGGCTCCCACCTTGACCAGTATGTCTCACCTGACCCTGATTACTCCTTGCTCCCACCTTGACCAGAATGTTTCACCTGACCCTGATTACTCTTTGCTCCCACCTTGACCAGTATGCTTCACCTGACCCTGATTACTCTTTGCTCCCACCTTGACCAGTATGCTTCACTTGATCCCGATTACGCTCGATCCCATGATCGTGTTGAACAGCAAATGTTTTCTTTAGATTGTAGCCGGGTAAAAGAGACAAATTGTACCAGAGAAAGTGGATTAATTGCTAAACAAAGAGAACAGTCGCACACCGTCTGTCATCATAATGAAAACATTAAAGACTCAAAGACTAAGACATGGACAGTCCTCTTCTCTTCGACTTGTTCCACCCTCACTCCAGCCGGAGTATACGGCCTTCCCTACAGTTTACCTCTTTGTGGAAGCACTTTGTCTACTTTTTGTAGTGGTGGTTTCTATTGCAATATGTTAACATGATGAGGTCCGTAGCCTCATACACAATTTAAAAAATAGGGGAAACATACTTTAACAAAATCTTATCTTTGAGGAATGTTGTTTTGGCATTTGTTCTCTGATGGCCCCGGACGTCTGAGCCTAAGCGCATATATGTCTGGTCTCCGCTCTCACTTGTACCATCCAGCACTTACACAATAGAACTTGCTAACATTCAGACCAGGACAAGTTTTTATGTAATGTAAGACACGACAAATCATGGACGCCAGGTCACTATGGCGCCTAGACGTATTGCTGTGACGCCTACAAACGCTGCTGTGACTCCTAGAAGTGTTTCTGTGACGCCTAGAAATGCTGCTGGGACGCCTAGAATTGTTGATGTGACGCTTAGAAGTGCTGTGACGCGTAGAAGTGCTGCTGTGACGCCTAGAATTGTTGACGTGACGCCTAGAAGTGCTGTGACGCGTAGACGTGCTGCTGTGACGCCTATAAATGCTGCTGTGACTCCTAGAAGTGTCTCTGTGACGCCTATAAACGCTGCTGTGACTCCTAGAAGTGTCTCTGTGACGCCTATAAACGCTGATGTGACTCCTAGAAGTGTCTCTGTGACGCCTATACACGCTGCTGGGACTCCTAGAAGTGTCTCTGTGACGCCTATAAACGCTGCTGTGACACCTAGAAGTGCTGTGACGCCTAGAAATGTTGCTGTTACGCATAGAAGTGTTGATGTGACGCCTAGAAGTGTTGCTGTGACGCCTAGAAGTGTTGCTGTGACGCCTAGAAGTGCTGTGACGCCTGTAAGTGCCGTGACGCCTAGAAGTGCTGCTGTGACGCCTAGAAGTGTTGCTGTGACGCCTAGAAGTGCTGTGACGCCTGTAAGTGCTGTGACGCCTAGAAGTGTTGCTGTGACGCCTAGAAGTGTTGCTGTGACGCCTAGAAGTGCTGTGACGCCTGTAAGTGCCGTGACGCCTAGAAGTGCTGCTGTGACGCCTAGAAGTGTTGCTGTGACGCCTAGAAGTGCTGTGACGCCTGTAAGTGCTGTGACGCCTAGAAGTGTTGCTGTGACGCCTAGAAGTGTTGCTGTGACGCCTAGAAGTGCTGTGACGCCTGTAAGTGCCGTGACGCCTAGAAGTGCTGCTGTGACGCCTAATATTTACCCTCCAGTGCCGTATTTACTCGCACAATTTCGCGGTAATCCTTCTGGTAGCAATGTGCTACGTTGCTGAGACATGAACAATAACACGATCACTGGAGGACAAATTGAGAGTGACCCAGGACTCTATTGATAGAAGAATGGTTGGAGTCACTCTCCGGAATCAACACATGCAAAATCTCCACAATTCTAAAACGACGATTGTCCCCGGTGAATGATGCGGTAATCCTTGCAAAAATGACAAAACATAAATGGACAGGGGACATGTTGCGACGAAACGATGGTCGATGGAGCACGGCGACAGAAATCTGGTACACCCGAAGCAAGACGAGATCGCGGGGAAGATCTCCAACTCCTTTATTGTACGCAACAACATCCGAGACGTCTCTGGAGGAGTGCACAGTACCCACTGAACTTATGTGGCCCAGACAGGGTCCACTGGAAACACAATTGGGACCCGCAGCTATGCTGAGGAACGGGTCAACAAGATCATGATCTGGTTCATTCAGAACTATGTCTGGCTCCAACATTTTTGACCTGGCTCCAACAATTTTTGCCCTGCTCCAATATTTTTGACCTGGCTCCAACATTTTTAACCTGGCTCCAACATTTTTAACCTGGCTCCAACATTTTTAACCTGGCTCCAACATTTTTAACCTGGCTCCAACATTTTTCACCTGGCTCCTACATTTTTCACCAGTCTCCTACATTTTTCACCAGTCTCCTACATTTTTCACCAGTCTCCTACATTTTTCACCAGTCTCCTACATTTTTCACCAGTCTCCTACATTTTTCACCAGTCTCCTACATTTTTCACCAGTCTCCTACATTTTTCACCAGTCTCCTACATTTTTCACCAGTCTCCTACATTTTTCACCAGTCTCCTACATTTTTCACCAGTCTCCTATATTTTTCACCTGTCACTTATTTTTTCACCTGGCACTTACAATTTTTACCGACACTAACAATTTTTTACCTGGCACTTACATTTTTCATTCTGCTCCTGAATCCTAAACCAATGTATGGCCCCTGATGTATTGACAGTATATTTGCTACATTAAATGATTTAATCAAACCAATCCTAAATGTCAGAGATATATCTCTTACTTTCTTAACATTGGTTTATGTTTATTACAAGTGGTGGCAGTTTCAATTGTGTCTGACGTTGGCATACTTGGCCAACCAAGGCACGTTATGTAAATTCAAGTCCTGTGGATGTCTTAACTTTAAATTAATAAGGTTTGAATATAATTAAGTTGGCCTCAGGATGCCGGTAGTGTGGGTGTAGTTAAGATAAAGCTTAGAATAAAAGATATATATACATTAACATTGAAAGGTATAAATAAATGAAACGTTTTAAATGGAAAGTGAATATCAAGTAGACCTTGTAAGGCTAATGTATGTTTGCAGTGTGACTTCCCATGGTAATGTATATTTATAGTATAACTGAAATGTGAAAGCATATTTATGGTATAGTTTATAATGCAGTGGTATATATGTAACATTCACCTTTAATATACTCAAACTCAACATCTCTTCAAGGGTCTCGCGTGCGGATGGTGGCAGACAGGACCAGAAACCACGTGGTTTCACTTGACCTTCCTTTAGTCCTTCCTGGCTGGCCAGACTTGTCAAGGATCTGAAATGGTGATGGTGATGGTGCAGCAGATGGTGGTGGTGTTGTAGTAGATGGTGATGGTTGTGGTGGTGTAGCAGATGGTAATGGTGGTGGTGGTGTAGTAGATGGTGATGGTGGTGGTGGTGTTGTAGTAAATGGTGGTGGTGGTGGTGTAGCAGATGGTGATGGTGGTGATGTAGCAGATGGTGATGGTGGTGGTATAGCAGATGGTGGTGGTGTAGCATATGGTAATGATGGTGGTGTTGTAGCAGATGGTGATGGTGGTGGTGTAGCAGATGGTGATGGTGGTGGTGTTGTAGCAGATGGTGATGGTGGTGGTGTTGTAGCAAATGGTGGTGGTGGTGGTATAGCAGATGGTGATGGTGGTGGTGTAGCAGATTACGGTGATGGTATAGCAGATGGTGGTGTTGTAGCAGATGGTGATGGTGGTGGTGTTGTAGCAAATGGTGGTAGTGGTGGTGTAGCAGATGGTTATGGTGGTGGTGTAGCAAATGGTGGTGATGGTGGTGTTGTAGCAGATGGTGGTGGTGGTGGTGTTGTAGCAGATGGTGGTGATGGTGGTAGTGTAGCAGATTACGGTGATGGTATAGCAGATGGTGGTGGTGTAGCAGATGGTGGTGATAGTGGTGGTGTAGCAGATGGTGGTCATGTTAGTGATGTAGCAGATGGTGGTGATGGTGCTGATGAAGCTGATGGTGATGGTGTAGCAGATGGCGGTAGTTGTTATGATGATGATAATGGAAATGGTGATTGTGATGTGCTGGTAATGGTGCAGCAGATGGTGATAATGGTGATGCGATGTTGATGGCGATGGTGATAAGAATGGTGGTGATAATGCTGATGGCGGTAATCGGGACGTAGGGATGATAGTAGTGGTGATTGTGATAGTATAGCAGATTATCATGATGGTGACAATAGCTCTTTTCTAGCTATCTTCTCCCTCCCCAGTTTAGCTACACCAGTTGTTGACCAGCTCTCGTCTCGCTCTCCAGTTTAGCTACACCAGTTGTTGACCAGCTCTCGTCTCGCTCTCCAGTTTAACTACACCAGCTGTTGACCAGCTCTCGTCTCGCTCTCCAGTTTAGCTACACCAGCTGTTGCCCAGCTCTCGTCTCACTCTCCACTTTAACGACACCAGCTGTTGCCCAGCTCTCGTCTCACTCTCCAGTTTAGCTACACCAGCTGTTGTCCAGCTCTATTCTCATTCCCCAGTTTAACTACACCAGCTGTTGCCCAGCTCTATTCTCATTCCCCAGTTTAACTACACCAGCTGTTGCCCAGCTCTCGTCAACAAATCTGCCCCTGTCTTACTCATAATACCAAGAATTGCAGACAACCATTTACCGAAGCTGTGAAGGTAGACTTCTGCTGTCATCTCCCTCAGTCTAACACCCAGCACAGCTGTAGAAATGATGCCCCAGTTGTTTCAAGCAATAAGATAATACTTTAACCTGGCAGCGTATAATCGACATATTAGACACATGTCATTGCATGCAGGCAGATGCACAAAAGTGCACAAGACACAGAATAGCTACAGATAACCTTTCAGATTAAACATATAGCTGACCTACTTCATGTTCTGAACGTAAAGACCTTGACCTTTGTCATCTCTAAGTATCCTAGGGTCGGACTCCGGGAAGGGTAGAGGCCCAGACAGATGGATATCTTTCCTGGAAAGGGGAAGGTTTACGTCCTCTCTGATTCTGTTGAGGTCAGCATCAGATAAGCTGATGAAGGCTAATCCCAAGGGAGCATGTGCACGGACTCTTGGCGGAGTGCTAAGGACAGCCTTGTCTGACGTAGAGGAGAACTTTGTCGGTTCTCCTTGGAGAAGCATGTTCACGGTGTTGGAGCGTGGTCGTCCAACGCTCCGAGAGATGCTCTGGAAAAATGTTTCAGATGAATTGTGGTTTCCATCTATCGTCGCAACCTTGGAGCAAAAACAGAATAATCAATCAATCAGTCATTTAACTGTGTGATCAATCAATCAGTCATTTAACTGTGTGATCAATCAATCAGTTGTTTAACTGTGTCATCAAACAATCAGTCATTTAACTGTATCATCAAACAATCAGTCATTTAACTGTGTGATCAAACAATCAGTCATTTAACTGTGTGATCAAACAATCAGTCATTTAACTGTGTGATCAAACAATCAGTCATTTAACTGTGTGATCAATTAATCCCTCATTTAACTGTGTGATCAAACAATCAGCTGTTTAACTGTGTGATCAATCAACTATTCATTTAACTGTGAGATCAATCAGTATTTTAACTGTGTGATCAATCAATCAATCGTTTAACTGTGTGATCAATCAATCAATTATTTAACTGTATGATCAATCAATTAGTAATTTAACTACAGAATATATAAATTAATGATTAAAGGTAGAATAAGTTAAATTATCGGGTGGGTAAATAATTAATCGAACAGATCATTGAACTTTGGTGACAATCACCGTGCAGCCAGAGAGATATGTCTAATGAAGCACGCACCAATGATATTTGGCTGGAAGCAATGACACAGAATTGTGCGTATTAAACGCATTATTCTAATTGTGCCACGCTGCGCTACAAATATAAATTACAATTGTAGGGTGTTATGTTTTGTAATGGGCTAACCGCCGTTATGTAAGGCAGCGAGAACAATCCTACCTCACATAAACCCGTTCAATTAAGTCTTCAATACGATTATCCCAACAGCAGTATCTGAGATAGGACTATTTGAACTTGACCTTTGTATTTTCCCCTAACACACCACCTGCATGAAGGTAAGATTGACGTGGCATGTATCCAGGAAACGCACCTCAACAATAACCATAAATTCTCAATCAGAGGATACCAGACCTTCCGTCTAGATAGAGAAGGCCACAAAGGAGGGGTCCTGATACTGACCAGAAACAGCATACCGAGTAGCGCGGTACCTGTCAATCACACCGGACAAGCAGAAATTGTAGGAGTTGACATAATGGCTCAAGAGACGAAGCTCCGCATTTTCAATCTGTACGGACCACCAAACAGAGACCTATCGCTCTCGAGTATGGAGGTCAGAGACTCCAACTGCATAGTAGTTGGAGATTTCAACAGCCACTCGGAGAGATGGGGATACTCTGACACAGACAGCAGAGGTGACGAAGTGGAAGATTGGGAGATAGATGCAAATCTCTCCCTAATCAATAGGCCGGAGGATAGCCCTAGCTTCTATTCAAGAACATGGCATACCACCTCGACTCCAGATTTGGCCTTCTCCACACAGGACATACACTATAAAATAGACCGCCAGGTGCTAAACCAACTGGCAGGTAGCGACCACAGGCCGATCAGGCTAACCATTGACATGGAAGTAGGCCCACAGGAAACAAAACCGCTCCCACGTTGGAATTACAAACGAGCCGACTGGGACAGATTTGCAATCCTGACAGATGGGCTGTGTGAAACCATCAACACACGAAACACCAAAATGAAGCCCATGGTAGAGAGCCTAAGCAAGGCAATAATGCAAGCCGCCACTGAAACCATCCCAAGAGGAGCTAGGAAAAACTATAAGCCCTACTGGAATGATGAGTTACAGAAAGTGGAAGATGCAGTAACAAATGCTAGGAACATGGCAGAACGAGAAAAATCCATGGAGGCAAACATCGCCCTCAAAGCCGCCGCGGCGAAGTACAAACACACTCTCAAGCAAACAGCAAGAGAAAGTTGGAAAAATAAAACGGAAAGTTTAAACCTGGACAAAGAAGGGAACAAGCTGTGGAAGCTAGTCAGAGCCATGAACGATGAAACCCCGTCAAATAAACAAATTACTATCAAGCAGGGCGAGAACTTGATCACAGGTAAGAAAGCCGCAAACGCCTTTGTCGATCACTATGCCAGAGCAAACCACATCGAGGTCCCTGCAGATAAGCATACAGACATTAGCGAAGAGCTAAAGGGACACGAAAACATAAATACGGCTCCTGAAGAGCACATGATGGCCAAACTAACAATGCGCGAAATGGAAGAGGCTATGAGAACACTAAAGAAAAGGAAATCTCCCGGAAAAGACGGGATAACAAACGAAATGCTGATGGGGCTGGGCCAAACAGCGAAGAAAAAACTACTATCAGTCCTGAACCAAAGCTGGAAAAGGGGTATTGTACCCCAGACATGGAAAGATGCAATACTGGTACCAGTACCAAAAACAGGAAAGGACAAAACAGATCCAAATGGATACAGGCCCATAAGCCTACTGAGCTGTGTCGGCAAGCTGATGGAACGGATGATAAACACCAGACTGATGTGGCATCTGGAAGAAAAACGAATACTAATTCCACAGCAAGCCGGCTTTAGACAGCACAGATCCACTGAGGACCAGGTCATCCTCATAGCCCAGGAGATAGAAGATGCCTACCAGGCACAGAAACACACAGTAGCTGTTTGGGTGGATCTGGAAAAGGCATTTGACAAAGTCTGGAAGGATGGACTTAGAGTCAAGCTAAGAAGAAGTGATGTCTGTGGGAAGATGTACAAGTGGATCAACCACTACCTCAAACAAAGAACGGCCAGAGCCCAAGTACAAGGGCAGATTAGCAAAAAGATGACACTCGAGCAGGGAGTACCCCAAGGGGGAGTATTGTCACCCACACTCTTCCTGGTATATATAAACGATATTACAGAGAATATACCAAGAAGAGTCCATAGCTCAATGTTTGCAGACGATCTGGCTATGTGGACCTCTGAAAAGAATCTCACCATAGCAAGAAATCGGATGCAGACGGCCCTAACATCGCTGGAAGAGTGGGCGAACTCATGGCTGGTCAAAATAAACGAGGAGAAAACCACGTGCACAATATTCTCGCTCTCATTAAAACCCCAAAGTACCAAATTAAGGCTAAATGGCAAAATCCTGCAGCCAAACGACAACCCAACCTATCTGGGAGTCACATTTGATCGGCGCATGACATGGAAAAGTCAGATTGAGAGAAACCGAATGAAAGCCAGAGAAAGAATGGCGATCATGAGGAAACTTGCTGGCACAAGCTGGGGAGCAGACGAAGGCATACTAAAGAAACTGTACACTGGAAGAGTGAGACCAGTTCTCGAGTATGGCATTGCGGCATGGACAACCGCAGCGAAGGCGAACTTCGATAAAGTTAACAAACTTCAAAACCAAGCCATGAGAATTATAACAGGTGGCATGAAGTCAACGCCAATTGTAGAACTTGAAAAGATTACAAAACTGCAATCCATGACCGATAGAAGAGACTGCAGAGCCCAGCTGCAGTCAGAGAAACTCAGAAGACTGACGGACCATCCAATGTACCAGAGACTAAACAATTTGGGAAATGGGAAACTAAAGCGGAGAAACTTTGCAGAAATAGCCAAAGCAAAGATGCACGAAGATCCCATAAACGCACTAACAACACCAAAACCCATCACTACTGTACGAAAACCTACTTGGAGGCAGGATATATTTCCAGAGGTGGTAGAAAATATACCAGGTATTGCAAACAAAAACTGCCAGAGTGAAAAAGAAAGGAGAGACACTACCCTAAGCTTCTTAACGAAAAGCTACCCAAGCATGGACTGGACCCATGCATACACCGACGGTTCTGTAACAAACACTACACAGAACGGAGGGGCAGGAGCATTCCTGAACCTACCAAGTGGCAGAAAAATAACACTGTCATTCGCTACTGGTAAGTACACAAGCAATTTCAGAGCAGAGGCAGAGGCACTGAGGGCGGCAGTGGAAGAAATGGTAACACACAGTGAAAATGAGAGCCATATAGTCCTGCTGACAGATGCTCTCGAAGTAGTCACAGCGCTAAAAAGCCAGAAAAACACTGAGCTTAATGACTTAAGAGCAGCACTCTGCAAACTGTGCCAGCAGTCCGCACCAAAAAGGGTAGTGGTACAGTGGGTTCCGTCACACTGCAACATCCAAGGCAACGAGGAGGCAGACAGACTGGCAAAAGAAGGTGCAAGGCTACCACAAACAGATACCAGTATGACGTACGAAGAGTCAAAACGGCTTATCAAAGCCAGATACATGACCAAATGGGAAACCGAACATACTGGTTACACCAAAAACGATGCCTATTACCAGTTGAACCGAAGAGAGCAGGTCGTTGTCTTCAGACTTCGCACTGGCCACAACAGACTGAGGTACCACCTATTCAACAAATTGAAGATAGGGTGTACCGACGAATGCCCGTGCGGTACTGGTAAAATGACCACTGAACATCTGCTGCAGAACTGCCCGACATACGAGGATCAGAGAGAGCAGATGTGGTCATTGCCAGTGGAACTGCAAGACAAGCTCTATGGTAGTGGCGAGAGTCTCAGGATGACCGCCGCTTTTTTCGAGAAAATAATGGTTACTGTCTGACTGTGTACGCAGAAGAAGAAGAAGAAGACCTTTGTATTTTCTATATCCCGCATAGACATTCTGAGAATTGCTTGCTCATAACGACCAATACTTAAGACATTATCAGGATTCCTCTTTGATCAACTGATGCTGTGCGTCTAGAGCGGTGAGGTTTACGTTCAACTGATGCTGTGCTTCTAGTCCGGTGAGGTTCACGATCAACTGATGCTATGCTTCTAGTCCGGTGAGGTTCACGATCAACTGATGCTATGCTTCTAGTCCGGTGAGGTTCACGATCAACTGATGCTGTGCGTCTAGAGCGGTGAGGTTCACGTTCAACTGATGCTGTGCTTCTAGCCCGGTGAGGTTCACGATCAACTGATGCTATGCTTCTAGTCCGGTGAGGTTCACGATCAACTGATGCTATGCTTCTAGTCCGGTGAGGCTCACGATCAACTGATGCTATGCGCCTAGAGCGATCTCACGATCGAGACTGTTGGTTTCAGATCTTTGCCAGCCCCACACAGCTGGTCGAACATGGTCGCTTCCCCAGGCCAGACAGCCTCTCTTTGGTCTGTATAAGAAGGACAATCCTGCAGGACATGTTCCGGTGTTTGCTAGAGTGCTCCACAATCGCCCGTGGCGGTGTCTCTAAGACCCATTCTGTGAAAGTGGGCCTTGAACCTGCAATGTTCCGTTCTGAGTCTGATGGTCTTTGTATAGCGACATCCTCAGTGAGAACCATACTCAGAACACACTTGTTACGGACATCAGAAACGAGCGGTCGTTTGTGAATATTTTATCGAGTCTTTAGGGTTTTGATGAACATTATGGCAACTGGTGAGACTGAGGGAAGGTGAGACTAGGAACGACAGAGTGAGAGAGAGAGAGAGATAGAGAGAGAGGGAGAAAGGTACGAAGAGAGAGAGAGAGAGGAGGGATGCAGAGAAAGAGGGCAAAGAAAGGGATATATATGGGAAGAATGGAGTGGAGTGTGGAAAAAAAAAAGAAGAAACGGATAGAGAGAGAGGGGAAATACAGAGAGGAGAGTCGGATAGAGGGAGAGATAGGACGGAAGAGGGCAGCGAGAGAGAGAGATAGAGAGAGAGGGGAAATACAGAGAGGAGAGTCGGATAGAGGGAGAGATAGGAAGGAAGAGGGCAGCGAGAGAGAGAGGTAGAGAGAGAGAGAGAGTAAAAACTAGAGGGAGTGTGAAAGAGAGGAAAAAGGCGAAATAATTGTGAACGCAACAAATGTGTGCTCTAAACATAATCAACTGTAGAATTGAGAAAACATCCCTCACGACAGGAGATCCCCGATCCCCGTACACGAGTCGACATTCCCACCATTAATGATGATAGCACTGTACAAAACGTAGCTTACAATCAGTCAGCAATGTCACAGGAGTGCAACAAATGGCATCTGTGAAATTGTCTGCCTGTGCCTGTGCTTATTAATGGCGTGGACACTTTCATAGTAATAAAACGCCAGCATAATTCAGTTACAAAGATACAGTCCCTCGCACAAAAGTGATGTGGACACACGTTTAACAATAGAAATGAGCACAATATTGCGGTTTTAGTTGCAGCTCGAATCGTTCAGACAAAACCAAAATATACTCTTTTTGGAAGATACAATTATAATGTTCTTTCTACGACACCTACACATACACAAACCAACAAACACACACCTACACAGACATAAACCTACACACACACAAACCTACACAGACACAAACCTACACAGACACAAACCTACACAGACACAAGCCTACACAGACACAAGCCTACACAGACACAAACCTACACACACAAACCAACACAGACACAAACCTACACAGACACAAACCTACACAGACACAAACCTACACACACAAACCAACACAGACACAAACCTACACAGATACAAGCCTACACAGACACAAGCCTACACAGACACAAACCTACACAGATACAAACCTACACAGACACAAGCCTACACAGACACAAGCCTACACAGACACAAGCCTACACAGACACAAGCCTACACAGATATAAACCTACACAGACACAAACCTACACAGACACAAACCTACACAGATACAAACCTACACAGACACAAGCCTACACAGACACAAGCCTACACAGATACAAACATACACAGATACAAGCTTACACAGACACATGCCTACACAGACACAAGCCTACACAGACACAAGCCTACACAGATACAAACCTACACAGACACAAGCCTACACAGACCCAAACCTACACAGACATAAGCCTACACAGACACAAACCTACACAGATACAAACCTACACAGATACAAACCTACACAGACACAAACCTACACACACACAAACCTACACAGACACAAACCTACACAGACACAAGCCTACACAGACACAAACCTACACAGATACAAACCTACACAGACACAAGCTTACACAGACACAAGCCTACACAGACACAAGCCTACACAGACACAAGCTTACACAGACACAAGCCTACACAGACACAAGCTTACACAGACACAAGTCTACACAGACACAAGCCTACACAGACACAAGCCTACACAGACACAAGCCTGCACAGACACAAGCCTACACAGACACAAGCCTACACAGACACAAGCCTACCGTTGAAAGCTGAGGGTTAGAGCTATTGTGCATGTTTGGTGTAGAATTGAAGAACAAGGTCTTGGACTTGTCGCGTTCAGTTGTTTCTGTGGTGTTTGGGAAGCTGATTATTGGATCTTTCTCGTCAATGGTATGCAGCAAAGGTACCTCTTCGCGTGTCTGTGAAGGCAGCTTGTTGGAGGAATTGTAAGCTGGCGGGACCTTCATCTTTACTGGTAAAGTTTTATCGTCATACTCGCCCTGAATGCTAGGTCTGGCTTTGTCGATTCTGTCATCGACTACCGCCCGTTGTAGCTCCAGAGGTCTGACAAGTGCACCAAACACAACCCCGTTTAGAATCAACCCTCCGAGTATCAAAAGCGTCCAGCTCCAATTGAACTCATAAATCAGAAAATCGGAAAGTGGGGCAAGAATAAACGTGCCGATTCCTGATCCGCACACAGCGATACCAGTGGCAAATGCTCTTCGTTCTTCAAAGTAGATGCTAACAGCAACAATAGCTGGCAGATACATCAAGCCAAAACCGATCCCTGGAGAGAGAAAGAAAGAGAGCCATAATGTCAGTGAAACATTGTTAAAGGGCGGGTTAGAAAAAGATATAAGTAACATTATAGTGAGGCCACTGTCTTCTATTAATCAGTACGGAGACCGATCTTGAAGTCTTCTGATCATGTCACGCCACTGTCCTCTGTTAGTCTAGAGACCGGTGTTGAAGTCTTCTGATCATGTCACGCCACCGTCCTCTGTTAGTCAGTCCAGAGACTGGTGTTGAAGTCTTCTGATCATGTCACGCCACTGTCCTCTGTTAGTCTAGAGACCGGTGTTGAAGTCTTCTGATCATGTCACGCCACCGTCCTCTGTTAGTCAGTCCAGAGACTGGTGTTGAAGTCTTCTGATCATGTCACGCCACCGTCCTCTGTTAGTCAGTCCAGAGACTGGTGTTGAAGTCTTCTGATCATGTCACGCCACCGTCCTCTGTTAGTCTAGAGACTGGTGTTGAAGTCTTCTGATCATGTCACGCCACCGTCCTCTGTTAGTCAGTCCAGAGACTGGTGTTGAAGTCTTCTGATCATGTCACGCCACCGTCCTCTGTTAGTCAGTCCAGAGACTGGTGTTGAAGTCTTCTGATCATGTCACGCCACCGTCCTCTGTTAGTCTAGAGACCGGTGTTGAAGTTTTCTGACCATATCACACCACTGTCCTCTTCTAATCAGTCTCCAAGCATGTTTGATCGTCTCATATACTGAATCTGATATACCAGTGCTATTTAAATCTTCAATTTCTTCGCAGAGTTATGTTGCCTTATCCACTTGTGCAGTGAAGCGCCGTTGGGAGCGGCAGTTTTCTGCTCAGGGTCAGACTCGTTGCTGAAGTAATCGTTATCCCATGACCTTCTAGAATATCAGCAACATTTCCTATCCATCTAGTTCTCATTCTGCCACTGTTGCGAAAACCTGGTCATGGGCGTTATAGACGCACAGGGGTAGTTGGTGAGGTTGTATTCCTATTAGATGACTTGAACCACTTGGTTCTCTCATCATCAATATATTCAGTGCAGGATCTTGGTTCAACAATGTTTAACACCTCTCCATTGCGCATTCTGTCTCTCCTAGTTACGTTGGTGATTCTCCGGAGACAATTCATCTCCCATGTCGTCATCTTTCTCTCTAGAGTTTTTGTTAAAGTCCATGTTTGGCACTGGTAACAGAGAGTTGGCATGAATATACTGTTGATTAGCATTCTTTGTGTGGACATGTTTATGTTAGGGTGTTTGAATAATGGCGACAGCTGGTCTGCGATTGCACTTGTTTGTTGGCACTTGATCTGATTTTCTCTGTCTAAACCTCCATCTTGTGTGAAAACACTGGCCAAGTACTTGAACTCCTGCACTTGTTTGTTGGCACCTGATCTGATTTTCTCTGTCTAAACCTCCATCTTGTGTGAAAACACTGGCCAAGTACTTGAACTCCTGCACTTGTTTGTTGGCACTTGATCTGATTTTCTCTGTCTAAACCTCCATCTTGTGTGAAAACACTGGCCAAGTACTTGAACTCCTGCACTTGTTTGTTGGCACTTGATCTGATTTTCTCTGTCTAAACCTCCATCTTGTGTGAAAACACTGGCCAAGTACTTGAACTCTTGCACTTGTTTGTTGGCACTTGATCTGATTTTCTCTGTCTAAACCTCCATCTTGTGTGAAAACACTGGCCAAGTACTTGAACTCCTGCACTTGTTTGTTGGCACTTGATCTGATTTTCTCTGTCTAAACCTCCATCTTGTGTGAAAGCACTGGCCAAGTACTTGAACTCCTGCACTTGTTTGGTCTTGGTCCCGTTTACCAAAATGTTCATATCTTCAGGCGATCTGCTTATCTGCAGAGTTTCTATTTTGGACGTGTTGATTTTCATGCCGTATCCTTCGCAGTCAGATGTTGCCGTAGATCGCCTTCACTCTCGTATAGTAGGCATTGATCATTTGCAGAAAGAAGTTCATTTAACTGATCAGCCTCTGTCCTTTCTTACTTAGCATTTCTTGATAGATGCTCCATTTTGGTATTCCGCGTTATTCTGGACATATTTGTGACGAAGAGTAAATGGTCTGTCAGTCTTCTGAGTTTTTCTGCTTGCTGCTGGGTTCTGCAGTCTCTTCTGTTGGTCATGGATTGCAGATTTGTAATCTTTTCAAGTTCTACAATTGGCGTTCACTTCATGCCTCCTGTTATAACTCTCAAGGCTTGGTTTTGAAGTTTGCTAATTTTATCAAAGGAGTACCTTCAGTTCTGGAAGAAGTGTGTTGAACATGTGCTCCAGGAAGGAGTACAGTACTGGCAACGAGATGGATTACAATTTGTCCAGTCAGTAACAATTATCAACCTCTTTGAATCGACAGATTCGGATGATTAATATCATCTTTTGTGAACATACTGATTAGCAGACTTGGATGAATTACGTATTTATATCAAAACAATTAAGTGTACATACAATAGCAACAAAGACATCTCAATTTTCAAAAGCTTTAAACAACATACAATTAGCTGCGCATGTGACACAGCCTTGGGGTCTAATGACGACCGAAGGGCTGTACTAACTGTTGCATATTGGTGCCATTTTTACGATTGTACATAAAGGGCAACACAAACAATCAATTGATCTATCAAGACATTAAGGAGATACGCCTACGAAGAAAAATGTGACGAATAATTCATCTGCGTAGTGTAAACTCTTAAATGTAATGCCATTTCTTTTGCAATGGTCCCAAGAGATCAAAAGGATTCACTGTTGTGCAAATGTCTTAGCATCTATTGACTAAATAATATTAATGATTTAGAATCATGGATTTTCTTAGACTGCATGCGAATAATCTTAAATGCAGTTCAGTAAAATATTGCATCAGACCTTGTTCATGAATTAAAAGACGGAACTATAGAATTGTCAGGGCATGAGAAGTAGTCGCAGTCTAAAACACTCATTGAGAATAGACTTCCACACACACATCAAGAAAACAGGGAAATAGAGACAAACCAAAACACTCATTGAGAATAGACTTCCACACACACATCAAGAAAACAGGGAAATAGAGACAAACCAAAACACTCATTGAGAATAGACTTCCACACACACATCAAGAAAACAGGGAAATAGAGACAAACCAAAACACTCATTGAGAATAGACTTCCACACACACATCAAGAAAACAGGGAAATAGAGACAAACCAAAACACTCATTGAGAATAGACTTCCACACACACATCAAGAAAACAGGGAAATAGAGACAAACCAAAACACACATTGAGAATAGACTTCCACACACACATCAAGAAAACAGGGAAATAGAGACAAACCAAAACACACATTGAGAATAGACTTCCACACACACATCAAGAAAACAGGGAAATAGAGACAAACCAAAACACTCATTGAGAATAGACTTCCACACACACATCAAGAAAACAGGGAAATAGAGACAAACCAAAACACTCATTGAGAATAGACTTCCACACACACATCAAGAAAACAGGGAAATAGAGACAAACCAAAACACTCATTGAGAATAGACTTCCACACACACATCAAGAAAACAGGGAAATAGAGACAAACCAAAACACTCATTGAGAATAGACTTCCACACACACATCAAGAAAACAGGGAAATAGAGACAAACCAAAACACACATTGAGAATAGACTTCCACACACACATCAAGAAAACAGGGAAATAGAGACAAACCAAAACACACATTGAGAATAGACTTCCACACACACATCAAGAAAACAGGGAAATAGAGACAAACCAAAACACTCATTGAGAATAGACTTCCACACACACATCAAGAAAACAGGGAAATAGAGACAAACCAAAACACTCATTGAGAATAGACTTCCACACACACATCAAGAAAACAGGGAAATAGAGACAAACCAAAACACTCATTGAGAATAGACTTCCACACACACATCAAGAAAACAGGGAAATAGAGACAAACCAAAACACACATTAAGAATATACACAAACAACAAGAAAAACAGGGAAATAGAGACAGACCAAAACACACATTTAGAATATACAGAAACAACAAGAAAAGCAGGGAAATAGAGACAGACCAAAACACACATTAAGAATATACACAAACAACAAGAAAAACAGGGAAATAGAGACAGACCAAAACACACATTAAGAATATACACAAACAACAAGAAAAACAGGGAAATAGAGACAGACCAAAACACACATTTAGAATATACAGAAACAACAAGAAAAGCAGGGAAATAGAGACAGACCAAAACACACATTAAGAATATACACAAACAACAAGAAAAACAGGGAAATAGAGACAGACCAAAACACACATTAAGAATATACACAAACAACAAGAAAAACAGGGAAATAGAGACAGACCAAAACACACATTTAGAATATACAGAAACAACAAGAAAAGCAGGGAAATAGAGACAGACCAAAACACACATTAAGAATATACACAAATCTCAAGGAAACGGGGAAATAGACACAGACTAAAACACACATTGACAATTGATTCTAACATAAAAGCAAAAAAAGGAAGCAATGGGCAAAGCTGAAACGAGGGGCTCAGAAGAGGATGACTTGACATGTATTTGCTGAACGCCTATGCTCTACATTGAGGTGAATAAGTTTTTATCTATTGATAACGTTTTGGCGAATACTTGAAAAATAATTTAGTTGGCTGAAACGTCTTTTTCTCTCTTTTTTCAACAATTTTATTTAAATTCCTGAGTGTCTTAATAACCATTGTTCTACTGTTTAATTCCGGCCCTCGGTCATGTTCATATTTGAACAGAATCTCAGAAATGTGAAGTAAAATGAGTATTCAATTTCATTTATGTTACCACTATCCCCATCATTACTTTCACATCACCGTCGAGACTAGCATCATTGAATTACCATCAGAAGCGACAACACTGACATCAGCACTACAACTCATACAGGAGATGTAAAACACTGACATCAGCACTACAACTCATACAGGAGATGTAAAACACTGACATCAGCACTACAACTCATACAGGAGATGTAAAACACTGACATCAGCACTACAACTCATACAGGAAATGTAAAACACTGACATAAGGACTGCAAATCATTTAGAAGATGTAAACCACTGACATCAAATCTACAAGAAATTTAAGAGCTGTAAAACACTGCCATAAATACTTCAACTGAACTAGAAACTGTAAAACACTGACATCAATACTTGAACTGAACTAGAAACTGTAAAACACTGACACCGACACTACAACTGAACTAGAAACTGTAAAACACTGACATCAACACTACAACTGAACTAGAAACGGTAAAACACTGACATCAATACTTGAACTGAACTAGAAATTGTAAAAAACTGACACCAATACTACAACTGAACTAGAAACGGTAAAACACTGACATCAACGCTACAACTGAATTAAAAACTATAAAAAAACTGACATCAACACTACACTGAACTAGAAACTGTAAAACACTGACACCAACACTACAACTGAACTAGAAACTGTAAAACACTGACACCAACACTACAACTGAACTAGGGAAAAAAACATGAAAAAAAACTAGTAAAAGTTGATTAAGGTTGAGCTTAATCAAAATTTAAAAATGGGTATGGTCAGATACCGCACCGAGACGAGAACACAAACAAAACCTACGTTACGACCAATAGGCCTTCATCAGGGACAACAACACTGAACTAACAAATCAACAAATAAGAAAAAATGGTCAACTCATCTGTTTCAGGTGGGAGACGCTTTCAGTCTAAGCGACCTGTCGTGCCAAGTACTCGATAGAAACTGAAATAGGAGCGGTCAAACAAAAAGTGGCGGAATATGCCTGATAAGCCAAGCGTGGCCAAATAGTGGTCCAGATAGGAGAACAATGAGAAGGCAATATAAGCCGGGAGGGCGTGATATTGATATAAGAGAGGGGGGAAGAGAACTGATGGAAGAATGGGAGAGGCGGGGGGGGGGGGGGAGGAAGACAAATAGATGGGGGCCAGTGTGAGGGTTTAAGAAAAAGTATGGAAGATATTTATACCATGTGGTTGGAGACATCCCATACTAGAGATAAGTCTGTTCTCAAGGGCGAATCGATGACGATCGTCAGAGAAGCACGAAACTAGACCAGTGACACTGACGTCAGCCATACCCCGGTGCTCAGGACCATTGAAGTGGCTGGCAATTGGGGAACCAGTGCGGTTGCGGATGTCGTTGAGGTCAACTGAACTAGCAACTGTAAAACACTGACATCAACTCTACCATTACTTAAACTAGCACTAGATGAGAATCGCTAACAGATGATACCTCCCACAACTCCGTAAGTCAAAATGAGCATTGTGACATCCTTGCTCCACGAGCTGATGATGAAGGCGAGGCCAGCTATCAGGCTACCAGCAATAATCACAGGCCGGCATCCGAAGCGGTTGGTGAGGGCACTGACAACAGGACCTGTGGACGGACAAGGTAGAGATTTGTAGCCTTTGAGGCGATAGCTTGTTTAAAACCACAGTACACAGAACTGGTAGAGTTACACTGGCCATGTTAAGGCCATCATAAAACCACAGTACACAGAACTGGTAGAGTTACACTGGCCATGTTAAGGCCATCATAAAACCACAGTACACATAACTGGTAGAGTTACACTGGCCATGTTAAGGCCATCATAAAACCACAGTACACATAACTGGTAGAGTTACACTGGCCATGTTAAGGCCATCATAAAACCACAGTACACAGAACTGGTAGAGTTACACTGGCCATGTTAAGGCCATCATAAAACCACAGTACAGAACTGGTAGAGTTACACTGGCCATGTTAAGGCCATCATAAAACCACAGTACACAGAACTGGTAGAGTTACACTGGCCATGTTAAGGCCATCATAAAACCACAGTACACAGAACTGGTAGAGTTACACTGGCCATGTTAAGGCCATCATAAAGCCACAGTACACAGAACTGGTAGAGTTACACTGGCCATGTTAAGGCCATCATAAAGCCACAGTACACAGAACTGGTAGAGTTACACTGGCCATGTTAAGGCCATCATAAAACCACAGTACACATAACTGGTAGAGTTACACTGGCCATGTTAAGGCCATCATAAAACCACAGTACACAGAACTGGTAGAGTTACACTGGCCATGTTAAGTCCATCATAAAACCACAGTACACAGAACTGGTAGAGTTACACTGGCCATGTTAAGGCCATCATAAAACCACAGTACACAGAACTGGTAGAGTTACACTGGCCATGTTAAGTCCATCATAAAACCACAGTACACAGAACTGGTAGAGTTACACTGGCCATGTTAAGGCCATTATAAAACCACAGTACACAGAACTGGTAGAGTTACACTGGCCATGTTAAGGCCATCATAAAACCACAGTACACAGAACTGGTAGAGTTACACTGGCCATGTTAAGGCCATCATAAAACCACAGTACACAGAACTGGTAGAGTTACACTGGCCATGTTAAGGCCATCATAAAACCACAGTACACAGAACTGGTAGAGTTACACTGGCCATGTTAAGGCCATCATAAAACCACAGTACACAGAACTGGTAGAGTTACACTGGCCATGTTAAGGCCATCATAAAACCACAGTACACAGAACTGGTAGAGTTACACTGGCCATGTTAAGGCCATCATAAAACCACAGTACACAGAACTGGTAGAGTTACACTGGCCATGTTAAGGCCATCATAAAACCACAGTACACAGAACTGGTAGAGTTACACTGGCCATGTTAAGGCCATCATAAAACAACAGTACACAGAACTGGTAGAGTTACACTGGCCATGTTAAGGCTATCATAAAACCACAGTACACAGAACTGGTAGAGTTACACTGGCCATGTTAAGGCTATCATAAAACCACAGTACACAGAACTGGTAGAGTTACACTGGCCATGTTATGGCCATCATAAAACCACAGTACACAGAACTGGTATAGTTACACTGGCCATGTTAAGGCTATCATAAAACCACAGTACACAGAACTGGTAGAGTTACACTGGCCATGTTATGGCCATCATAAAACCACAGTACCCAGAACTGGTAGAGTTACACTGGCCATGTTAAGGCCATCATAAAACCACAGTACACAGAACTGGTAGAGTTACACTAGCCATGTTAAGGCCATCATAAAACCACAGTACACAGAACTGGCAGAGTTACACTGGCCATGTTAAGGCCATCATAAAACCACAGTACACAGAACTGGCAGAGTTACACTGGCCATTTTAAGACCATCATAAAACCACAGTACACAGAACTGGCAGAGTTACACTGGCCATGTTAAGACCATCATAAAACCACAGTACACAGAACTGGCAGAGTTACACTGGCCATGTTAAGGCCATCATAAAACCACAGTACACAGAACTGGTAGAGTTACACTGGCCATGTTAAAGCCATCATTAAACCACAGTACACAGAACTGGTAGAGTTACACTGGCCATGTTAAGGCCATCATTAAACCACAGTACACAGAACTGGTAGAGTTACACTGGCCATGTTAAGGCCATCATTAAACCACAGTACACAGAACTGGTAGAGTTACACTGGCCATGTTAAGACCATCATAAAACCACAGTACACAGAACTGGTAGAGTTACACTGGCCATGTTTAGGCCAACATTAAACCACAGTACACAAAACTGGTAGAGTTACACTGGCCATGTTAAGGCCATCATAAAACCACAGTACACAGAACTGGTAGAGTTACACTGGCCATGTTAAGTCCATCATAAAACCACAGTACACAGAACTGGTAGAGTTACACTGGCCATGTTAAGGCCATCATAAAACCACAGTACACAGAACTGGTAGAGTTACACTGGCCATGTTAAGGCCATCATAAAACCACAGTACACAGAACTGGTAGAGTTACACTGGCCATATTAACGCCATCATAAAACCACAGTACACAGAACTGGTAGAGTTACACTGGCCATGTTAAGGCCATCATTAAACCACAGTACACAGAACTGGTAGAGTTACACTGGCCATGTTAAGGCCATCATTAAACCACAGTACACAGAACTGGTAGAGTTACACTGGCCATGTTAAGGCCATCATAAAGCCACAGTACACAGAACTGGTAGAGTTACACTGGCCATGTTAAGGCCATCATAAAACCACAGTACACAGAACTGGTAGAGTTACACTGGCCATGTTAAGGCCATCATAAAACCACAGTACACAGAACTGGTAGAGTTACACTGGCCATGTTAAGGCCATCATAAAACCACAGTACACAGAACTGGTAGAGTTACACTGGCCATGTTAAGGCCATCATAAAGCCACAGTACACAGAAATGGTAGAGTTACACTGGCCATGTTAAGGCCATCATAAAACCACAGTACACAGAACTGGTAGAGTTACACTGGCCATGTTAAGGCCATCATAAAACCACAGTACCCAGAACTGGTAGAGTTACACTGGCCATGTTAAGGCCATCATAAAGCCACAGTACACAGAACTGGTAGAGTTACACTGGCCATGTTAAGGCCATCATAAAACCACAGTACACAGAACTGGTAGAGTTACACTGGCCATGTTAAGGCCATCATAAAACCACAGTACACAGAACTGGCAGAGTTACACTGGCCATGTTAAGGCCATCATAAAACCACAGTACACAGAACTGGTAGAGTTACACTGGCCATGTTAAGGCCATCATAAAGCCACAGTACACAGAACTGGTAGAGTTACACTGGCCATGTTAAGGCCATCATAAAACCACAGTACCCAGAACTGGTAGAGTTACACTGGCCATGTTAAGGCCATCATAAAGCCACAGTACACAGAACTGGTAGAGTTACACTGGCCATGTTAAGGCCATCATAAAACCACAGTACACAGAACTGGTAGAGTTACACTGGCCATGTTAAGGCCATCATAAAACCACAGTACACAGAACTGGCAGAGTTACACTGGCCATGTTAAGGCCATCATAAAACCACAGTACACAGAACTGGCAGAGTTACACTGGCCATGTTAAGACCATCATAAAACCACAGTACACAGAACTGGCAGAGTTACACTGGCCATGTTAAGACCATCATAAAACCACAGTACACAGAACTGGCAGAGTTACACTGGCCATGTTAAGGCCATCATAAAACCACAGTACACAGAACTGGTAGAGTTACACTGGCCATGTTAAGGCCATCATTAAACCACAGTACACAGAACTGGTAGAGTTACACTGGCCATGTTAAGGCCATCATAAAACCACAGTACACAGAACTGGTAGAGTTACACTGGCCATGTTAAGGCCATCATAAAACCACAGTACACAGAACTGGTAGAGTTACACTGGCCATGTTAAGTCCATCATAAAACCACAGTACACAGAACTGGTAGAGTTACACTGGCCATGTTAAGGCCATCATAAAACCACAGTACACAGAACTGGTAGAGTTACACTGGCCATGTTAAGGCCATCATAAAACCACAGTACACAGAACTGGTAGAGTTACACTGGCCATGTTAAGGCCATCATAAAACCACAGTACACAGAACTGGTAGAGTTACACTGGCCATGTTAAGGCCATCATAAAACCACAGTACACAGAACTGGTAGAGTTACACTGGCCATGTTAAGGCCATCATAAAACCACAGTACACAGAACTGGTAGAGTTACACTGGCCATGTTAAGGCCATCATAAAACCATAGTACACAGAACTGGTAGAGTTACACTGGCCATGTTAAGGCCATCATAAAACCACAGTACACAGAACTGGTAGAGTTACACTGGCCATGTTAAGGCCATCATAAAACCACAGTACACAGAACTGGTAGAGTTACACTGGCCATGTTAAGGCCATCATAAAACAACAGTACACAGAACTGGTAGAGTTACACTGGCCATGTTAAGGCTATCATAAAACCACAGTACACAGAACTGGTAGAGTTACACTGGCCATGTTAAGGCTATCATAAAACCACAGTACACAGAACTGGTAGAGTTACACTGGCAATGTTATGGCCATCATAAAACCACAGTACACAGAACTGGTAGAGTTACACTGGCCATGTTAAGGCTATCATAAAACCACAGTACACAGAACTGGTAGAGTTACACTGGCCATGTTATGGCCATCATAAAACCACAGTACCCAGAACTGGTAGAGTTACACTGGCCATGTTAAGGCCATCATAAAACCACAGTACACAGAACTGGTAGAGTTACACTAGCCATGTTAAGGCCATCATAAAACCACAGTACACAGAACTGGCAGAGTTACACTGGCCATGTTAAGGCCATCATAAAACCACAGTACACAGAACTGGCAGAGTTACACTGGCCATTTTAAGACCATCATAAAACCACAGTACACAGAACTGGCAGAGTTACACTGGCCATGTTAAGACCATCATAAAACCACAGTACACAGAACTGGCAGAGTTACACTGGCCATGTTAAGGCCATCATAAAACCACAGTACACAGAACTGGTAGAGTTACACTGGCCATGTTAAGGCCATCATTAAACCACAGTACACAGAACTGGTAGAGTTACACTGGCCATGTTAAGGCCATCATTAAACCACAGTACACAGAACTGGTAGAGTTACACTGGCCATGTTAAGGCCATCATAAAACCACAGTACACAGAACTGGTAGAGTTACACTGGCCATGTTAAGGCCATCATAAAGCCACAGTACACAGAACTGGTAGAGTTACACTGGCCATGTTAAGGCCATCATAAAGCCACAGTACACAGAACTGGTAGAGTTACACTGGCCATGTTAAGACCATCATAAAACCACAGTACACAGAACTGGTAGAGTTACACTGGCCATGTTAAGACCATCATAAAACCACAGTACACAGAACTGGTAGAGTTACACTGGCCATGTTTAGGCCATCATTAAACCACAGTACACAAAACTGGTAGAGTTACACTGGCCATGTTAAGGCCATCATAAAACCACAGTACACAGAACTGGTAGAGTTACACTGGCCATGTTAAGTCCATCATAAAACCACAGTACACAGAACTGGTAGAGTTACACTGGCCATGTTAAGGCCATCATAAAACCACAGTACACAGAACTGGTAGAGTTACACTGGCCATGTTAAGGCCATCATAAAACCACAGTACACAGAACTGGTAGAGTTACACTGGCCATATTAACGCCATCATAAAACCACAGTACACAGAACTGGTAGAGTTACACTGGCCATGTTAAGACCATCATAAAACCACAGTACACAGAACTGGTAGAGTTACACTGGCCATGTTAAGGCCATCATTAAACCACAGTACACAGAACTGGTAGAGTTACACTGGCCATGTTAAGGCCATCATTAAACCACAGTACACAGAACTGGTAGAGTTACACTGGCCATGTTAAAGCCATCATAAAGCCACAGTACACAGAACTGGTAGAGTTACACTGGCCATGTTAAGGCCATCATAAAACCACAGTACACAGAACTGGTAGAGTTACACTGGCCATGTTAAGGCCATCATAAAACCACAGTACACAGAACTGGTAGAGTTACACTGGCCATGTTAAGGCCATCATAAAACCACAGTACACAGAACTGGTAGAGTTACACTGGCCATGTTAAGGCCATCATAAAGCCACAGTACACAGAACTGGTAGAGTTACACTGGCCATGTTAAGGCCATCATAAAACCACAGTACACAGAACTGGTAGAGTTACACTGGCCATGTTAAGGCCATCATAAAACCACAGTACCCAGAACTGGTAGAGTTACACTGGCCATGTTAAGGCCATCATAAAGCCACAGTACACAGAACTGGTAGAGTTACACTGGCCATGTTAAGGCCATCATAAAACCACAGTACACAGAACTGGTAGAGTTACACTGGCCATGTTAAGGCCATCATAAAACCACAGTACACAGAACTGGCAGAGTTACACTGGCCATGTTAAGGCCATCATAAAACCACAGTACACAGAACTGGTAGAGTTACACTGGCCATGTTAAGGCCATCATAAAGCCACAGTACACAGAACTGGTAGAGTTACACTGGCCATGTTAAGGCCATCATAAAACCACAGTACCCAGAACTGGTAGAGTTACACTGGCCATGTTAAGGCCATCATAAAGCCACAGTACACAGAACTGGTAGAGTTACACTGGCCATGTTAAGGCCATCATAAAACCACAGTACACAGAACTGGTAGAGTTACACTGGCCATGTTAAGGCCATCATAAAACCACAGTACACAGAACTGGCAGAGTTACACTGGCCATGTTAAGGCCATCATAAAACCACAGTACACAGAACTGGCAGAGTTACACTGGCCATGTTAAGACCATCATAAAACCACAGTACACAGAACTGGCAGAGTTACACTGGCCATGTTAAGACCATCATAAAACCACAGTACACAGAACTGGCAGAGTTACACTGGCCATGTTAAGGCCATCATAAAACCACAGTACACAGAACTGGTAGAGTTACACTGGCCATGTTAAGGCCATCATTAAACCACAGTACACAGAACTGGTAGAGTTACACTGGCCATGTTAAGGCCATCATAAAACCACAGTACACAGAACTGGTAGAGTTACACTGGCCATGTTAAGGCCATCATAAAACCACAGTACACAGAACTGGTAGAGTTACACTGGCCATGTTAAGGCCATCATAAAACCACAGTACACAGAACTGGTAGAGTTACACTGGCCATGTTAAGGCCATCATAAAACCACAGTACACAGAACTGGTAGAGTTACACTGGCCATGTTAAGGCCATCATAAAGCCACAGTACACAGAACTGGTAGAGTTACACTGGCCATGTTAAGGCCATCATAAAGCCACAGTACACAGAACTGGTAGAGTTACACTGGCCATGTTAGGGCCATCATAAAACCACAGTACCCAGAACTGGTAGAGTTACACTGGCCATGTTAAGGCCATCATAAAGCCACAGTACACAGAACTGGTAGAGTTACATTGGCCATGTTAAGGCCATCATAAAACCACAGTACACAGAACTGGCAGAGTTACACTGGCCATGTTAAGACCATCATAAAACCACAGTACACAGAACTGGCAGAGTTACACTGGCCATGTTAAGACCATCATAAAACCACAGTACACAGAACTGGCAGAGTTACACTGGCCATGTTAAGACCATCATAAAACCACAGTACACAGAACTGGCAGAGTTACACTGGCCATGTTAAGGCCATCATAAAACCACAGTACACAGAACTGGTAGAGTTACACTGGCCAAGTTAAGGCCATCATAAAACCACAGTACACAGAACTGGTAGAGTTACACTGGCCATGTTAAGGCCATCATTAAACCACAGTACACAGAACTGGTAGAGTCACACTGGCCATGTTAAGACCATCATAAAACCACAGTACACAGAACTGGTAGAGTTACACTGGCCATGTTAAGACCATCATAAAACCACAGTACACAGAACTGGTAGAGTTACACTGGCCATGTTAAGGCCATCATAAAACCACAGTATACAGAACTGGTAGAGTTACACTGGCCATGTTAAGGCCATCATAAAACCACAGTACACAGAACTGGCAGAGTTACACTGGCCATGTTAAGGCCATCATAAAACCACAGTACACAGAACTGGCAGAGTTACACTGGCCATGTTAAGGCCATCATAAAACCACAGTACACAGAACTGGCAGAGTTACACTGGCCATGTTTAGGCCATCATAAAACCACAGTACACAGAACTGGTAGAGTTACACTGGCCATGTTAAGGCCATCATAAAACCACAGTACACAGAACTGGCAGAGTTACACTGGCCATGTTAAGGCCATCATAAAACCACAGTACACAGAACTGGCAGAGTTACACTGGCCATGTTAAGGCCATCATAAAACAACAGTACACAGAACTGGCAGAGTTACACTGGCCATGTTAAGGCCATCATAAAACCACAGTACACAGAACTGGTAGAGTTACACTGGCCATGTTAAGGCCATCATAAAACCACAGTACACAGAACTGGCAGAGTTACACTGGCCATGTTAAGGCCATCATAAAACCACAGTACACAGAACTGGCAGAGTTACACTGGCCATGTTAAGGCCATCATAAAACCACAGTACACAGAACTGGCAGAGTTACACTGGCCATGTTAAGGCCATCATAAAACCACAGTACACAGAATTGGCAGAGTTACACTGGCCATGTTAAGGCCATCATAAAACCACAGTACACAGAACTGGCAGAGTTACACTGGCCATGTTAAGACCATCATAAAACCACAGTACACAGAACTGGCAGAGTTACACTGGCCATGTTAAGACCATCATAAAACCACAGTACACAGAACTGGCAGAGTTACACTGGCCATGTTAAGGCCATCATAAAACCACAGTACACAGAACTGGTAGAGTTACACTGGCCATGTTAAGGCCATCATTAAACCACAGTACACAGAACTGGTAGAGTTACACTGGCCATGTTAAGGCCATCATTAAACCACAGTACACAGAACTGGTAGAGTTACACTGGCCATGTTAAGGCCATCATAAAACCACAGTACACAGAACTGGTAGAGTTACACTGGCCATGTTAAGGCCATCATAAAACCACAGTACACAGAACTGGTAGAGTTACACTGGCCATGTTAAGGCCATCATAAAACCACAGTACACAGAACTGGTAGAGTTACACTGGCCATGTTAAGGCTATCATAAAACCACAGTACACAGAACTGGTAGAGTTACACTGGCCATGTTAAGGCCATCATAAAGCCACAGTACACAGAACTGGTAGAGTTACACTGGCCATGTTATGGCCATCATAAAACCACAGTACCCAGAACTGGTAGAGTTACACTGGCCATGTTAAGGCCATCATAAAGCCACAGTACACAGAACTGGTAGAGTTACACTGGCCATGTTAAGGCCATCATAAAACCACAGTACACAGAACTGGTAGAGTTACACTGGCCATGTTAAGGCCATCATAAAACCACAGTACACAGAACTGGCAGAGTTACACTGGCCATGTTAAGACCATCATAAAACCACAGTACACAGAACTGGCAGAGTTACACTGGCCATGTTAAGACCATCATAAAACCACAGTACACAGAACTGGCAGAGTTACACTGGCCATGTTAAGACCATCATAAAACCACAGTACACAGAACTGGCAGAGTTACACTGGCCATGTTAAGGCCATCATAAAACCACAGTACACAGAACTGGCAGAGTTACACTGGCCATGTTAAGGCCATCATAAAACAACAGTACACAGAACTGGCAGAGTTACACTGGCCATGTTAAGGCCATCATAAAACCACAGTACACAGAACTGGTAGAGTTACACTGGCCATGTTAAGGCCATCATAAAACCACAGTACACAGAACTGGCAGAGTTACACTGGCCATGTTAAGGCCATCATAAAACCACAGTACACAGAACTGGCAGAGTTACACTGGCCATGTTAAGGCCATCATAAAACCACAGTACACAGAACTGGCAGAGTTACACTGGCCATGTTAAGGCCATCATAAAACCACAGTACACAGAATTGGCAGAGTTACACTGGCCATGTTAAGGCCATCATAAAACCACAGTACACAGAACTGGCAGAGTTACACTGGCCATGTTAAGACCATCATAAAACCACAGTACACAGAACTGGCAGAGTTACACTGGCCATGTTAAGACCATCATAAAACCACAGTACACAGAACTGGCAGAGTTACACTGGCCATGTTAAGGCCATCATAAAACCACAGTACACAGAACTGGTAGAGTTACACTGGCCATGTTAAGGCCATCATTAAACCACAGTACACAGAACTGGTAGAGTTACACTGGCCATGTTAAGGCCATCATTAAACCACAGTACACAGAACTGGTAGAGTTACACTGGCCATGTTAAGGCCATCATAAAACCACAGTACACAGAACTGGTAGAGTTACACTGGCCATGTTAAGGCCATCATAAAACCACAGTACACAGAACTGGTAGAGTTACACTGGCCATGTTAAGGCCATCATAAAACCACAGTACACAGAACTGGTAGAGTTACACTGGCCATGTTAAGGCTATCATAAAACCACAGTACACAGAACTGGTAGAGTTACACTGGCCATGTTAAGGCCATCATAAAGCCACAGTACACAGAACTGGTAGAGTTACACTGGCCATGTTATGGCCATCATAAAACCACAGTACCCAGAACTGGTAGAGTTACACTGGCCATGTTAAGGCCATCATAAAGCCACAGTACACAGAACTGGTAGAGTTACACTGGCCATGTTAAGGCCATCATAAAACCACAGTACACAGAACTGGTAGAGTTACACTGGCCATGTTAAGGCCATCATAAAACCACAGTACACAGAACTGGCAGAGTTACACTGGCCATGTTAAGACCATCATAAAACCACAGTACACAGAACTGGCAGAGTTACACTGGCCATGTTAAGACCATCATAAAACCACAGTACACAGAACTGGCAGAGTTACACTGGCCATGTTAAGACCATCATAAAACCACAGTACACAGAACTGGCAGAGTTACACTGGCCATGTTAAGGCCATCATAAAACCACAGTACACAGAACTGGTAGAGTTACACTGGCCAAGTTTAGGCCATCATAAAACCACAGTACACAGAACTGGTAGAGTTACACTGGCCATGTTAAGGCCATCATTAAACCACAGTACACAGAACTGGTAGAGTCACACTGGCCATGTTAAGACCATCATAAAACCACAGTACACAGAACTGGTAGAGTTACACTGGCCATGTTAAGACCATCATAAAACCACAGTACACAGAACTGGTAGAGTTACACTGGCCATGTTAAGGCCATCATAAAACCACAGTACACAGAACTGGTAGAGTTACACTGGCCATGTTAAGGCCATCATAAGACCACAGTACACAGAACTGGTAGAGTTACACTGGCCATGTTAAGGCCATCATAAAACCACAGTACACAGAACTGGCAGAGTTACACTGGCCATGTTAAGGCCATCATAAAACCACAGTACACAGAACTGGCAGAGTTACACTGGCCATGTTTAGGCCATCATAAAACCACAGTACACAGAACTGGTAGAGTTACACTGGCCATGTTAAGGCCATCATAAAACCACAGTACACAGAACTGGCAGAGTTACACTGGCCATGTTAAGGCCATCATAAAACCACAGTACACAGAACTGGCAGAGTTACACTGGCCATGTTAAGGCCATCATAAAACCACAGTACACAGAACTGGCAGAGTTACACTGGCCATGTTAAGGCCATCATAAAACCACAGTACACAGAACTGGTAGAGTTACACTGGCCATGTTAAGGCCATCATAAAACCACAGTACACAGAACTGGCAGAGTTACACTGGCCATGTTAAGGCCATCATAAAACCACAGTACACAGAACTGGCAGAGTTACACTGGCCATTTTAAGGCCATCATAAAACCACAGTACACAGAACTGGCAGAGTTACACTGGCCATGTTAAGGCCATCATAAAACCACAGTACACAGAACTGGTAGAGTTACACTGGCCATGTTAAGACCATCATAAAACCACAGTACACAGAACTGGTAGAGTTACACTGGCCATGTTAAGGCCATCATAAAACCACAGTACACAGAACTGGTAGAGTTACACTGGCCATGTTATGGCCATCATAAAACCACAGTACACAGAACTGGTAGAGTTACACTGGCCATGTTAAGACCATCATAAAACCACAGTACACAGAACTGGTGGAGTTACACTGGCCATGTTAAGGCCATCATAAAACCACAGTACACAGAACTGGTAGAGTTACACTGGCCATGTTAAGACCATCATAAAACCACAGTACACAGAACTGGTAGAGTTACACTGGCCATGTTTTCATGCATCGGTTGGATGTTCTTGCATCTTAAGCTTTATTCCAAACCAAGAAGGACGATCCACGATCGACATGCTTTTAGGGGAGTGCGCAATGCCATGAGCTGGATAGTTCTACCCAGCAGTGCCATGGGCTGGGCGGTTTCTACCTAGCAGTGCCATGAGCTGGACAGTTTCTACACAGCAGTGCCATGAGCTGGACGGTTTCTAACCGGCAATGCCATGAGCTGGAAGGTTTCAACCCAGCAATGCCATGAGCTGGAAGGTTTCTGCCCAGCAGTGCCATGAGCTGGACGGTTTCTAACCGGCAATGCCATGAGCTGGAAGGTTTCAACCCAGCAATGCCATGAGCTGGAAGGTTTCTACCCAGCAGTGCCATGAGCTGGGCGGTTTCTATCCAGCAGTGCCATGAGCTGGACGGTTTCTAACCGGCAATGCCATGAGCTGGAAAGTTTCAACCCAGCAATGCCATGAGCTGGAAGGTTTCTACCCAGCAGTGCCATGAGCTGGACAGTTTCTACCCAGCAGTGCTATGAGCTGGACGGTTTCTACCCAGCAGTGCCATGAGCTGGACGGTTTCTATCCAGCAGTGCTATGAGCTGGACGGTTTCTATCCAGCAGTGCCATGAGCTGGACGGTTTCTATCCAGCAAAGGTTTGGCGGAACTGATAGTGGAAAATTGTCACATGCCCTCAGTATGGATTTGATTGTATTTCAGTCTCTGCCAGTTTCAAATCCTTCATGGCAGCCGCTCGCAAAAATAGCTACCAATGATGATAGGAGAAGGGGAACTTGATGTTAAACTTAATGATGCTAGGAAAGGGGAACTGGTGTTAAACTTAATGATGCTAGGAAAGGGGAACTGGTGTTAAACTTAATGATGCTAGGAAAGGGGAACTGGTGTTAAACTTAATGATGCTAGGAAAGGGGAACTGGTGTTAAACTTAATGATGCTAGGAAAGGGGAACTGGTGTTAAACTTAATGATGCTAGGAGAAAGGGAACTGGTGTTAAACTTAATGATGCTAGGAAAGGGGAACTGGTGTTAAACTTAATGATGCTAGGAAAGGGGAACTGGTGTTAAACTTAATGATGCTAGGAAAGGGGAACTGGTGTTAAACTTAATGATGCTAGGAAAGGGGAACTGGTGTTAAACTTAATGATGCTAGGAAAGGGGAACTGGTGTTAAACTTAATGATGCTAGGAAAGGGGAACTGGTGTTAAACTTAATGATGCTAGGAAAGGGGAACTGGTGTTAAACTTAATGATGCTAGGAAAGGGGAACTGATGTTAAACTTAATGATGCTAGGAAAGGGGAACTGGTGTTAAACTTAATGATGCTAGGAAAGGGGAACTGGTGTTAAACTTAATGATGCTAGGAAAGGGGAACTGGTGTTAAACTTAATGATGCTAGGAAAGGGGAACTGGTGTTAAACTTAATGATGCTAGGAGAAAGGGAACTCGTGTTAAACTTAATGATGCTAGGAAAGGGGAACTGGTGTTAAACTTAATGATGCTAGGAAAGGGGAACTGGTGTTAAACTTAATGATGCTAGGTGAAAGGGAACTGGTGTTAAACTTAATGATGCTAGGAGAAAGGGAACTGGTGTTAAACTTAATGATGATAGGAGAAAGGGAACTGGTGTTAAACTTAATGATGATAGGAGAAAGGGAACTGGTGTTAAACTTAATGATGCTAGGAGAAAGGGAACTGGTGTTAAACTTAATGATGCTAGGAGAAAGGGAACTGGTGTTAAACTTAATGATGCTAGGAGAAAGGGAACTGGTGTTAAACTTAATGATGCTAGGAAAGGGGAACTGGTGTTAAACTTAATGATGCTAGGAGAAAGGGGAACTGATGTTAAACCCACAAGTGCTAGGTAGCGTCACGTAACAAGCCTACCACCACACAGCACCCCCCATCCCTCCCCCCCAACATTCAATGCTATTTAGATATAACGAATTCAATGCCAAAGGCCGATCACGAAAAAGGTGGCTTATGGAAATATCTGAGGGAGTGAATGCCACTGTGCATGAGGCACACAGTCGGCCTCGTTCTTTAGATCTCTTCATCACCTGACGCTGAAAGGCAAAAATAGGAAAAGCGAAAAGAAGAAGAAGAAGAAGAAGTATTTTAAATGTCAACCTTGGCCGATTTATTTTTCGTGTCATCTTATTGTTTACACATCAGCATATATGGACCTTGGCTTCTCTTTTATCCGTTCATTTTACTTTCGGAAATTTGTCCTTTCCACCTGTGCGGTTATCCACAACGGGAGTACAACTCGTTTGTTAGCAATGGTATGCTTCTCATCGGCTGTCATGGTTGTCCACAGGACCACCATTCATCAGTGACGTCTCGGGTAATCCTTCTTCTTGTGTTTCTCTCCTACGACGAGAACTTGGGGTGGGGACTAGACGAAGGAAGGTGGTGGGTGGATGTGTGTGTTTCAGGAGGCCGTTCTTCTCCAGTAGGCATTAGTCCTCCCAAAGGTTACCTAACGTTAAAATAATCTGTGTTAAGAGGTGGAACTGTTTAGATTTGATTAAATCTAGAAATAGGACATTGAAAATATCGAATGAAGTAATGCGGACACATACACTATAAGTAGGTGTTAACTATGTTTATCATGACAGCCAAGGGATTTGCTGTAAAGTTTCCGAGTTGAAAAGTACAACCGTTTGAAATGATTTAGTTACCTACATCAAGATCGGATCACTTTAATGTTGTCGATTTTCAAAACTTTGGTTAGGCGTAATTTAAATGTATTTTGATGAGAGCGTTATATTGGGTATATTGTGAGATTGTGTGAGCTGTGTGGGGTTTGTGTGTGAGTTAGTTGATCAGTTTGTGTGTGAGTTAGTTGATCAGTTTTTGTGTGAGCTGTGTGGGGTTTGTGTGTGAGTTGGTTGATCAGTTTTTGTGTAAGTTAGTTGATCAGTTTTTGTGTGAGTTAGTTGATTAGTTTTTGTGTGAGCTGTGTGGGGTTTGTGTGTGAGTTAGTTGATCAGTTTTTTGTGTACACGTCAATAATCTGGAGTTTAAGAATGCCGATGGAAGCAGTGAACTCAAAGTTAAGATGGCTATCTGAGACCCTTTTAACAAGAGCAATCATCGTGACTGATACGCAAGCCGTATTTCAGAAGGTACAGAAGTGATGAACGAGGTACGAGTGGATAACAGCTGTTGAGGTCTCAAACCTGTAGGGGTTGACATGGATCTATTTTCCTGGTCATGTTGGGGTTCAGGCCAATGAAAAAGCTCAAATCTTAGCTCCTATCATGGGCATGTTAGTGATGGATAAGATTGACATTTTGAAACCAATTAACTGTTGGATGAGCACACCGAGATAGATGGATCACCAGTCCACAGACAGCAAAGTTTCGATATCAAACAAGGTTTGAGTGGATGGGGCATGAGCAGAAGGAGCAGGAGAGTGTACAAACAGCGAACTACAGGAACCATCAGCATTCAGACCCTGCACCATTTGCTGAGAGAGACTGAACACCTATGGGTATGCCCGGAGTGCAGTGACGTCGATTGTTAGAAACAGAGACATAAACGGGGTTAGAAACATTCTAGAAAATATCATGTGCAAATGTTAGTTCCCAGTTAGCAATGCTTGTTTGTTCTATACCAAGATTCGGAATAGTTAAACATGTTAATTGATTTTAAACAAAGCAGAAAAAACAAAAAGCTTCAATGTACCTGTCAATACGAAATATAGGTGAAGGTTGCATGGGAGACAATTAGTACTGACAGTTTCTAGAGCCATTATCCTGTCCCCTGACGGGGGGAAGGTTGTATGGGAGACAATTAGTACTGACAGTTTCTCGAGCCATTATCCTGTCCCCTGACGGGGGGAAGGTTGCATGGGAGACAATTAGTACTGACAGTTTCTAGAGCCATTATCCTGTCCCCTGACGGGGGGAAGGTTGTATGGGAGACAATTAGTACTGACAGTTTCTCGAGCCATTATCCTGTCCCCTGACGGGGGGAAGGTTGCATGGGAGACAATTAGTACTGACAGTTTCTCGAGCCATTATCCTGTCCCCTGACGGGGGGAAGGTTGTATGGAAGACAATTAGTACTGACAGTTTCTAGAGCCATTATCCTGTCCCCTGACGGGGGGAAGGTTGTATGGGAGACAATTAGTACTGACAGTTTCTCGAGCCATTATCCTGTCCCCTGACGGGGTGAAGGTTGCATGGGAGACAATTAGGACTGACAGTTTCTCGAGTCAGGCCCAGGTCCCCTAACGGGGTATAAGAGAACAGAACCACTGTCACCCACATGCAGGTCTTAAGAGACGAATACAGAGAGTTGTGCATTGAATTAGCAATATCATAATGCTAAACGGTACTTGCTTCAGAAATAACTATAACAGTATGTAAAGTGTGTTGGGATAGATCTGATGTATGAATATACCTATAGCTGTGTTTATATGCTTAGTAGGGAGTGAAATGAAGAATAAAAATGTGAAAAATCAAAAGCAAAAATGAAGCACAAAACAAAAAGAAGAGGTATATGAAAAAGAACAAGACAAAGAAAAAAAAGGACAGAAAAGTAGAAGAAAACGAAGAAGAAAACTACGAAGAACTCAAAAAGAGTCCAAGAAAACGAAGTAAAAGAAAAAGAATTCAAACTGACAGTAATAATGCTCTTACCTATGAACAGGTATAGCCCCACCTGAATGGAGCTGGCCAGAGATATTGTACTCTTGGGTTCCTTGAATGCCCGCTCAAACTCTCCCAGGAAGACACCGAACGTGTAGGTCAGGCCGTCTACGATGAGACTGATGACCATGGCACTCACTACCACCACCCAGCCCCAGCTGTAACGAGAGGAAGACTGTTACAAATATTTGTTGACGTCTATTTCGTTAGTTGTGTCACCTGTCTTCTTGTCATTCTTATTTTAGTTTTCCTCTTTGCGGTTTCTTAGTTACTTACCTATTGTTTCCTCATGTGGCGAGGAACGACCGTTCAGTCGCAGATCAAGTCGTTTAGGCATGTCAGATCGGACTCTCTCTAGTTTAGTTTTGTTTTTAATTGTTTTTTGATGTGTTCCAGTACTGTATCAGGGAGTGGTGTTTTCATTGGGCTAGCAACCTCATCATGTATAGAAAACGTTGCCATTATAATCAGGGGCTACAAAAGATTGGATACAGGCTTCCTGTGAAGGGACCAGCTGTAGTACTTACTTTCAGTATCGAAGTAGCACGTCATATAGGGTTCATCCAGCGTTCAGTCCCTTTAACTGCCCTGCCACTCGCCTTCAGCATGTCGCATCGTCACATGTGTCCGGAAGGTCGGAACAGATGGCCTGGGTCTTGTACCGTACCGCAGTCACTTGTATCCCAAAGGTCGGAACAGATGGCCTGGGTCTTGTACCGTACCGCAGTCACTTGTATCCCGAAGGTCGGAACTGATGGCCTGGGTCTTGTACCGTACCGCAGTCACATGTGTCCGGAAGGTCGGAACAGATGGCCTGGGTCTTGTACCGTACCGCAGTCACTTGTATCCCGAAGGTCGGAACAGATGGCCTGGGTCTTGTACCGTACCGCAGTCACATGTGTCCGGAAGGTCGGAACAGATGGCCTGGGTCTTGTACCGTACCGCAGTCACAATTGTAGAACTGGAAAAGATTACAAAACTGCAATCCATGACCGACAGAAGAGACTGCAAAGCCTAGCAGCAAGCAGAAAAACTCAGAAGACTGACAGACCATCCAATGCATAAAAGACTAAATAATTTTTGAAATTGGAAACTAAAGCGAATAACCTTTGCAGAAATAGCCAAAGCAAAGATGAAAGAAGACCATATGAACGCACTAACAACACCAAAGCCCATCCCTACTGTACGCAAACCTACCTGGGGGCAGCATATATTTCCAGAGGTGGCAGAAAATATACCAGGTATTGGAAAAAAGAACAGCCAGACTGAAAAAGAAAGAAGAGACATAACCCTGAGGTACATAACGGAAAACTACCCAAGCATGGACTGGACCCATGCATACAACGACGGCTCTGGAACAAACACAACACAGAACGGAGGGGCAGGGGTATTCCTGGGCCTACGAAATGGTTGAAAACCAACACTATCAGTGGCAACTGGAAAATTCTCAAGCAATTTCAGAGCGGAGGCAGAGGCACTGAGGGCTGCAGTAGAAGAAATGGTGACATGCAAAAGAAATGAAAGCCAGATAGTCCTGTTTACAGATGCCCTGGCCGTAGTCACAGCACTAAAAAGCCAGACAAATTCTGAACTTCATAATTTAAGTGCAGTACTCTGTCAACTATGCCAGCAGTCCGCATCGAAATGAGTAGTGGTACAGTGGGTTCCATCCCACTGTAACATCCAAGGCAAAGAGGAGGCAGACAGACTGGCAAAAGAAGGTGCAAGACTACCACAACCAGATCCTAGTGTGACATACGAAGAGTCAAAAAGGCTTATTAGAGCTAGATACATGACCAAATGGGAAACAGAACATACTGGATACACAAAAAACGATGCCTATTACCAGTTGAACAGAAGAGAGCAGTTCGTGGTCTTCAGACTTCGCACAGGCCACAATAGACTGAGGTTACCACCTATTCAATAAATTGAAGATAGGTGGCACTGACGAATGCACTTGTGGTACAGGGAAAATGACTGAGGAAAATCTGCTGCAAAACTGCCCGACATACGAGAATCAAAGAAAGCACATGTGGCCATCACCAGTGGCAACACTAGACAAGCTCTATGGCAGTGTCGTCAGCCTCGGGATGACCGCTGCTTTTTTCGAAAAAATAAAGGTTGACGTCTGACAGCGTAAGAAGAAGAAGAAGAAGAAGAAGAAGTACCGTAGTCTCGTGTTTCCCGAAGATTGGAACAAATCATCAGATGACCTGGGTCTTGTACCACACCGTAGTCACTTGTATCGCCGTCTGAGAGATTCCATGTCTTCAATGCTCCTCCTACATCATGATACGCCAGTTCCAAGTCTGTTTATTGTCCTCCAAGTGAGTAGGGTAAGTGATGTCCTGGGGCAGGTTTCTCCTAAAGCTCGTTCCTTGGGTCCTGTATCATTTCGTGCCATAATTCAATGCGACGACTTTCAGTGCTTGACTTTATGAACTTTGTTGATTTAAGGAAACTATGATTCTTGTGATCTGCTCCTGGTATTCAAACATTGGGTGTCTAGGGTCGTATTCCTGTTTCTTTCGTTCAATTTCAGCAGCCACGTCTCTTTGGACGGCAGATGTAGCCGTGCCAATTGAAGGGTATACATTAGCAGTGGAGGCTGGGGAAGAGGGGGGGGGGAGCGGATAGGCATCCTGACACTATCCTGTCTCCCTGGTTTATTGCTGTATCAACGAGATTTGCAGTTAGAACCTGTACCGAACTTCACATTGGAACAAAAAGGTGAATGATTGTACATGCTAACTTCACGTTGGCTAAATGTAGTGGTGGATTACACTTCATATTGGAGCGAAAGGGTGAGAAAGTAGTACTCGCCATCACTTCATATTGGAGCGAAAGGGTGAGAAAGTAGTACTCGCCATCACTTCATATTGGAGCGAAAGGGTGAGAAAGTAGTACTCGCCATCACTTCATATTGGAGCGAAAGGGTGAGAAAGTAGTACTCGCCATCACTTCATATTGGAGCGAAAGGGTGAGAAAGTAGTACTCGCCATCACTTCATATGTTTTTAACCTACTCTAATTGACTTACGGCCCACAGAAAAAACGCCCCGAGTATCAGTTGGTGGAGATAAGATAAACAGTTTGACATATGCTGATGATACTGTTTCAAAAACAAATAGTGAATTCCCCAGGCCTAGAAAGCCGCAGGAATGAACCCACCTACAAATCTACTACTAATAGCCTAATTAAAGTTGAAATGGCAAGCCAAAGATGGCACAAGAGAACTCTATCTAATGCCCTACCGGCTTGGATTGCAGAACAAAATGACAGTTTGTGGTTACCTAGTAAGTTATTGTCCATCGCAAGCGAAGATGGCCACAACATCTGACGGTTTGACTTAATAATGTGATGTGCGCTGTATTTGGATTAAAGTGAGGAATGCGCTGGTCATCAATCTCACTCTTATCTTGAGTTACCTTGGATCAGTGGCAAGACTATTGGTCAAGACGACTGGAGGTAACTTGGGATGTAGGCACTCTGGTCTTACCTCCTGTGAGACCAGGGGTCGCTTGACACTTTCGGGATTTGATCACCCACCGTTTCCGTTCATCACTGTGAGAGGCGAGTGCCTTAACCTCTTGACTACATCGACTCACCTGGTTACCTAGTATCAGGCACTGATCTGCCTCGTTGATATCAATATTCCAGTGATAAAGGGTTCAGAAGTTTGTTGGTGGCAATTATTGTATCATGATGATAGGTTGTAACAAGCGCATGGTAGCTACAGTCCTACTAGATGTGAGTTGTATGCAGACACCCCCATGTTGATAGTTGTTATGTCGATGATGATGTTACTAATGATTGTGGTGATGGCTGTGTAAACTGATACACGTCTGGTGACATTTGAAAGTTAGTTTCGCACTGAACAACATTCTTCATTATGAGATTGGAGCTCCAGGAAGTGATGTCAGTTCTGATGTGGCGTATCTGAGATCTCCTTAATTTGGGATGTCAACAGGTCGTGCTATCAGTTTTAGCTTCCAGAGATACACAAATGGTTGGCTATGGCATGAGTGGATAGCAAACATAGAGGCGTCAAGCTTTCAAGAGCTTGTGAGGATCCCCCGTCCTGGTCATGCTGGGGTTTACAGCAATGCAAGAGCTGTCATCCATGCCTCTACTGCATGCATAGCATGGACAATTGATATTAGTTGCATAAAGGACATCCTCCTGGATGATGACACAATAATCGATTTACCGGTATATCCACAGATTGCAACATTTTGAAATCAGATCAGACCTCAGTGCAGAGAGGGGCCTGAGAGGACGAAACAGAAGTGTGCACAACCAGCAGGCCAAAGCAACTATCAGTATAAGCACTCTTCCTCATTTTCTGAAAGCGACTGAACGCCTATTGGTTTTTTTCCCGGAATGCAATGACGTTAATTCGAAATAGAACCGATCAGCTCTCACATAGAACCGATCAGCTCTCAAATAGAACCGATCAGCTCTCAAATAGGACCGATCAGCTCTCAAATAGAACCGATCAGCTCTCAAATAGAACCGATCAGCTCTCAAATAGAACCGATCAGCTCCCAAATAGAACAGATCAGCTCCCAAATAGAACCGATCAGCTCTCAAATAGAACCGATCAGCTTCCAAATAGAACCGATCAGCTCTCAAATAGAACCGATCAGCTCCCAAAAAGAACTGATCAGCTCTCATGAGACTATGCGAGGTCTTCATTTGTCTGCAGGGTTATCGTATCTAACTATATATCCTTATTTCGAAAGACGCAGAGGGTGAATGTGACAAAAGCGGATAGCGGGCATAGAATGTTTCTAATCATGCTAGGTTTCTCTTAGTGAAATATGCGACATGATGGCCTTGGAAGATACTGATCATCAGATATAGAGAGATCGATGGGAGCATATTTAAATCAACCAATCAATGACCACCTGTTGAAGGATAACACACCATTCGATGAATTGCTGATTTACAGAGTACATGAGTTTGTTATCAAACATGAGTAAAACAGAGACGCTACTGAGGGCATGGAGCTGAAGTATGTACAACCAGCGAGCTACAAAAATCATCAGTGTGTATACACTTCACTATTTTCTGAGACTGAACACCTTACGGGTCTGTCAGAATTTCAATTAAGTCAATTTCTTAAAATATCGACTAACATTTGCTTCGCCTCACAATTTGTTTGAAAAACCAGAAACAGACAATTAAAACTAAGGCATTGGTGTATAATGCATGTGTCACCAGCTCACTTCTCTGTGACAGCCAGACTTGGACAACTTATGCCAAACAAGAGCACAGGCTTAACACCTTCTACCTAC
>JAVGWX010000019.1:2318622-2522540 GCA_036924085.1 Ariolimax columbianus | reverse complement strand
GTCTCTCGTTTACAGTTAACAGCAGCGTATGCATGGCTTTCTCTGACTGTGTTCTGTGCGGCCTTCAATTGAGAAACGTACATTTTTAAAGGTTAACATCCAGGAGGAAGGCAAAATATACTGATCAGACAGACAGGGTTAGGCAAAATATACTGATCAGACAGACATGGTTAGGCAAAATATACTGATCAGACAGGATTAGGCAAAATATACTGATCAGGCAGACAGGGTCAGGCAAAATATACTGATCAAACATGTTAGACAGAGTCAGACAAAATATTATGATCAAACATGTTAGACAAGGTCAGAAAAAATATACTGACTAGACAGACAGGGTCAGATAAAATATACTGATCAAACATATTAGACAGGGTCAGACAAAACATACTGATCAAACGTATTAGACAGGTTCAGACAAAACATACTGATCAGACATGTTAGACAGGGTCAAACAAAACATACTGGCCAAGACCCTCACCTCGGTATCCTAGTAGCCCTCTCTGGAAACAGACTGTTTTCGTGGCAGCCTGGCTAACGAGGTGAGGGATCGACGTGATCCTTGTGGTGGTAGGTGATACGCAAATGAAGCCAAGCAGGCACAACTACATTCAGCACGCTCGGGATGTGAGGAAAGCTACTGTAACCTGCCACTGAACGTCCTTTGCAAGGTGCACATAAGTGTAACCTACTCATTGTGGACATTCGCAAACAACCAAGGTTAGAATCACACATTAATGTCGAACAGCGTTCTCCAAACGGTAATTCGATGCTCGGTTTAATCTGCGTGTCTCTCACTACTACGGAGATCGAGTCGATTCCCAGCTTCGTTAGTCAGGCTGCCATGACAGCTATATGTTTTCAGGGAGACAAGTGGAAGTTAGGTTTAAGTCATGGCCAGCATGTTTTACCTACCCGACTGACATGTCCGTCAGAATATTGTGTATGACCAGACGTTAGCCTTCTCTCCCCTCAGCTTTAGTGTGTTTGCATGCCATAAGAAAATGAGGGTTATTTAGTAGATCGGTAAGACAACATGAGACTATTTGTGTAGGTATCTTCATGATACAGTCAAGACAGAGAACTGACTGTTTAAAATAATCAATAATAACAACATGCGAAACAATGGATATTACATAAACAAACATTTCAGTTCACATCTTCTTTGTACGCTTAATATTGAGGATTGCTTATTTATACTGCATATCTAAGTTTGCGTACAGGCATTCTAGTATAGGTGAACAAGTCTTCGAGGAGATAAACATAGCTCCGTGAATTAGGCTAAAGAGCAGAAGCTGGCACAGTCGTTTGAAAGTGGGTGGTTATATAATAGATTAATGGTTGTCGTGACTGGGGTGGCGTATTGGAAGACCCTGGTCAAACTTGCATGGGTGAAATAGGACATAACCACGCATGTTGTTGGGATGGAAGTGTGGGGGCATGTGAGCGAGTGTGTGCGTGTGTGGTTGTGTCTGTCTGCGTGTGTTTTTGTGTGAGTGTTTGTGTGCATGTGTGTGTGTGTGTGCCTATGTGCATGTGTGCGTGTGTGTGTGTGTGTTTGTAAGACAGAGATAGAGGTGCTGTGTTACACATTGACTAGCTACTGATGAGCGTCTGTGTGTGTGTGTGCTTGTGTGTGTGAAAGAGATAGATAGATAGATAGATAGAGAGAGAGAGAGAGAGAGAGAGAGAGAGAGAGAGAGAGAGAGAATGTATTATACATTGATTAACTACTTATGAGCGCTCAAAGTGTAATTGTTGAGTATTGTAGTAGATGTACCAGAGTTGGTGTCAAGTATTGTAGTAGATGTACCAGAGTTTGTGTCAAGTATTGTATTAGATGTACCAGAGTTTGTGTCAAGTATCCTGTGCTGCATTGTTTGTCATGTGCATCAGAGAGTGGGTTAGATGGGCCATAGAACGTTACATATGTTCCAGAAAGCTAGACATGTGTGTCAGAGAGCGTGACATGGGTGTCAGAGGGCGTAAAATGTGTGTCAGAGAGCGTAAAATGTGTGTCAGAGAGCGTAACACGTGTGTCAGAGAGCGTAAAATGTGTGTCAGAGAGCGTAACATGTGTGTCAGAGAGCGTAACATGTGTGTCAGAGAGCGTACCATGTGTGTCAGAGAGCGTGGCATGTGTGTCAGAGAACGTAACATGTGTGTCAGAGTATAAAGAATACCTCACAGAGTGCCTGCCCCTCTGCTTCAGGTCAGATAGAAGCTGTGTCAGAAAGTCATCTTTATTTGTCAGAGAGTTCATCAAGTTTTAACCGGTAGTATGTCAAGCTTGGCAGATCCTACCGGGTGGCGCAGTTATTGAGAAGTCAGGGCTGATTGGTGTGTCATACATCTGTTTTGTAATTGGTATTGTCCAAAGAGAAGCGAAGATGTGCGCTGTATTTGGATTAGGGTGAGGACGAATATGCGCTGGTCCTCAATCTCAATCTTATCCCGAGTTACCTTGGATCAGTGGCAAGACTATTCGTCGAGATTACTGGAGGTAACACGGGATGCAGGAACTCTGGTCTTATCTGCCGTGAGGTAGACTGCAGCAGGTGTCTCAGAGATAGCAGGAGGTGTGTCAGAGATAGCAGGAGGTGTGTCAGAGACTGTATGAGGTGTGTCAGAGACTGTATGAGGTGTGTCAGAGACTGTATGAGGTGTGTCAGAGACTGTATGACGTTTGTCAGAGACTGTATGAGGTGTATCAGAGACTGTATGAGGTGCGTCAGAGACTGTATGAGGTGTGTCAGAGACTGTATGAGGTGTGTCAGAGACTGTATGAGGTGTGGCAGAGACTGTATGAGGTGTGTCAGAGACTGTATGAGGTGCGTCAGAGACTGTATGAGGTGTGGCAGAGAATATATTAGGTGTGGCAGAGACTGTATGAGGTGTGTCAGAGACTGTATGAGGTGCGTCAGAGACTGTATGATGTGTGACTGAGACTGTAGAAGGTGTGAAAGAGACTGCAGCAGGTGTGTCATAAACTGTAGCAGGTGTGTCAGAGACTGTAGCAAGTGTGTCAGAGACTGTAGCAGGTGTGTCAGAGACTGTAGCAAGTGTGTCAGAGACTGTAGCAGGTGTGTCCTAGATTGTAGCAGGTGTGTCCTAGACTGTAGCAGGTATGTACGAGACTGGCGGGTGTGTCAGGGACTGGCAGGTGTGTCCGAGACTGTAGCAGGTGTCAGAAACTGTTGCTGGTGTCTGAGACTGCAGCAGGTGTGTCAGAGACTGTAGCAGGTGTGTCAGAGACTGTAGCAGGTGTGTCAGAGACTGTAGCAAGTGTGTCAGAGACTGTAGCAGGTGTGTCAGAGACTGTAGCAGGTGTGTCAGAGACTGTAGCAGGTGTGTCAGAGACTGAAGCAAGTGTGTCAGAGACTGTAGCAGGTGTGTCAGCGACTGTAGCAGGTGTGTCAGAGACTGTAACAGGTGTGTCAGAGACTGCAGCAGGTGTGTCAGAGACTGTAGCAGGTGTGTCAGAGACTGTAGCAGGTGTGTCAGAGACTGTAGCAGGTGTGTCAGAGACTTTCAGCAGGTGTGTTAGAGACTGTAACAGGTGTGTCAGAGACTGTAGCAGGTACGTGCGAGACTGTAGCAGGTATGTCAGAGACTGTAGCAAGTGTTTAAGAGACTGTAGCTGGTATCAGTTGACGTCTTCACAAAACACACCATTAAATAATATCAATAACAAATGTTGGCAATGTTAAAAGGTGAATGCCAAGTGCCAAGGTCATGCCAATTGCCAGGGTCATGCCAAGTGCCAAGGTCATGCCAAGTTCCAGGGTAATGCCAAGTGCCAGGGTCATGCCAAGTGCCAGGGTCATGCCAAGTGCCAGGGTCATGCCAAGGGCTAGGGTTAAGCCAAGTGCCAGGGTCATGCCAAGTGCCATGGTCATGCCAAGTGCCAGGGTCATGGAAAGTGCCAGGGGCATGCCAAGTGCCAGGGTTAAGCCAAGTGTCAGGGTCATGCCAAGTGACAGGGTCATGCTAAGTGCCAGGGTTAAGCCAAGTGCCAGGGTCATGCCAAGTACCAGGTTCATGCCAAGTGCCAGGGTCATGCCAAGTGCCAGGGTCATGCCAAGTGCCAGGGTTAAGCCAAGTGCCAGGGGCATGCCAAGTGCCAGGGTCATGCCAAGTGCCAGGGCTGGTATCAATGTTAACAACTGGAGACCACGAGTCAGGATTGAGCCGATGTTAAGTCACATGACATCCAACCTCATCAAATATGATCAATGTTATACATCAATAAATGTTTGAGTTATTCTTGTTATGTAATGTTATCTCGTGTGAACTATGTGCGCAGTGGTACACCTGAAGGTATGAATAATGCATTACATAACACATGTTAGAAGAGCCGGCCAATCGTATTTCCCAAATGGTTGTTATACGGGTATTTTGGCTCGCTGTTAGTCCCGTACCTTTAAAGCAATTACAGGTGTATCTATATTACCTGGAAACAAACACTCTATTTTTGTCATGTTTTCATTTCCACTAAATATAATAATTATCCTCTTTTCTTGTCTCCTTCTTCATCGTGTTTACTTGTTGCTGTCGTTGACTGGTCATGTCTGTTGTGTCAAATACTGGTTCATTGTGTTACTGATGTTTTATGAGGATGGCACGAGACTTAAAAGACTAAAACAATCAGACCAGGCTCTATTTGTGCAATGTGGTCCGACGCAAATTGGGGTATAACAAAAGGAGAGCAGTAAAGGTGGCGTCTAACAGGCTGTGGGTCTAACTTTGATTTTCTGTTGCAGTCCATTATGGATACCCCAAGGTCACTGATTTAACAGGAATCCACACTAGTCTACGACTTACACTTGTGTCCACGGAAAAGTGTTGATGTTTTTCATTTAGATTAGCTATTTCGTTCATTTTGTGGATTTCCCCCCCCCCCCCCCCCCAATTATCATGACATGGTTACCGACTATACTATATGTTATAGTATTTCAGCTGTCCTGTCCACAGTCTTGTGCACACGGCTCAACTTCACGAGATTGACGGAATTCTCACTATTTGCAGACAGTGTCGATTTTGGTGTGGCTGTGAAATAAAAGCTTTGAATAAAAGTAGACTTAAACACATCGCTAAGGAGAGATTGTGCCCAATCCGGCGTTCCAAGATGCCTAAAATACATCACTCACGTGCTCAATGCTGAGTGATGCCACCACGAACTCCTGCGGTTACGGAAAAGACAAGACAACAACTGGTTGTATACATTATCGGAATAGTCTTAAAACCAGTAAAATGAAGTTAAATTAAGATAATTAGCGTAGAAATATATTTGTAAACAGCTAATCTGTTCTCTTACCTTCACAAACCGCGGTCTGGCAAAAAGGCTGTTTTCATTAGAAGTCTGATAAAACATGACAAGAACCACATCCTTGTCTGTGAGGAACGTATCAAAATTGTTCATTTTCAGTCCATGTACGAAAGTCGATTTAGTGAAAGCATCTGTCCACCCTTTCCCAGGAGGAACATCTTCATCTGAATCTGCATGTTGTGATGCTGGTGAAGTTGGCTTTGGTTTTGCTGGTGCTGCCTTTGGTGTTTCTTTCTTTTTTCCGCTGTCTGGCGCCTTTTTTGCAGCATCCTTTTTTCCAGCTGATGAAACTGGAGCCATTTCTGGTTTGAGGGAAGATCTTCGAAGATGTTGTTTTAGATGGCGAGCAAGAGTGGATACAACAGAGCAAATGGCAAGATTGCGGATGTGATCAGTACAACGAGAACATTGCTGATATTTCTAAAAGCTGCGTCAGAGAAAAGGCCGTTGACCGGCCTAGTGTAATGTCCAAGGGTGAAGTTACCCACACCACCAGTGACGTCATAAACGTAGCGTGCACAGCCAGGCACCGCATAGTTTTACCAGCAGACACACCTAATGGTGCGCAAGTTTCATGTGTTTTGTCAATTCAATGGATACTAGTTTGATTTATTAGGGAAAAAAAACATGAAAAAAAACTAGTAAAAGTTGATTAAGGTTGAGCTTAATCAAAATTTAAAAATGGGTATGGTCAGATACCGCACCGAGACGAGAACACAAACAAAACCTACGTTACCAACAATAGGCCTTCATCAGGGACAACAACACTGAACTAACAAATCAACATATAAGAAAAAATGGTCAACTCATCTGTTTCAGGTGGGAGACGCTTTCTGTCTAAGATTTATTAGACAGCGTGTATACGGGGTGAATTTTCATCTAAGTACATGAACACTATTTCACATCATTACCATGATTCTTCCTCTTCTTCGTTCGTTCTCAATCTCCCCGTACCAAACCCTGACAGGGCTTAGGTAGCAGAATGTAGTCCGGAGAACGGAATGCGTTATGTGGTAGTTTACAGCTTGACTGCGACATTTCAGCAAGCATTTTTTGAGTGCCGGGTTAGCATTCCCTCTTCGATCCCTTCTCCTTAGCCAGTCTGCCATGCTGCAGTGTGTTATCTAGAATCACCGCGTGGAGGTGTAGAAGGGTCTTGGCAGCTTTGGTTCGCTGGCCCTGAAACTAGCAGTCAGCTATGAGTCGCTGACCACTGCAGCTCATGCGCTGCTCAGCATCTTGATCCCCTTTACCAAGATTCGCATTGCTGTGTTAGGTTGACAGAAAAACTGGAGTACAACAAGGCTGTATTATGTGGAGTTTGCTATTCGATAATGTTATGGATTTGGTTGTGAAAACTTTGTCCCAGCCGGACGATAAATAGATAAAGAGGATATGTGGTACGATTCTAGAGGACCTTAATGCCAAAGATGGCTTGCAATTCTTTGCGTTTCGTTCTTATTGTAACAGATTCCAGGAGCGTACTAGAAGCCAGTTCAGCCTTAAAAAATATAGACTTTCTCACAAAACAAACTATAACAACTTAACGTTTTTATACTGGATAGAAGACTCATCAGAGTCTGTAGACAACCAGTTGCATTTGCATTACCCTGCTCTAAAACCTATGCGCATCCAATCTATTCTTAAATGCATTTACTGTCCCTGCCTCCACTAACTCCTGGGGTAATGTATTCCAAGCATTCACTACTTTCTGATTTTGTAAAAAAATTCTTAATATCCAATCTGGACTTTTCGTTACTTAATTTGTATCTGTGCCCTCTTGTTCAAGTTTGTGGTTGTATTTTGAAATTAAAACTTGTTATATTCTAATTTAACTTTTCCTGATATGATCTTATAAACCTGTATTAAGTCACCTCGAGTTCTTTTCTTTACAAGACATTGTAGGTCCGTTTTTTCTGAGTCTTTCCTTATAACTGTAATTCTGGAATCCCACTTTCAGCTTTGTCGCTCTTTATTGTATCCTTTCCAGCCTGTTTATATCTCCTCTACGATAAGGACTCCCCACCTGTACACAGTACCCCAATCTAGGTCTAACAAATGCTTTATACAGTTATCACTACTTTACTCCTATGTTTAATATTTCTTTTGATCTTACCTAACTTTTGCTTTATTCACTGCTACCTGGACTTGCTCAGTCCCTTTACCTGAACGCTCTATTATAACCCTAGGTCCCTCTCCTTAATCTATCATTCTAATATTGTTCTCGCCCATTCTGTAAATATGTTCTATATTGGATCTACCCGTCTGTATGGCTGTACATTTATCTTTATTACACTACATTTGCCATCTCACAGGCCAGTATTGAATTGTATCTGAATCCGACCTCAATATATCCACTTCTGCTATAGATGAGACACTCCTACATAGTTTTGTGTCGTCCGCAAATTTTCAATCATGGATCATATATCAATGTCCAAATTGTTTATATATATATATCAAGAACAATATTGGCCCTAAAACCGAGCCCTGTGGCACTCCACTTTTCACTTCACTCCACTCAGAGTACTCCTTATTTATGCCCACTCTCTGCCTTCTTCCCGTTAACCAATTTTCAATCCATTTGGCAACTTCCCCACCTATTCAATGTAATTATAACGTTTTAAATAATCTTTGATGAGGTACTCTATCAAAGGCCTTTGCAAAGTCTAGATAAATAACATCCACTGACTTCCCTTTATCTATGATTTTAGTAACCTCCTCCATGAATTCTAATAGATTTGTTAAGCATGATTTCCCTCTAGCAAACCCATGCTGACTATTTCTGATTAAATTAAACCTGTCTAGGTGCATTACAATGTTTTCTTTGATTATTGACTCTAACAATTTACAGACTATGCTCGTTAAACTCACCGGTCTATAATTTGCTGGATCTGATTTATGTCCCTTTTTTAATAAGAGTAATCACTCCTGAATCTGTCCAATCATTTGGAACAATGACTTTTGCAAGTGATTGATAATATAAAATAGCCAACGGTTTTGTTAGTTGGTTTCTAATTTAAAACATAAATTTTGGATGAATACCATCTTGACCTGGACATTTATTCACTTTCAGGCCCTTCATTTTTGTAAAAACCTTTTCCTTCGTAATACAGAGAGATTGTAACTCCCCTATACCTATTCCCACTTTTTCGGCATCCCAAGGAACAAAGCATTTTATGAACAAAGAATATACACTACACAACTTTTCCATTCCATATACACACAAAGACACAAAATACTGACATAAATTATTCATACAGCATACACATGGATTTTGTGATTTATCCTCTGTGTTTTTCCTTGTATTCACATTTCTTTGCCACTGTTGAAAAATTAATTAAACAGCATATTTTGCAGTGTTAAAAAAAATTTTTTTTAATATAAAAACATTAAAAAAAAATAAAAATATGTCCTAACCTTCTTTTCTTTCCCGAATCATTCCTATTTCATTACTCATTTACTTTGATATGTTAAATTTATGAACAAGTTTATGAACAAATTTATGAACAAGTTTATGAACACGTTTATGAACAAGTTTATGAACAAATTTTTGAACAAGTTTATGAACAAATTTATGAACAAGTTTATGAACAAGTTTATGAACAAGTTTATGAACAAATTTATGAACAAGTTTATGAACATGTTTATGAACAAATTTATGAACAAGTTTATGAACAAATTTATGAACAAGTTTATGAACAAGTTTATGAACAAGTTTATGAACAAGTTTATGAACAAGTTTATGAACAAGTTTTGTGAATTTGTATTGCACAAAGACTCAATAAAAACGATTTAAAAACTAAAAACCAAAAAACAACTTCGCATCCCAATCCCTGGAAATCGAAAGTAAGACGGAACCTCCGAGTCTGGACAGAGCACAAAAATAGCACGTGGCAACCACCTACCACTGACAGGACTGATCAACGAGAGGATCAACAAATGACATGAAACACTTGTGCATCACTGAAACACTAGGTTAGGTACATACATAACCACACATGCATGACTGAAACACTAGGTTAGGTACATACAGATCCACATATGCATGACTGAAACACTAGGTTAGGTACATACAGATCCACACATGCATCACTGAAACACTAGGTTAGGTACATACAGATCCACATATGCATGACTGAAACACTAGGTTAGGTACATACAGAACCACACATGCATCACTGAAACACTAGGTTAGGTACATACAGATCCACACATGCATGACTGAAACACTAGGTTAGGTACATACAGAACCACACATGCATGACTGAAACACTAGGTTAGGTACATACAGATCCACACATGCATGACTGAAACACTAGGTTAGGTACATACAGATCCACACATGCATGACTGAAACACTAGGTTAGGTACATACAGATCCACACATGCATGACTGAAACACTAGGTTAGGTACATACAGATCCACATATACATCCACGCACTGGTGTATGTGTCCTGATATCGCCCAATGGACTACGGTCTGGGGTGGAATGGACGCCCCACCGCCAGTAGAAACTAGTAAGGCGCATATTTAAGCAACAACAACAACAAACTATATAAAGTACAACTGAAAAAATGCAAGCTTTCATCAGTGGACGATTGCACCATACTGAGCGAATAAAAAGATATGATAAAGTCACTAATATAAAACTGTGAAAGAACAAAGCAAATGCCACAGGGACTAGACGTAAAAATAAGAGATTGGCGATGATCAAGACAACATTAGTGAAACCCCATGATAGCATCACAAAACAGTCTCTTCAAGAGAAGTAGGACCAGACCTAAACACTCAAAGTCGAGGCAACCATAAACGTGACATGAATGATGTCAGTTATATTTAAACGGGCAGATGTTCTGCGCGCGTCATCTAGTGTTGAGGAATGTATAATACGTTGTTCTGTCCCATGTGTTATAGTTTGTCTTTTCTCGTATGATTCACGTTGTCATTTGTAATACGTTTTCATTGGTCATGAATTGAACTGATCACATCATGGTCGTCTCTGCAACTGTCCAGCGGACTTACAACATATCCTGTAAAACTATAACTAATAATTCTGACTGTTTTTCCATGACTCAATTACATCAGACACAAATGGCATATTCTAATAACACATAACTTAACTAACCAATAGTGGCAAAACAGTGTTCCATACAATGATCTGGAAACATTGTTGTTACTTGTTTTACATTATTTATGCGTTACACATTCATCTCGATGTATCATTGTATGTGATTGCCCTATGCGTTACAGTTCCATCTCATCGTATGTGAATGTCATATGTGTTACACTTACACCTCTTCATGTATTACCTCAGCCTCATTGACCGTGACCTTTGTTTCGATAAATCATATTTCTTAGACGTGTCTTTTCTTTCTGTTGGCACGCTTTATGAAGTGTGACCTGTTTTACATTGACGACGTACTAATCAACAATGTCTGATAGGTTTCATTACTGTCTGCTATTTAGACAAGAATAAAAGCAAATGTAGACTTGCCCACGTTTTATTTGCTAGCGACGTTTTCTTCAGTGTATATCTTCTGTTTTCACTGTGTCAATAACACGTTTTTGTCTATCGCTGACTCCTCAACGAGCGTGCTAGTTGTCACGTAAATCGGTCTTCTTGTTGAACTGGTTCTGTTATTGTCCACAGACTTTCTAGGACTGTCAGTTGTCACTCCAACGAACACAATGTCGTCCTGGGGTCGGAGACTTTGATTCTGGGATTCTTTATATTTAGTCGTCATCTAAGTTCCTTATTTTGTAGATGTTCCAAACCACCATAGATGGGTTTGCTGGTCTTGCAAGCTTGTCGGGATAGAGTGTCTAGTTGTTTGTGTACGTCTCGGTTTGTGCCTTGTTCCGTAATGTTACTTAGACCATCCTTGTTGAGTTTGTCCCTTCCGACGTTTAAAGCTCGAGTTATTGTCCAAGACTCAAAATAAATGCATTGATGTTGACAACCAGATTCATTGTCTCCCCTATTTCTATGTAGCAGATTAGTCATCTACGATTTGGGAGACTGCGTGGGCTAGTGGTTAAGTGACACGGTTCACAACCCGAATGTGCTGGTTCGATCCCCAACACAGCACGGCCCGTTACCCCGGGGAAGCAAACCCTTAGAAAATGCAGGAGGAAGCAGACCCTTACATAAAATGCATGCCAAAGTCGGATGCACTGGGCAGACAGGCGCACAATAAAAAATATAGTGCATCGCACGCTGTCTTTGGAATAAAGAAATAAGGCGGAACACAAAAAACAAGAAATGCTCTATGACTAGTGCAAGTATTTCACTTAGTGATCTGTAGGTCGTCTACCAAACCCACTGCGTGCTCATCTATCCCAGTTCTAGGGCGTTTGAAATGTCTGAGAGGATCACTGTAACCGTCAATCGAGATCAGCAGTCTTTGGGTAATGGAGTTGCAGCTGGCGATGTAACCCGCCCCTACTTGCCCCTTCCCCTCGAGATCTTTGTACGTGACGTTTAGAAGTGATCAGAATCATCTCATGTCCAAGGACTATCATGCGCCGCAGTTCATCTGTAATTGTCCATGACTCACAAACATAGAGAAATATTGACAGGACCAATGTACGCATTAATTTTATCTTCGTGCATATGATTATCGTTTGCATTGCCAGATTTGTTAAGTCGTGCAAGCGCTACTATTGTCTGTGCTATTCTGGAAAATATCTCACATTTGAATCCATCAGTGACAATCGAACCTAGACTATTCAAACGGTCGATCACATCGAGATCCTGGCCATTAGCTTTAACTGGGTTGTTGAAGCCCTCGGCCTTCCAGTATTAATCTCCATGCCTACGCACGAAAATCAGATTAATGCGTACACTGGTCCTGTCAATATGTCTCTATGTGTGTGAGACATGGACAGTTACAGCTGACCTTCAACGAAGGATACAGGCCTTGGAGATGAGATATTTCCGAAAACTTTTAAACGTCACGTACAAAGATCGAGTTACAAACGAGGAAATCCGAAATAGAATTACAACGGCTATAGGGCCTTTCGAAGACCTCTTGGCAACTGTCAAAAGAAGGAAACTCACTTGGTACGGTCACATATCGAGATCAAATGGTCTTGCAAACACAATCCTCCACGGGAAGGTGCATGGCAGACGACGAAGAGGCCGGCCCAAAAAGAGATGGGAGGACAACATAAAAGAATGGACCAGTCTCCGACCAGAAGAGTCACAGACAGCGGCATCTGACAGAGAGGGATGGCGTGGAGTTGTAAGGATGTTTTCATGTGTGCCCCAATGACCTCAACCGGTTACGGGATGACCTGACCTGACCTGACCATAGTCAAGAGCTTTTTCATTGAGCTTTCTGACCTATTCCAGGAGTTCCGCTTCTGTGCCCGCCAACCCGCCATTGTCATCTGCAAAGGTTGGTAATGATTATGTCCCCAATCTTGACGGTACCAACATGATTTCCAAGTGCCTAATTTATAATTCCCGCAAAAAATATATAGAGAAGTGCTGGGAAGAGTGCACAGCCTTGTCTCAGACCTACCAATGTGTGAAACCAGTCCCAGCGCCTCCCATACACAAGAGCTACCCTCAACGCCTTGCCAAACAGGTGTTCAAGGACCTGTATAATATATATGTTTATCAACGGAACATGTAATATGTTAGACTTGTCGACCCCATTTGCCGACCACTCCCCATAAACATCATCACGTCTCTTTTCCTTCTCCACTCCCCATCTCAGTATTAAAACTGTGTACTCTCATTGTTATAGTGGTGCCACGTGATGATTCAATCAACTAATCACATCGTAATAGCAAACAGTTGACATACAGACGTTCAGGAATTAATAGATAAATTGCATAGCTCGTGCAGTTTCACACAAACAACAAACACGACAAAATTTTGTCCTGTGTGTGCACGGATTATTTTTGCTAAATGTATAATTTTACATAATGCATTGTTTCAATAGTCAAGCCTCCAATCTCCATACAGTTGGACTATGAATATCAGATGTTGCCTTCAATCTCCATAAAGTTGGACTATCTTTACTGTATATCAGATGTTACCTCCAGTAACGCTGATCAGGTGTAGTGACAGAGTACAAAACGATATTAGCGCACACTTCTGTTGTAGTGACACAGTACAACACGACGTTAGCGCACACTTCTGTTGTAGTGACACATTACAACACGACGTTAGCGCACACTTCTGTTGTAGTGACACATTACAACACGACGTTAGCGCACACTTCTGTTGTAGTGACACATTACAACACGACGTTAGCGCACACTTCTAATCTTGTCATAAATTGTTGTCCTTCTCATCTCTAAACTCGTTCATAAACACGTGGGGATAGTTATATATCTTTCTCTTGTTACCCAAACTTCGTGATGCACTTGCTGTTGATTGCAGCCAGAGAGATGAAGCTAAGGCCTATTAGCGTGAAGTCAAGTGTTTTAGGAACGCTCTACTGCTTGCTTCAGAGCGGTGTACTTGGTCAAGTTTTTTAACGTGTCACACAAATGGCCGTGTTTGTAAATCTTGAACACCGTTCCTCTGCCAACACCGTGATCCGAACACAACGATTTCTGTTTGTTACAGTCCACAGTGGCGTAGGCATGGTTTGGTCTTTCTGTGGTAGTAGCGGCCTAGTCAAGATACAAGAGAGAACATTTAGTTTATACTCCCTTAGGTAAGGCTGAACTAATTCTGCTCCGTTAGCTAGGTCTTAACTACTCACTTAGCTAGGTCTGAACTAATACGGTTCACTTAGCTAGGTCTGAACTACTCGCTTAGCTAGGTCTGAACTAATACTTCTCACTTAGCTAGGTCTGAACTACTCGCTTAGCTAGGTCTGAACTAATACTGCTCACTTAGCTAGCTCTGAACTACTCACTTAGCTAGGTCTAACTAATACTGCTCACTTAGCTAGGTCTGAACTAATACTGCTCACTTCGTTAGGTCTGAACTAATACTGCTCACTTAGCTAGGTCTGAACTACTCGCTTAGCTAGGTCTGAACTAATACTGCTCACTTAGCTAGGTCTGAACTACTCGCTTAGCTAGGTCTGAACTAATACTACTCATTTAGCTAGTTCTGAACTACTCACTTAGCTAGGTCTGAACTACTCACTTAGCTAGGTCTGAACTACTCACTTAGCTAGTTCTGAACTAACACTGCTTACTTAGCTAGGTCTGAACTACTCACTTAGCTAGGTCTGAACTACTCAATTAGCTAGGTCTGAACTACTCACTTAGCTAGGTCTGAACTAACTCGGTTCACTTAGCTAGGTCTGAACTACTCATTTAGCTAGGTCTGAACTACTCACTTAGCTAGGTCTGAACTAACACTGCCAACTTAGCTAGGTCTGAACTACTCACTTAGCTAGGTCTAAACTACTCACCTAGCTAGGTCTGAACTACTCATTTAGCTAGGTCTGAACTACTCACCTAGCTAGGTCTGAACGAACACTGCTCACTTAGCTGGGTCTGAACTACTCACCTAGCTAGGTCTGAACTAACACTGCTCACTTAGCTAGGTATGAACTACTCACTTAGCTAGGTCTGAACTACTCACTTAGCTAGGTCTGAACTACTCACTTAGCTAGGTCTGAACTGCTCACTTAGCTAGGTCTGAACTACTCACTTAGCTAGGTCTGAACTGCTCACTTAGCTAGGTCTGAACTACTCACTTAGCTAGGTCTGAACTACTCAACTAGCTAGGTCTGAACGAACACTGCTCACTTAGCTTGGTCTGAACTACTCACTTAGCTAGGTCTGAACTACTCACCTAGCTAGGTCTGCACTACTCACTTAGCTAGGTCTGAACTACTCACCTAGCTGGGTCTGAACTAACACTGCTCACTTAGCTAGGTCTGAAATAGTCACTTAGCTAGGTCTGAACTACTCACTTAGCTAGGTCTGAACTACTCACTTAGCTAGGTCTGAACTACGCACTTAGCTAGGTCTGAGCTACTCACTTAGCTAGGTCTGAATTCTCACCTAGCTAGGTCTGAACTAACACTGTTCACTTAGCTAGGTCTGAACTACTCACCTAGCTAGGTCTGAACTACTCACTTAGCTAGGTCTGAACTACTCACCTAGCTAGGTCTGAACTAACACTGCTCACTTAGCTAGGTCTGAACTACTCACTTAGCTAGGTCTGGACTAAGACTGCTCACTTAGCTAGGTCTGAACTTCTCACTTAGCTAGGTCTGAACTACTCACCTAGCTAGGTTTGAACTACTCACTTAGCTAGGTCTGAACTACTCACCTAGCTAGGTCTGAACTAACACTGCTCACTTAGCTAGGTCTGAACTACTCACTTAGCCAGGTCTGAACTACTCACTTAGATAGGTCTAAACTACTCACTTAGCTAGGTCTGAACTACTCACTTAGCTAGGTCTGAACTAACACTGCCCACTTAGCTAGGTCTGAACTACTCACTTAGCTAGGTCTAAAATACTCACCTAGCTAGGTCTGAACTACTAATTTAGCTAGGTCTGAACTACTCACCTAGCTGGGTCTGAACTAACACTGCTCAATTAGCTGGGTCTGAACTACTCACTTAGCTAGGTCTGAACTACTCATCTAGCTAGGTCTGAACTAACACTGCTCAATTAGCTAGGTATGAACTACTCACTTATCTAGGTCTGAACTACTCACTTAGCTAGGTCTGAACTACTCACTTAGCTAGGTCTGAACTGCTCACTTAGCTAGGTCTGAACTACTCACTTAGCTAGGTCTGAACTACTCAACTAGCTAGGTCTGAACTAACACTGCTCACTTAGCTAGGTCTGAACTACTCAATTAGCTAGGTCTGAACTACTCACCTAGCTAGGTCTGAACTACTCACTTAGCTAGGTCTGAACTAACACTGCTCACTTAGCTAGGTCTGAACTAGTCACTTAGCTAGGTCTGAACTACTCACTTAGCTAGGTCTGAACTACTCACTTAGCTAGGTCTGAACTACTCACTTAGCTAGGTCTGAGCTACTCACTTAGCTAGGTCTGAATTCTCACCTAGCTAGGTCTGAACTAACACTGTTCACTTAGCTAGGTCTGAACTACTCACCTAGCTAGGTCTGAACTACTCACTTAGCTAGATCTGAACTACTCACTTAGATAGGTCTGAACTACTCACTTAGCTAGGTCTGAACTACTCATTTAGCTAGGTCTGAACTACTCACCTAGCTAGGTCTGAACTAAGACTGCTCACTTAGCTAGGTCTGAACTTCTCAATTAGCTAGGTCTGAACTACTCACCTAGCTAGGTTTGAACTACTCACTTAGCTAGGTCTGAACTACTCACCTAGCTAGGTCTGAACTAACACTGCTCACTTAGCTAGGTCCGAACTACTCACTTAGCCAGGTCTGAACTACTCACTTAGATAGGTCTGAACTACTCACTTAGCTAGGTCTGAACTACTCACTTAGCTGGGTCTAAACTACTCACCTAGCTAGGTCTGAACTACTCACTTAGCTAGGTCTAAACTACTCACCTAGCTAGGTCTGAACTACTCACTTAGCTAGGTCAGAACTACTTACCTAGCTAGGTCTGAACTAACACTGCTACCTTAGCTAGGTCTGAACTACTTATTTAGCTAGGTCTGAACTACTCACCTAGCTAGGTCTGAACTACTCACTTAGCTAGGTCTGAACTACTCACTTAGCTAGGTCTGAACTAACAATGCTCACTTAGCTAGGTCTGAACTACTCACTTAGCAAGGTCTGAACTACTCACTTAGCTAGGTCTGAACTACTCACTTAGCTAGGTTTGAACTCATTCTAATCACTTTTATATAGCCGAACTAATAAATGCTGAGAACATTCATTGAACAAACTCATTAACAAGTACATAACGACAGGTGAGTGATTTTGTGTGTTGTAGATGAGTGAGTGTGTGTGTTTAATTGATGAGTGAAATATTATCAGGTCAGCTGACGCTTCATCAGTTTGTGTGTTAGTACGTCAGTCACGTACTCTAAGGCCAGGTAACTTGGCATGAATTGCTCTTTTAGTCAGTCAGTCACGTACCCCAGGGCCAGGTAATTTGGCATGAATTGCTCTTTTAGTCAGTCAGTCACGTACTCCAGGGCCAGGTAACTTGGCATGAATTGCTCTTTTAGTCATTCAATCACGTACTACAGGGCCAGGTAAGTTGGCATGAATTGCTCTTTTAGTCAGTCAGTCACGTACTACAGGGCCAGGTAACTTGGCATGAATTGCTCTTTTAGTCAGTCAGTCACGTACCCCAGGGCCAGGTAATTTGGCATGAATTGCTCTTTTAGTCAGTCAGTCACGTACTCCAGGGCCAGGTAACTTGGCATGAATTGCTCTTTTAATCAGTCAGTCACGTACTCCAGGGCCAGGTAACTTGGCATGAATTGCTCTTTTAGTCATTCAGTCACGTACTACAGGGCCAGGTAAGTTGGCATGAATTGCTCTTTTAGTCAGTCAGTCACGTACTACAGGGCCAGGTAACTTGGCATGAATTGCTCTTTTAGTCAGTCAGTCGCGTACTCCAGGGCCATGTAACTTGGCATGAATTGCTCTTTTAGTCAGTCAGTCACGTACTACAGGGCCAGGTAACTTGGCATGAATTTGCTTTTTCATTAAGTCAGTTACATTATGTAGGATCAATTAACTTCACATTACAATAATTAAGTTACATTGTCAGCTTTTGTGAGACATGCATCTGTTTTTAATAAACAATCACATGATAGACTAGTACGTCTGTCGATGTTAGTGAGTCAGCCATGTATTAGCGAGTTATTTGATATGTCATATGTTGGGGAATTAGCGAGTCAGTCATGTATTGGCGATTCAGCCATGTATTAACGATTAAGTCATGTATTAGTGAGTCATTCATGTATTATTTAATCAGCCATTCATTAGCGAGTCAGGCACGTATTAGCGAGTCAGTCATGTATTATCTAGTCAGCCATTTATTAGCGAGTCAGCCATGTACACAATTGTAATCTAACGTGACACTCTAACAATTCAGGTTAGGTCAGGTCAGATCAGGTCATCCCGTAACCAGTGAGGTCCTTAGGGCACACATGAAGACAACCTCAAAACCCCACGTCACCGTTCTCTGTCAGCGGCCGCTGCTTGTGACTCTTCGTGTCGGAGATTGGTTCATCCTTTTATGTTGTCCTGCCATCTCTTTTTAGGACGGCCTCTTCGTCGTCTGCCTTGCACCTTTCCGTGGAGGATTGTATTTGCAAGACCATTTGATCTCAATATGTGACCGAGCCAAGCGAGTTTCCTTCGTGTGACAGTTGCCAAGAGGTCTTCAAAAGACCCTAATGCTGTTGTAATTATATCTCGTCTTTCCTCATTTGTAACTCGACCTTTGTAAATGACGTTTAAAAGTCTTTCTCAAAAATCTCATCTCTAAGGCCTGTATCATTCGTTGAAGGTCAGCTGAAACTGTCCATGTTTCACCGACAACGATTTACCATGCCTTCATTTTCTATATTCTCTCAAGAAAATTGTCAGGCCCTGAAACTTTATAACAATAACATAACATGATAAAAATAGATTCGACGGATTGAAGACGGGTTGATAGAATGCAACCACTGCAACCTCCCACGGGTTGATAGAACGCAACCCCTGCAACCTCCCATGAGTTGATAGAACTTAACCCCTGCAACCTCCTACGGGTTGATAGAACTTAACCCCTGCAACCTCCCACGGGTTGATAGAACGCAACCACTGCAACCTTCCACGGCTTTATAAAACTGAACTACTGTAAACTTATAAAAAATCATATAATTTACCAAACAAAGGCTGTACGTGTTGGCCAACAACTTTGCATGTAAGACCAATGGTACGTAAACAGCGACAGCAATCGATTGAATGCTGACGTGCAGTCATCCAGACGGCTTTAATGGTCAAGCTAAGCTTCAATCTAGTATGTCCAGTTCTCGTGGGGAGAAGGACCAAGCTCTGAACCAACATGTTCCACGCGAATTCCCTTTTCTGACGTCACAGACTCAACAACACTCAGGAACACAGCCAGCAGAACCAAGTGCGTTCATGTTTAGATTATCACAAGAAATGAGATGTGCAATTCTGACGTTCCAATAGGTCGCCGTTGGAGATCTTAAATTGTTAAATAAATCAGGAACGGAAAGTCAGATATTGTTTGAGAATAATTGTCTTGACCTGGGAATTCCACACTTATTCCACACTTATTCCACACTTATTCCACACTTATTCCACACTTATTCCACACTTATTCCACACTTATTCAACACTTATTCCACACTTATTCAACACGATTTTGCAGCAGAACGTGCTTCAGAAGACCGACTAATACACACAAGAAGCTGGAAGCAATGAGTATCATAAAAAAATGGGTCTCCCACTGCGGAGTCCAAATAAAAATCTCAAAGACCGTAGTAACATGCTTGTCATTATCCAACTGAGAGGAAACAATTCAACTAAAACTACAAGAAAGTGAGATTACATATGAAAAAATATTCAACTAAAACTACAAGAAAACTACAGAAAATCATCTCCTCGCGTAACAGTCATCTGTTCCGATTGCGCCATCTTGATTCTCAAGGTCTATTGACTGTCAGGTTACAGCTTATCTCGGCATCTATTTGTGCTATTTTCTTGCCTAGCATAATGTTCTGTAATGCCGCTCTTTTAAGCTCTCTTCTTGGAAATCACAATGGAAGTCGGTCGCTATTCTACTTCAGGCTTTTTATTCCACCTTACCTTTAACCCCATTGTACCTTTCACTCCTTCGCCCTTTCACTACATCGTGCCTTTCATTCCATCGCTCCTTTCACTCCATCGTACCTTTCACTACATCGCGCCTTTCACTCCATCGCGCCTTTCACTATATTGTGTCATTCTCCTCAGAAGGTGGACCATTTCCAAAAGCCCGTATCCCGTTGTCCTGTTTTCAGTGTTCTCTTAACCGTGTGTGTGTGTGTGTAGGGGCCCGGTCTATACAACTCTTGGCGAGCTATCCGTATTAGCCTCCTCTTCCACGTGACTTATGTAGGTCATGGGTTCATCGAGAAATGGACGCGCCCTCATCACTCCGTCACGATGGGGCTTCACATGTCCACACTTCCGTCCTAACAGTAGGATGGACCTCAGATTATTTTCGACGATTTGTTCTCTTCTTTTATTTTTTTTAAAAGTATTTCATTTAAAAATATGTCAATGTACATGCTCATGGCCAATACTGTTTGATTACATGCCAAACTTTAGCTAATATATCTATGGATGTTAGGGATTCGGTTAGACTGTTGGCAATTTCTGCTGATCATATCCTGATGTTAGACAGTTCACCCATCTAGAGATTACTTGTGATGTTAGACAGTTCACCCATCTAGAGATTACTTCTGATGTTAGACAGTTCACCCATCTAGAGATTACTGCTGATGTTAGACAGTTCACCCATCTAGAGATTACTACTGATGGTAGACAGTTCACCCATCTAGAGATTACTACTGATGTTAGACAGTTCACCCATCTAGATATTACTGCTGATGGTAGACAGCTCACCCATCTAGAGATTACTGCTGATGTTAGACAGTTCACCCATCTAGAGATTACTACTGATGGTAGACAGTTCACCCATCTAGAGATTACTACTGATGGTAGACAGTTCACCCATCTAGAGATTACTACTGATGGTAGACAGTTCACCCATCTAGAGATTACTTCTGATGTTAGACAGTTCACCCATCTAGAGATTACTGCTGATGGTAGACAGTTCACCCATCTAGAGATTACTGCTGATGGTAGACAGTTCACCCATCTAGAGATTACTACTGCTCCTGTCCTGATGATATACAGGCTATACCCCTCCACAGCTGATCTGTATTGTTCGACATGAAGTTCAATGGTCGACCCCTACTTCAGCTACGCTGAAGGATGTTTTGTTATTTCCATATCTGTTAACTCTATTACAAAATACATTGAATATGTTGTTTAAGATAAAGAACTGACAAAATTAAATGGTTCTGAAAAGCAAGTGAAGGAAGAGGCAAGTTTGAAATCATACCGTGTAAAAGACAGACCCCTCTTTGAAGGTTTTATCAGTTTGAAACATAACAGCGACAACGTCATGGCGATGGATAAATTTCTCAAAATTACATTCATCTAATTTGTACACATATTCGCCACAGAACGATTCGTCTAATCCAGCCATTTTCAGCTGACCATGCGTTTGTACACGCGAATTCCGGTGTGAGCCTACGTCGCAACAGCTGCCTCACGGAATGATGTAGTTGACTTTAGATTGATTCAATGTTTAGCCTGTTTGATGGTTGCTTTAACTTTCAGGGTAAAGGGCAACTGGATGTGTTCCGCTTGCCAGCGGGTACACGGATGAAATGACACAAACCGATCCTTTGGAGACGACGCGAGCATGTTCAGCATGACGGTTACTTGGTGCTCATGTGTGTACCGGTGGCTGGTGTGCATCATCTTACAGGAAAGAGAATGACGCCACGGCCGCAGCGCTGTCTGTCAGCTGGTATTTTGCTTAGGTTTATCACGGGAGTCAATCTGCCTTAAAGACAGGCTAGAGGAGAAGCCGTTACGCTAGTTTAACCTGCCATGGCTGCTCAACTCGATCACCTGAGCAAAACACAGAAGGCGGAAGGCAAGCTTCCTCCACACAAAGACACAAACACACACACACACACACACACATACAGACACTCACACACACACACACTCACACACACATACACACACTCACACACATACACACACTCACACACATACACACACTCACACATACGCGCACATACACACTCACACATACACTCACATACACTCACTCACACACACATAAACTCTCACACACACTCATACACACACACATACACTCACACACATTCACTCACACACACACACACATACACACACTCACACACATACGCGCGCATACACACTCACACATACACTCACACACACACATACACACTCACACACATACACACACACTCACACACACAATCACACACATACACGCACATACACTCACACTCACACGCATGCCCACACACTCAAACACACTCAAACACATACACCCCCCACATACACACCCTCACAAATTTGTAACAGACCCCACTGTTTGCCCTGACCGTTATTCTAACTTAGAACATTCTCACACTCATCCACATCATCATGACCATACACTTCAAATAATAAAGCACACATCAGATGGCATATTTATTACATAACATTCATATCATAAAAATGAGTAGTGAAATTACAAACACAATTCAATACATATCATCTTAACTAATTATTCCTATGTTATATATAAGTTAATATAAATATTAAATAAAGCGGAAAGTTTAAGCACAAGCTATTGAAGGAATTCCCAACTATCTAAACCCAGTTCTATTGCCTTGCAGTTACATCACACACACCTAGCCTTAACTGCGTTCTCAACACACCTTATCAAATACTCTTCCTCACTCAAATCCCCTCAGGCAGGCGATCTCGACATACCTCGTTCACATTGTGTCATGCTTATAAAGACGTTCAGATTATCTATTAATACAAAACTCACACACCTACTTGAGCGAACCTGTTCTATCACTAACATTCGTGCAACAGTCTATCAATCGCTCCTCTATCTAAGTCGGTGAGCTAAACATACTATCTAAATTCATTCTCTCTCTCTCTCTCATCTCTCTATCCAGCCTCCTCTTCATCCAATCTCCTGAGCTAAACTTTGTCTCGAGTTATATACACTCAAGCAAAGTCAGAGCTTGACCAATGGATCTCATGGGATGGCTCTATTCAGTCTTATTGGAACGAAAAACTTTGCACACCTGTCACTCATTCTCTCGCAGCAAGCCCCGCTGCCAATCCGCCTGTCAATCATTCTCTCCCTACCCAAATCGGAAGGCCAGTGGTCAGCTCCTACCTGTCCACATTCTCTGTTCTCCTTTGTTGAGACGGTGAGTGACCTTGACACGCATTCAGGTACATTTGTTATCAGCAACCACATCCCCCCTGTCCTAAACTCTCTGCTCCGGCGGGAACTATTACACATACACATATACACACACTCACACACACTTACACACGTACACACACACTCACACGCACACTAATACACACACACTAACACACACACATAATCACACACAAATACGCACACACTAACACACTCACACACAAACACACTCACACACTCATACACATGCACACATACGCGCACATAAACACTACAACACACACACTCTCACACACACACACTCACACACACTAAAACACATACACACACACACACTCACACATACTCACACACACTAACACATACACACAAACACATACACACACTCACACACACTCACACACATACACACACATACACAACGCTCACACGGACATCCATACACAGACATGCACACACACTCACACATATACACACACACACATACACATGCACACACATACGCGCACATACACACTCACACACACACACACGCACACATACTAAAACACATACACACATACGAACATACACACACACTAACACACATACACACACACTCATACGCACACATACCCACACATACACACTCACTCACACACACACATACACACACACTTACACATACACACACACTCACACACTCATAGACATGCACGCTCATACGCGCACATACACACTCACACACACCAACACTACAACACACAAACACACACTCACACGCACACACATACCCACATACACACTCACACACATACACGCACATACACACACACTCACACACACACATACACACATACAAACATACATACACACACATTCACATACAATAACAAACACACTCACAGTCACACACAAACATACAGACACACTCACAAACACACTCAAACATACACATACACTCACAAACACACTCACACTCACACACATACCCACACTCACACACACGCACATGCTCACAAATACACTCACACTCATACACTCACACATACACACATACACATACACTCACTCACACACATACAAACACACACACTCACACACACTTACACATACGCACACACTCACACACTCATAGACATGCACACTCATACGCGCACATACACACTCACACACACACACACACACTACAACACATACACACAGACTCACACGTACACACATACCCACATACCCACTCACACACATACACGCACATACATACACTCACACACACACATACACACATACAAACATACATACACACACATTCACATACAATAACAAACACACTCACAGTCACACGCAAACATACACACACACTCACAAGCACACTCAAACATGAACATACACTCACAAACACATTCACGTTCACACACATACCCACACTCACACACACGCACATGCTCACAAATAGACTCACACTCATACACCCACACATACACACATACACATACACTCACTCACACACATACAAACACACACACTCACACACACTTACACATACACACACACTCACACACTCATAGACATGCACACTCATACGCGCACATACACACTCACACACACACACACACACACTACAACACATACACACAGACTCACACGTACACACATACCCACATACCCACTCACACACATACACGCACATACATACACTCACACACACACATACACACATACAAACATACATACACACACATTCACATACAATAACAAACACACTCACAGTCACACGCAAACATACACACACACTCACAAGCACACTCAAACATGAACATACACTCACAAACACATTCACGTTCACACACATACCCACACTCACACACACGCACATGCTCACAAATAGACTCACACTCATACACCCACACATACACATACACTCACTAACACACATACAAACACAAACACACACACTCACACATACACGCACATACTCATTCACAAACACTCACACACATACATACACACTCACATACACTCGCACAAAAACGCACATACATACACACTCACAGACACTCACACAAAAATGCACATACATACACACTCACAGACACACTCACACACAAACACACACATACACGCACATACAAACACTCACATACACTCACATACACACACACTCACACACACATACACACACACTAACACACATTCACACACATACACACACATACAGGCACATACACACACACTCACACACGTACACTCACACTGACACACATGCCAACACACTCAAACACACTCACACACATTCACACACATACACAACCCACATACACACACTGACGCAAACTCACACATACACAAACACACGTACATACACTCACACACTCACACGTACACACATACACACATACTCAAACACAAATACGCACACACTCTTACATACTCACACACATACACACACACTCACACACTCATACACATGCACACACATACGCGTACATAAACACTCACACACACACTCATACACACTAAAACACATACACACACTCACACGCACTACCACACACTAACACATACACAAACACATACACGCAAACACATACACACACTCACACACATACACATACATACACACAAAGTCACACGCGCACACATAAACACACATACACACACACTCACAAACACACATACACACTTACACATATACACACACTCATACACATGCACACACATACCCACACATACACAATCACTAACACACACACATACACACACACACGCACACACACTCACACATATACACACACCCAAAAACTCATAGACATGCACACTTAGACGCGCACATACACACTCTCACACAGACACACACATTAACACATACACACACACTAACACGCACACACATTCGCACACATACACACTCCAACACACATACACGCACATACACACACTCACACACACACATACACACACATACACACACATTCACATACACTAACAAACACACTCACAGTCACGCACAAACATACACACGCACTCAGAAACACACTCAAACATACACATACACTTACAAACACACACACACTCACACACATACACACACTCACTCACACCCACATGCTCACAAACACACTCACACTCATACACTCATACACTCACACATACAAACATACACATACACTCACTCACACACATACAAACACATACACACACACTCACACATACAAGCAGATACTCACTCACACACACACTCACACACATACATACACACTCACACACACTCACACAAAAACGCACATACATACACACTCACAGACACACTCACACACATACACACACATACACGCACATACAAACACTCACATACACTCACATACACACATACACATACACACACACTCACACACATTCACACACATGCACACATACACGCACATACACACACACTCACACACATACACTCACACTGACACACTTGCCCACACACTCAAACACACTCACACACATTCACACACATACACCACTAACATGCACACACTCACGCAAACTCACACATACACAAACATACATACACACACTCGCACACTCACACGCACACACATACATACACACATACTCACACACACATACGCACACACTCACATATACTCACACACATAAACACACACACTCACACACTCATACACATGCACAAACATACGCGTACATAAACACTCACACACTCACACACACACACACACACACTCACACACACTAAAACAAATACACACACTCACACGCACTCACACACATTAACACATACACAAACACATACACCCAAACACACACATACACTCACACACACTCACACACATACACACACTCACACACAAACAATCACACGCACACACATACCCACATATACACACTCACTCACTGACACACACATACACACCCACTCAAACACACTCACACATATATACACACACTCACACACTCATACACATGCACACACATACGCGCACATACACTCACACACACACACACACACACTCACACACACTAAAACACTAACACACACATACTCACACATACACATAAACACACACACACACTCACACACATACACACACATTCTCTCACACACGCATACATACACAATCACACACACACACACTCACGCACACTAAAACAAATACACACACAGAAACACTTAGATACACATACACACAAAAACACATAAACACACTCTCACACATATATACACAAATACACACTCACTCACACACACACACATACACACACTCACATACACATACACGCACATACACACACTCACACACACATACACACACTCACGCACACACATACACACACACTCAGTCACACATACACACATACACTCACTCACACATGCACTCACACTGACACACACACTTATACACATGCATACACATAAGCGCACATACACACTCACACACACACTCGCACACACTAAACACATACACACACACTAACACACATACAACCACATACACACTCACACACACACTCACACACATACACATACACTCAATTACAATCACGCACACACACTCACGAACACACACACTCACACACATACACACCCACACACCCACACAATAACACATACACACACACACACTCACACACACACTCATACACATGCACACACACGCGCCCATACACACTCACATACACTCACACACACACACTCACCCACACTAAAACACATACACACACACACTCACACACACTCACACACACACACATACACACAAACACATACACACACTCACACATACACACAATCACATACACACACACACTCACACACATACACCCACATACACACACACTCACATGCACACACATACACACACACATACACACACTCACACACACACACACACTTACACATATACACACACACACACACACTCACACACACACTAAAACGCACTAAAACACATACACACACGCACACACACTAACACACACTAACACACACTAAAACACATACACACACACTCACACACACTAACACACACACACACTAACACACACACACTAACACACACACACTCACACACATACACAAACACATACACACACACTCTAACACACACACAGTCACACACACACACATGCACACACATACACACTCACACACACTCACACACACACGTTCACACACAAAAACACACGCACACTTACACACACACTCACACACACACTCACGCACACACTCACACACATTCAAACTCACACATACACACACACTCACATACACACTCACGCACACACGACACTCACACACACACACACACTTGCACACACTCACACTCACACACACACTCACACTCACACACACACTCACACTCACACACACACTCACACAAACACACACACTCACACTCACACACACTTACACACACTCACACACACACTCACACAAACACACACTCACACAAACACACACTCACACACACACACACACTCACACACACACTCACACACACACTCACACAAACACACACACAAACACTCACACACACACTCACACACACACTCACACAAACACACACACACACACTCACACTCACACACACACTCACACAAACACACACACACACACTCACACACACTCACACAAACACACACTCACACAAACACACACACACACACACTCACACACACACTCACACAAACACACACTCACACACACACACACACTCACACACACACTCACACACACACTCACACAAACACACACACAAACACTCACACACACACTCACACACACACTCACACAAACACACACACACACACTCACACACACACTCACACAAACACACACTCACACAAACACACACTCACACACACACACACACTCACACACACATTCACACACACACTCACACAAACACACACACAAACACTCACACACACACTCACACACACACTCACACAAACACACACACACACACTCACACACACACTCACACACACACTCACACAAACACACACACACACACTCACACACACACTCACACAAACACACACACACACACTCACACACACACTCACACACACACTCACACAAACACACACACACACACTCACACACACACTCACACAAACACACACACACACACTCACACACACACTCACACAAACACACACCTTTAAACATCTGCATCTGTATTGCTCCCATCCTCCCCACCTGTACCCTCCCCACCTCCCCACCTGTACCCTTCTCATCTTCCCCGCCAGTATACTGCCATGAAGACCTCACAGATATAGACATCCCCATCACTGCCATCTACCTCTTACCACTGTATACTGGAACACCGCACAACTCAGAAACACTCAGAAACAGTTTGCAGATACTAGACATGTTTAGGCGAACACAGAATACACGCAATAGTTTCCCCGAGGGAAACGAGGCAGGAACAAGTTTACAGGAAAAACATAAATATTAGAGTGAACCTGTGAAGTCAAGCTTGAGTAGATAAGGGGCCCATAGACACATTCAAAATATAGAGGCACCTGTTAAGGTTCATGCTTCCTGTCAGGTTGCCAAGTGAGGGATGGGCTGCCCCAGGTGCCACATTGGAACTGTATGTAGAAAAAGAAAACCAGATAAAATAGGATTAACAGAATCATGGACATATGAGGACACTGCAGATAGTGAATTTGAAATTAAGAGATACAATGTTAAGGAAAGATAGGGTAGTTGGAGACAAGACTAAGGGAGGTGGCGTTTTATTATACTGTATACATTCTGGTAATATAACGATCAGAGATGATTTATCATGTGGTAACAAAAATGCAAGTATATGAGCAGTAATAGATAGTGGGGGCGAACAATCAGTGGTTGGAGCATGATTCAGATGTCCTTCAAGTACAAAAGAGGAAGATTCGGAGCTAATTAGTAACATTATAACGGGTGGTGCAAGGAAATTATTATTAGTGGGTGATGTCGAATGTTCCTGAAATCAAATGGAAAATGGCAGAAGTATTTGCAGAGTCAAATCTCTTTGCGAAGTGTAAAACTGGCAATTTTTTTTTTTTCAGCTTGTAGAGGAAGCTACCGGAGACAAGAATACACTCGACCTAATATTTGCTACAAAGGAAAATATGATTGAAAACGTTATCGTTGGTGAACTGTTTAGCTCAAGCGACCATCAAATCGTCTGTTGGGATCGTATATCAAGGAGAGAAGTAAAGATAAACTAGCGATCATACGACTACTCTAAGACAGATGTTTAGAGGATGAAAGAGACAGCCAGCCACATATTCTGAAATGATATTGTCAAAGTTACAGATGTTGAACAAGAGTGGGAGAGTTTTAAAACAGTTCTAGAAGCGCTAAAAGAGGAATGTGTTCCATGTAGGGAGGTAAACCCCAAGAGTAAAAAGTGGATAACTAGATTTGTAGTGAAATGTAGAAGAGCTAAAAATAAAGCATGGAAAAAATATATAGAGGCAGGTAAATCAAAAGAAACATATTTAAAATATTTCGACAAACAGAACATATCTCAGAAAGTTAAAACAAACAGCTAAAATGTACTTCGAAAGAAAACTTGCTCAGAGGATCAAGACTGATAGTAAAAGTTTATTTTCTTATGTTAGAAATAAACAAAGAACGAAAGACAACGTTGGCTCTCTCATAGACAGCACAGAACAAAAAATAATAGAAAATAGGGAGGCAGCTAATTTACTAAATCAGTACTTTGGCACAGTTTTCCCACAAGAAGATCTCCCCAAGATCCCAGAGCCTATAGATATATTCAAGTGTGAAATGGATAAAGTGGGATTAAAATCATTCATTATTACAGAGGAAACGGTTTTAAAAACATTGGAGGAATTAATAGTGGATAAATTTCCAGGCCAACATGGTATCCGTCCATAATTCCTTTTTGAAATTAGAGACCAACTAGCAAAACTATTGGCTATATTTTGTTCACAATCACTTACACAAGGGATTGTTCCACGGGATTGGAAAGATGCAGGAGTAATCCCCCTATTCTCATACGGAAATAAATCAGATTCAACAAATTATAGACCGATGAGTAACATGTAAGTTGTTGGAGTCGATAATCAAAGACAACATTGTCATGCATTTAAACAGGTTTCATTTGATCAGAAATAGTCAGCATGGGTTTACTAGAGGGAGATCGTGCTTAACAAATATATTAGAATTCATGGAGGATGTTACTAAAATGACAGATAGTGGTGAGCCAGTGGATGTTATTTATCTAGATTTTGCAAATGCATTTGATAGAGTACCTTATCAAAGATTATTTACAAAAGTTAAAATCATATGGAATTGGTGGGGAGGTTGCTAAAAGGATTGAAAGTTGGTTAACAGAAAAAGGCAGAGAGTGTGCATAAATAAGGAGTAATCTGAGTGGTGTGAAGTAAAAAGTGGAGTGCCACAGGGCTCGGTTTTAGGACCGATATTGTTCTTGATATATATAAACGATTTGGACATTTATTTCCTCTTTTTCTTTTTCTGCATTCGTTCTCAATCTCCCACTACCAAACCCTGAAAGGGCTTAAGTAGCAGAATGTAGTCCATAGAACGGAATGCGTTGTGTCGTAGTTTACAGCTTGGATGCGATATTTCCACCTTTCGGTCCAACACATCCAACTTCAGCAAGCATTTTTTGAGTACCAGGTTAACATTCCCTCTTCGATCCTTTCTTCTCAGCCAGTCAGCCTTGCTGCAGCCTATTATCCAGGATCACCACGTGGAGGTGTAGAAGGGTCTTGGCAGTTACGATTCGCTGACCCTGACGCTAGCGGTCAGCTATGGGTCGCTGACCACTGCAGCATCTTTATCCCGGACATTGATTTAGTTTCCATTACTGAAATTGAAAGACACAAAACTGTGTAGAAGTGTCTGATCTAAGGCAGAGGTGGGTATGTTGAGGTCGGATTTTTAATAAAATTCGATGCTGGTCTGTGAGCTGGCAAATGGAGATTAATGTAGATAAATGTACAGTCATCCACATGGGTAGATCCAATATGGAACAAATTTACAGAATGAGAGAGAACGATATGAGAATGAAGGATAAGGAAAGGGACCTAGGGGTTATAATAGATCATACAGGTAAGGTGAATGAGCAAGTCCAGGTTAAAGTAGATCATATAGGTAAGGTGAATCAGTAAGTCCAGGTTAAAGTAGATCATACAGGTAAGGTGAATGAGCAAGTCCAGGTAGCAGTAAAAAAGGTAAAATCAATTTTAGGTATGATAACAAGAAATAATAAACAATGGAGCAAGGAAGTGATAGTCAAACCGTATAAAGCATTAGTTAGACCTAGATTGGAGTACTGTTTACAGGTGTGGAGTCCTTGTCGTAAAGGATATATAAACATGATGGAAAGGATACAAAAAAGAACTACACAACTGATAGTGGGATTCCAGAATAATAGTTACTAGGAAAGGCTCAGAAAAACCGACCTACAATGTCTAGAAAAGAGAATAAATGGAGATGACAATACAGGTTTATAAGATAATCACAGGAAAGATTAAATTCGACTATAACAAGTCTTTAAAAATACAACCACCAACGAGAACAAGAGGGCTCTGATACAAATTAACTGATGGAAGGTCCAGTTTGGATTTTAGGATAATTTGGTTTAGTCATAAAGTGGTGAATGCTTAGAATGCATTGGCCGTCCCTCCCCCCCCCCCCCCGCCTACAGCCCCTTGAGGTAGTGAAGGCAGAGACAATTAATGCGTTTAATAATAGATTGGATGAGCATAGCTTTTAAAGCAGGGTAATACAAATGTAGCTGGCTGTATACAGGCTGTGATGAGTCTTCTAAACCAGTTTAAAAACGTTAAGTTACAACACCTCAACACACACCAATAATGCAGAAAACACTGAGACAAATCAGAAATAAGCCATCCGTTTCTGCGCATGACATTCATACTACTGAGGTTAACTCGTACAGGCAGAAGATTCGAGTACGTGAGAATTTTACTATTGACACACGGGCTGTACGAACTCTAGGGAAGATAGGGAAACAATGACCTAACACATGGAATGAGTAGATATCGATGGACAGTACTGGGACTGTGTGAGACAGGATGGACAGTACTGGGACTGTGTGAGACAAGATGGACAGTACTGGGACTGTGTGAGAGAAGATGGACAGTACTGGGAGTCAAGAGACAAAGACTCCTCTCCAGCATTAATACAACCCACACGAGAAGCTCTCGTGGAGGGGGGGGGGGGCGAACATGGGCAGTGACCTTGACCTGCTCGTGCTAACGTTTCGCCTCCCATTAAAGAAAATGACAAGACCATATGAGTACAGAATCAGATGTGACCTTGACAGGTTAAAAGTCCCTAAAGTTACGGAAACGTTTCAGGACAATGTTGCGCGGAAATCGTGTCTCATTACTTGACACAGGCTCAGACAAGGAGGTGACGGATCAGTGACGGAAATCGTGTCCCATTACTTGACACATGTTCAGACAAAGAGGTGACGGATCAGTGACGGAAGTCGTGTCCCATTACTTGACACAGGTTCAGACAAGGAGGTGACGAATCAGTGACGGAAATCGTCAACACTATTCTCACGGACAATGCTGGGGAAAAGAGAAGTGGAGGTCCAAACCATGAATCACCGAACATGTATTGTCCCTGCCCGACACTAGGAGGGTTCTCAAAGAAGAAAACAGTAGCCCTTCTGCGTCTGAAGGGCAACAGTAAGGTAAAGTAACCCATAGCATTACTGCCGTAGGGGGTGAGGTCTTAGCGATCTCACATTTCAAAGGTTCGGCTAGAGTGGTAGCAATCTCCTCTCCCTCGCCGCTTTTACTTCCTGGACTAAAACATTTAACCAATTAAGGCTGGGTCGGCCCGATGAGGTCCGAAAAACATGTGCGCCTCAACTGTGGAATGAACCCAGGACCACTGAAATGCGAAGCCAGCTTGCTAACCGTTGTGCTTCTCGGCTTCCGCTAAAAAGTACACGAACATTAATAAGACTACGGAAATAAATGACAGAAGTAAAGGAAGAGTGCATATCCGAACACTGTGCAGGACTGTATTACCAGGAACAACATTAAGATAGCCTACCAGCTGGTTAAAGACCTGACAAGACAGGACTGTATTATCAACTACAACATTAAGATAGCCTACCAGCTGGTTAAAGACCTGACAAGACAGGACTGTATTATCAACTACAACATTAAGATAGCCTACCAGCTGGATAAAGACCTGACAAGACAGGACTGTATTATCAACTACAACATTAAGATAGCCTACCAGCTGGTTAAAGACCTGACAAGAAAGGACTTACCCAAAGTGAGAACAATACAGGACGAGACAAAGATCACCTTGATGATAAAAGAAGATGTTATTGGAGATGGACGGAAAACTGTTCCCAGTTATATAACATATAGACGATTGAGGACCCTAGAGTGATAGTAGTAGAAAACCGACAAGAAGAAGAAGATAACTTCACCATCGTACGTGAAGAAGTAGAGGTGGCCGTAAAGGATAAGGTGGCTGGTATAGACAACATACCAGACGAGCTACAAACACACGCAGGGACTATGGTTATAGACATTCACACGGAGATCTGTAACACGATCTGGCAGACGGGCGAATGGCCAACAAGTTGCACAAAATCACTGATTATAACCCTACCTAAGAAGGCTAAACTCTACCAATGTCAAACTACCGAACCATCAGTCTTAGTAGTCACACCAGAAAAGTAATGCTAAAGGTTATCTTGTACAGACTGTAACCAAGGGCAGACAGACAACCTAAATGGAGAAGAACAAGCCGGGTCTCGGGCTGGTCGCAGCGAAAAATACATTGAAGATATGCAAGTCTTTGTTGACTTTCAGATACCTTCACTATCGTCTGTTATGACGCCCTGTGTGCAACTAAGCAAAAATATAAGATGGGATGTCGGCTTACCTACGTCATTGAGAAACTCTACTCCCAGACCACAAGTGAATGGAACCTTAACGGGATGACTGGGGCATAGTTCTGCACGACAGCCGGTGTACGACAAGGATGTAGTCTTGTTCCAACTCTACTCAACGTTTTTCTTGAACGTATGATGCCGGGAGTTCTGAAGGATCACGTGGGTACTGTCGGCATAGGTAATCGTACACTCACCAATCTCGAGTTTGCTGATGACATTACCGGGCTGCCTGGAACGGAGCTAGAATTTGCCAGACTTTATCACAAACCTCGACAATGCCTGTCAAAGGTTTGGAATGGAAACTAGTGAAAAGAAAATTAAAGTCATGGTAAACTTCCCAGAGGACCTAACATGTCTGATTGCGATCAAAGGCGAACCATTGCAAATTGTTAAACAGTTTAAATACCTTGGATCACTGATGCATGAAAAAGGGTGTCAAATAGAACAGTGAAGAACTTGACAACTATGTTTAAAGAAGGAAGCGAGTTAACGAAAGATCGTCCGAGACCTAGCCAGGTGCATATTGTTGCGTCAGAAGTTGTCATCGTCAAAACGGATGCAGCAATTCGTGTGGCCCGTCGCCGGAACTTACGTTCGCCACACTTTTTGTCACCGTACACTGCCTGCATTCTGCGATGAATGGCAACTGGTCGACATCGTTCAGCTTTTAGAAACCGAATCAGCTCTGGCTGATCAACTCTGGACGAATTCCGTATCACAACGGCCATGTTTTCAACGGTCTGCCGAGAAAACTGCGAGTCGGAGTATAATGACATTTTGCAAACTTTACGGTTGGTATGTGCTGTTTACATTAGAAGTTACGTCTTCATAGACATCGTACCTTTGTTTACTTGGTGCAGGTAGGTCCGGTTTCATGTGAACACGGCTCGTGTATATATATATATTAAGGCAAATCAGTAAATAGGTTACAAACTACTAATGCAAAATTAAAAGATAAAAAAACGGTAATGAAATAAAAATGAACTATTTATGCACGTATAAAACACCTTCCATGTGATCCGGTGACGTATTGGAAGTCCAGGCTGGCAACGTCTGATGATTCTTGAACACCGAGATAGTAATGGTGGTTCTCCCTGGCCTTAGCATTGATGGGTCTCTGTCGTTGACAGGAACCACTTTTGTTAGGTCTTCAAAGTCGCAAGGATTTTATATTATCTCCCACGCTTTCTAATAAGCTGTTCACTAGCAAATGCCAAGTGCAATATGGGTCTACGAATCGTTCCGTCCAGTGAGCGGTGTGGCTGCTACGAGCCTTCCACGTTGAGGTGTTGATACACAGTCCAGCGTAACCATTGTATCTGGCCACACACCTCTTTGTCGAGAAAATGATGTAACTTGTGACAGTCAACCCTGTTCATATCTCGAGATGCTCACAGGCTGACGATTCATTTATGTTGACATGTGATATGGTATCTGTTCTCGTGTGACTTGTATACTGATGTGTGATATTGTATCTGTTCTCGTGTGCTTTGTATGTTGATGTGTGATATGGTATCTATTCTCGTGTGACTTGTATATTGATATGTGATATGGTATCTGTTCTCGTGTGACTTATACGTTAATGTGTGAAATGGTATCTGTTCTCGTAGGACTTGTATGTTGACATGTGATATGGTATCTGTTCTCGTGTGATTTGTATGCTGACATGTGATATGGTATCTGTTCTCGTGTGACTTGTATGTTGACATGTTATATGGTATCTGCTCTCGTGTGACTTATATGTTGATGTGTGATATGGTATCTGTTCTCGTGTGACTTGTATGTTGACATGTGATATGGTATCTGTTCTCGTGTGACTTGTTTACTGATGTGTGATATGGTATCTGTTCTCGTGTGACTTGTATACTGATGTGTGATATGGTATCTGTTCTCGTGTGACTTGTATACTGATGTGTGATATGGTATCTGTTCTCGTGTGACTTGTATGTTGACATGTGATATGGTATCTGTTCTCGTGTGACTTGTATGTTGACAAGTGATATGGTATCTGTTCTCGTGTGATTTGTATGCTGATGTGTGAAAATGTATCTGTTCTCGTGTGACTTGAATGTTGACATGTGATATGGTATCTGTTCTCGTGTGATTTGTTTGCTGATGTGTGATACGGTATCTGCTCTCGTGTGACTTGTATACTGATGTGTTATATGGTATCTGTTCTCGTGTGAATTGTATACTGATGTGTGATATGGTATCTGTTCTCGTGTGCCTTGTATGTTGATGTGTGATATGGTATCTATTCTCGTGTGACTTGTATACTGATGTGTGATATGGTATCTGTTCTCGTGTGACTTATATGTTAATGTGTGATATGGTATCTGTTCTCGTGGGACTTGTATGTTGACATGTGATATGGTATCTGTTCTCGTGTGACTTGTATACTGATGTGTGATATGATATCTGTTCTCGTGTGACTTGTATGTTGACATGTGATATGGTATCTGTTCTTGTGTGACTTGTATGTTGACATGTGATATGGTATCGGTTTTCGTGTGATTTGTATGTTGATGTGTTATATGGTATCTATTCTCGTGTAACTTGTATACTGATGTGTGATATAGTTTCTGTTCTTGTATGACTTATTTGTTAATGTGTGATATGGTATATGTTCTCGTAGGACTTGTATGTTGACATGTGATATGGTATCTGTTCTCGTGTGACTTGTATGCTGATGTGTGATATGGTATATGTTCTCGTGTGACGTGTATACTGATGTGTGATATGGTATCTGTTCTCGTGTGACGTGTATACTGATGTGTTATATGGTATCTGTTCTCGTGGGACTTGTATGTTGACATGTGATATGGTATCTGTTCTCGTGTGACTTGTATGTTGACATGTGATATGGTATCTGTTCTCGTGGGACTTGTATGTTGATGTGTGATATGGTATCCGTTCTCGTGTGACATGTATACTGATGTGTGATATGGTATCTGTTCTCGTGTGACTTGTATGTTGACATGTTATATGGTATCTGTTCTCGTGTGACTTGTATGCTGATGTTATATATGGTATCTGTTCTCGTGTGACTTCTATGTTGACATGTGATATGGTATCTGTTCTCGTGTGATTTAATATGCTGATGTGTGATATGGTATCTGTTCTCGTGTGACTTGTATGTTGACATGTGATATGGTATCTGTTCTCGTGTGACTTGTATACTGATGTGTGATATGGTATCTGTTCTCGTGTGACTTTTATACTGATGTGTGATATGGTATCTGTTCTCGTGTGACTTGTATGTTGACATGTGATATGGTATCTGTTCTCGTGTGACTTGTATGTTGACATGTGACATGTTATCTGTTCTCGTGTGACTTGTATGTTGACATGTGATATGGTATTTGTTCTCGTGTGACTTGTTTACTGATGTGTTATATTGTATCTGTTCTCGTGTGACTTGTATGTTGACATTTGATATGGTATCTGTTCTCGTGGGACTTGTATACTGATGTGTGATATGGTATCTGTTCTCGTGTGACTTGTATGTTGACATGTGATATGGTATCTGTTCTCGTGTGACTTGTATACTGATGTGTGGTATGGTATCTGTTCTCGTGTGACTTGTATACTGATGTGTGATATGGTATCTGTTCTCGTGTGACTTGTATACTGATGTGTTATATGGTATCTGTTATCGTGTGACTTGAATGTGGACATGTGATATGGTATCTGTTCTCGTGTGACTTGTATGTTGACATGTGATATGGTATCTGTTCTCGTGGGACTTGTATGTTTATGTGTGATATGATATCTGTTCTCGTGTGACTTGTATACTGATGTGTTATATGGTATCTGTTCTCGTGTGACTTGTATGTTGACATGTGATATGGTATCTGTTCTCGTGTGACTTGTATGTTGACATGTGATATGGTATCTGTTCTCGTGAGACTTGTATGTTGATGTGTGATACGATATCTGTTCTCGTGTGACTTGTATACTGATGTGTGATATGGTATCTGTTCTCGTGTGATTTGTATGCTGATGTGTGATGTGGTATCCAGGTGCATGGGAAGAAACGCTAAGCATTAAATGATATTAAATAACCGACTGGAGAATTCCGGTCATCTCTACAAGTAATAAATGACAGAAACAGATCAACTATGACAGAAAGCAAAGACATTCTAGAAAGATGGGTGGAATACTGCAGAGAGTTGGACGGGGTATGCGAGAGGGGGGGGGGGGTGGTGGAATATTGCAGAGATTTACGGGGACAACACAAAAAAGGAAGACATGATAATAAACAATGAAGAGGAAGAACCAGAACCCACGTTGAACGAAGTTCGACCAGCGATTAATGCGCTGAAAAAATGGAAAATCCCAGGCTGTATACCCACTGAACTGATACAAGCGGGAGGAGAGACAAGCATCCACATATACCATACAGTCTATAATAATATCTGGCCGAAATCATGGAAACGATATGTGTACACGCCGATACCTAAGAAAGGGAATCTAATGTTTTGTACAAACTATCGCACTATCGCCTTGATAAGGCACGTCTTATTGCGTATCATCATGAAAAGAATAAAAAGAAAGTCGGACTATGAAATAAACGAAACGCAAGCAGGGTTCGGGCCAGGAAGAGGCAGGGTTCAGGCCAGGAAGAGGCAGGGTTAAGGTCAGGAAGAGGCAGGGTTCGGGCCAGGAAGAGGCAGGGTTAAGGCCAGGAAGAGGCAGGGTTCAGGCCAGGAAGAGGCAGGGTTCAGGCCAGGAAGAGGCAGGGTTCAGGCCAGGAAGAGGCAGGGTTCGGGCCAGGAAGAGGCAGGGTTCAGGCCAGGAAGAGGCAGGGTTAAGGTCAGGAAGAGGCAGGGTTCGGGCCAGGAAGAGGCAGGGTTCGGGCCAGGAAGAGGCAGGGTTCAGGCCAGGAAGAGGCAGGGTTCCGGTAACATCAGGAATGTTAAGGCAGATCCAATGTCTGCAGACTTCGATCCTTTCACAACGGGAAGAAAGGAGAAACCGGAAATACGATAAGCCGACGACCCAGTTTTACTCTCGCACTTCGTCCAGAGCCTAGAACAAATAATGACATCCCTCCTAAAACATAGCAAAGCCTAGAATCTCTACCTGAATACAAAGATAACAAACATAACAACAACTGACAAGACAAAACTCCAACTTTTAATGGAGAAAGCTGTCGAAGAGATTGTAAATGTTGCACATTTTGAATATCTTGGATCAACACTGAACAACAATTGAAGTAAGCAGACGACTGACTATGGCAGTGAAGTAGATAAGGAGTATGGAGAACCTAAGGCACAATACAAACAAGGAACTAAAACTAACAATCATAAGAACATGCATTTTTCCTGTGGCAACCTATAGATGTGAAACATGGGCGATTACAAAAGCAATAAGACCGAAGATCGGTGCTTTCAACGCACAGTGTTTCCTCAGAAGAGTCCTGAACATCCCTTGGACAAAAAAAAGAAATCAACAAATCCATCAGGCAAGACCTGAATGTAGAGGAGAAGTGACTCATAAATGACGTAATGATCCGAAAACGGAGGTTTATGGACACGTCAAACGACACAACCGACTGGAAAGGGTGGTTATGGAAGCCATGGTCACTGGGAAGAGAGGCTGTGGCCGACCGAGAAGACGATGGACTCAGGATATCAAGGAGACGCTAGACTTGACCTTGAGACAGGACGAAAGACTGGCGAAGATAGAGCTTCCTACAGACAGGCTTTCGTGAGAGCGACGTCTGCAAAGGACATAATACATGATGATGATATGGTATCTGTGCTTGTATTTATATGTGTGATATGTTAGCAACGGCTATGGCTGGTCGGCTAAACTACGTGAGTGAAACGACAAGAAGGGGAGTCCACCCCTGACAAGTACACACAGCTGCTGGTGGAAGAGGCGGAAGATCGACTCTGAAAGCGGGAGCTGGAAACGCCTGGTATCGGGCTAAGGGCGCACCAGAGACAATAGTTGATCAGGGGCCAGAACAACGTCCAGAAAACAATGCCAAACTACTGGATGTAAAATGCCAAGAAACTTATGATAGTCGAAAGAAACGAAACTCAAAGATCTGATGGTGAGGCCCTCAGGCCAGGCAGACCATCGACGCAAAATGGGGAAGAGGCCGATTTCAGAGCCAGTTCAAGTAATAGAGATGCCGGCCTAAAGCCTGACTGCATTACAGTGGGCCACTCTGAAATGAGACTAAAAACAAATCTAAGAATAGGCACCTGGAACGTCAGGAGCCTATACCAGGGCAAGTTGTTCGTGATTGGATGAGAAATAGAGAGAACCAAGATATAGATTCTTGGAGTCTCTGAGCACAGATGGGCCGGTCAAGGGCACTGTACCAGCTCCTCAGGAGAAACATTCATATACTGGGATGGACATGGGCGGAAAAAGCGGGGTCGGCTTTATTCTGTCAAAGAAGACGGCACCTTTACTACTCAGTTACAATCCAGTTAGCGACCGAATAATTGTAATCAGACTAAAGAAAACGACTAAACATTTAACAATAATTCAAGTGTATGCACCAACATCAGCAGCAGACGATTGTGAAATGGATAATTTCTATAACACCTTGCAAGAAGCGATTGACAAAGTTAAAAAAAGAGATACCGTGATCATCATTTGCGATTTCAATGCGAAAGTTGAAGAGGAAAGAGCCGATTAGGAGAAAAGTGTTGGACGACCTTTTGGTTTGGGACACAGAAATGAGCGAAGAGAAAATATGGTTGAATTCTGCCTGGAAAACAACCTCTCCATTGCCAACACTTGATTCAAACAACATCCACGTAGATTATACACGTGGACCTCCCCTGATCGCAACAGCAGAAACCAAATAGATTACATCCTAGTGCAACAAAGTTAGAGATCAAATGTGCTGGGGACAAAAACGCTGTCAGGAGCAGACTGCGATACGGACCATGAATTACTGTTTGCAGTTTTCCAAACGAGACTACGCAGGATCAACAAAGGTTGCCAGCCAATACGCTTCGATGTATCAGCAATACCTACTGAATACAACATCAAAGTGGAAAATAAATTTGAGGCGTTGCTTGCGGTACAGGAAGAAATGGCATCTGAGGAGTTGACATCGTAATCAAGGGATATTTTGATCTCAACAGCGAAAGACATGATTCCCAAGATGTCGCACAAGCCACAGATCTATTTAACAGAGGAAACACATAAACTCATTGAAGAAAGGCAACAATTAAAACAAATGGGAAGTAAGGGGACCAACACAGCATATAAAAACTGCGCAAGAAAAGTTAGAAGAGAAATAATAAAATATAAAAGAAGATACATAGTAAAATCGTGTAAGGATATAGAAAACCTACAACAACAAAGGAGAGAAAGAGATGCATTCAAAGCAATAAGAACACTGACAAGGGAGTTCCGTCCGGTTCCACATGTCATAAATGACGAAGAGGATAACACATTAACAGAAACCAAAGACATACTGAATAGATGGAGAGAGTACTGCAGAAACATGTATGGAGATAGCACAAAGCGCTCAGTTACAATCCTACCGAAGGATGAGAAAGAACCTGGACCAACATTGGAAGAAGTACGCTCTGCAATTGAAAGCCTTAAAAAAGGAAAGTCCCCAGGATGAGATGATATCCCAGCAGAGCTAATATAAGCAGGAGGGGAGGCATGTGCTCGAGTCTATCACGAGGTGTGTAAACAGATATGGCACAGTGCAGAGTGGCCAGAAGCATGGAAGAAATCAATTTATATTCCCCTCCCCAAAAAAGGCAATCTGAAGCTGTGCACGAACTATCGCGCTGATCAGCAACTCTAGCAAGATACTCTTGCGAATCCTATTAAGAAGGATAGAGAAAAGGTTTGAATCTGAAATTCACGTAGTCCAGGCAGGTTTCAGGAATGACAGAAGGACCAGGGACCACATATTCAATGTAAGGGAAATCTATGAAAAATGTAGAGAGTTTAATGTAGACATGTACACATGTTTCATTGATTTCACTAAGGCCTTCGACACGGTAAAACATCAAAATCTGTGGAATCATGAAGGAAATGGGGTTTCCTTTGCATATAGTCCATCTCATTGAAACATTATACCAAGATCAACAAGCCGCTGTCCGAGTATCTGGGCAAACATCAGATTGGTTTGCAGTACAAAAGGGAGTCCGACAGGGATGTATCCTCTCACCTTATCTGTACAACATATATGCGGAATGTATAATGAGAAATGTTCGAGAAGATGTGAACATTGAAAGTTTTGACCCATTTACGATTGGGTGGTACAAGATTCCAGAGTTACGATACGCAGATTACACAGTGATACTATCAAGAAGTGCAGAAGAGCTAGAGCAGCTACTTTCAGCCGTTAATGGACACAGTAAAGATCAAAATCTGTTCATAAACATAAATAAAACAAAGATAATGACCACCGATAAAACACAATGTGAGCATAAATTTACAGTGGGTGGTGAAGAAATAGGTCAGGTCACACATTTTGAATATCTGGGCTCCAGAATTGACAAAAATGGCGACTGCTCGAAAGAAATCAGAAGCAGACTAGCTATGGCAATGCAGAGACTGAACAGCCTGAAGAAATTATGGCAGGGCACCAACAAAATCATAAAAGTAAAAGTCTTGAGAGCCTGTGTTTTTCCTGTGGCAGCTTATCGCTGTGAATCATGGACGATTAATAAAACTTCTAGACAAAGAATCGAATCCTTCGAGTCAAAATGTTACAGAAAGAACCTCAGAATACCCCGGACAGAGAAAAAAACAACAAGTGTAGACATTCGGCAAGAGTTGAGCATAGAGGAAAACGGGCTTATCAATTCTATTTAAGCTTGAAAATGCAAACACTTTGGTCATATCGAGAGACACAACGGTCTTGAGAGAACAGTGATGTAAGGTATGGTGCCAGGCAAAAGAGGAAGGGGTAGACCAAGAAGACGATGGCACCAAGATATCCAGGAATGCCTGAGTATGACAGTGGCGGAAGCTGGTGTTTTGGCAAGGGAATGCGTTTCTTTCAGACAGACTGTGATGGGAGCGACGTTCTACAAAGGACATGCTACATGATGATGATGTTATCTGTGCTCACCTGACGTGTATGCTGATGTGGTATATGTTAGTTTTGCTCGTTTGACTTGTATGCTGATGTGTGATAATTTATCTGTGCTCGTGTGACTTATGTTGATTATGTGATACGTTGACCCTTCTAGCGAGCCAGCATGAGTACATCTACTCGTTATATCTGTCCAGCAGCATCCGAACGTACTATGTACAAGCACCACTATTTCTCTTACAAAGGCCAGGGCTGGGTCAACTATTGACTATATGTATAACTTGTAGTAACACGTTTTGTTACGTAAAACGCCGTTCTCTGTCCTCAAAATGTATTTTTCTTCTTGCTGTTTTACAAATTTCGGATTTACACTGTCCATGTCATCGTATACGGGTAACCTGGAATGTATGAATTTAGATTATATTACCTCTATAACCCTTTCACTGAGGTATGTTTCTTGGATGGGACCCTTTTTTTCTATAGAAAAAGTAGTTAAACTCATCAGTCATTGGCTCTTTCCGTCTCGTCGGGTGATAGTAATGTATATTGACAAAATTGTGTGTAACTTCAGTCCATGACGGTAATGAATGTGACTCGTAAGACCAATCCGGGCAGCGTCTTCCACAGTGTGTCCAAGAAAAGTCAGGACCGTTTGTAGCATCGCATGGTGTGGCGTATCTTCTCAAACGCTGAGCCTTTAGCCTATCAGCAATCAGTATCTCCTTTGTCTGTATTCCAAGCTTAATCCTGCCCCTCCATGTAACACGATCCATGGCGTCCTGTTCCCATGATTCCAAATCGATGCCTGCATCATTCATATCCCGCTTGCATACATCATTGTACCGAAGTAGTGGCCGGCCCAGAGACCTTTTCCCCAACCGTAATTCCTCATAGAGAAGATATTTTGGTATTCTGCCATCATCCATCCTCCGAATAGGTCTAGTCATCGGAGCCTTCGAAGACTAAGCGTTGAACAGTTTGTGACAGTGCCATTTCTCTCCAGCACCTCTGCGTTGGTGATCTTGTCTTGCCACCCAACATCCAGGATTCTGCGCAGGCACCTCATGTGATATCTGTTTAGCCGTCTCTCCTGGTGCATGTAGGTAGACCTCATGTGATAGCTGTCTAGCCTCCTCTCCTGGTGCATGTAGGTAGACCATGTCTCACTGCCGTAAAGAAGAGTGCTGAGGACACAGGCCTGGTAAACAAGTGTTTTTGTTTTAACAGTGAGCTTCTTGTTCTCCCAGACCCTTTTTGTTGATCTGCTCATTGTTGTTGCTGCCTTTCCTACCTGATATTGATCTCTTGGTCCAGGGATAGGTTGTTATTGATAGAGAGCACAGATAATACAGGGCAGTAACACATGGCACAGAAAACAGGTAACACATGGCACATGTTACACAGGGCACAGAGAACACACGGCACAGGTAACACAGGGCACAGGTAACACCGGGCACAGAACACAGGGCACCGGTAACACAGGGCACCAGTAACACAGGGCCCAGAACACAGGATTATAAACACTCTTGGCCGACTGCTTGGACGGAGAACGGCGCACTTATGGGAATTTCCCCTACATGATGTTGGTTCCTAGAATCAAGAATCAAAATTATCACACAATTCAGAGCATATACAAACTGGTTCAAGGATTCAAGATAGAGTTATCACGAACAATTGTAAGTATACGTCATCAGTAATGGATGGCATACTAAATAAGATGATTGACGCATGTAGCGATATATTGAAGCTAAATATACTCTATCCAAAGTCATTGGAAGATACACGTCTTCACGACGACTGGCAGCAAGCTACAATCATTGGAAGATACACGTCTTCACGACGACTGGCAGCAAGCTACAACCATTGGAAGATACACGTCTTCACGACGACTGGCAGCAGGCTACAACCATTGCAAGTTGATAGAAATACAGAACCGAAACAAACTGTGACACCTACAGAAACATATCGATAATTCAAGAAAATTGACTTTTTCTTCACGTAAGCTTTCAAAAGCTCAATGTGTATTCCGCCGGGGTAGGGTCTGAACCTCTGCTCATACGCGTTATTCGTCCTAAAGCATTTAAGTGAATGGCCAATATCAAGTATATCGAAAATATGTACATTTCTTTCATTGATCAAGAAAAAGCGTTTGAAAAAGAAAAAGCGTTTGAAAAAGAAAAATAGGTTTACACTGCATGATACTAGAAGACGTTGGTGTACAAGGTCATCTTCTTAATCCAAGAACATGCACTGTAAGCGTAAACACGGCATGATAACTGATTGTGTCAGACGCTTTTGAAAACCATACAGGCGTGGTGCACGAGTTGTGTGAGGTACCGGTTGTGTGAGGTAGGAGTTGTTTGAGGCACGAGTTGTGTCAGGAACATGTTGTGTGAGGTACGTGTTGTGTGCTCTTCACTTTGCTGTTCAACATCATCATGGACGCAGCTGAGGCCAGTTGGACCCTCTCGTCTAACTAACGTACGTGCTAGGACCCCGTGCACAAACCTGATCATAAACCCTAATTGACGCCCATATTGTATTGTGGCGCCTATTACTGGCCAAAGCTCAATGGACGATCAAATATGTACATGTGCAGTCTCGTTTTAGAAGTGATGTGTGCTGCATGTGAATAGGTGTATCATGATGCACATTTTCACAACCCTGAGTAGTATAACAGTTTGCTGTAGTTAGTTCAGTCACATCACAAGCAACCTGAAGTTGTGGAGAGACATAATCGTCTACCCCAGGGATTAGTTTCCATCTAAATGAATAACAACATTACATCAGTTTCACAGCTTCTGCTGGTTAATACAATCAAGCAAACATTCGACTTTTTCTCTTTATAATGAACATTTTTATTTTTGAGATTTTTAGTTTTGTGTCATGGACTGTTATGTCAATCAAGTGTTGATTGACAAGTAGGTAACTGATGGAACGATGCTGCACAGGCCATCTATGATGTGTCCACAAGTCATGGTAATTGATGTCAACAATCTGAATCAGCATTATTTTCAAATGTCAGAAATCAGTGTCCTCATCTCTTCATTCGCTAACAAACACCAGCACAGTAATCTCCTTTTCTCTTGTTATTGCCATTTGGTTTTTTATACGGAGAATGAGATACTACCTTTTGATGGCTATCGGAGAGATTACGACAAGGAACATTGACGGTAAAACAAGTCCAGTAGATCATCTCAGCTAGTTGACACGAGCCATTTCTACCATCTGTCTCAGAGTTTGGTACTTAGGGAAGTGAGAAGAAATCGTTTCCGCCAATCTTCCTTGAATATAAATCTTGTAGACGGTATGTCTGAATGCACCCTGGGAGTGGCACAGATCTTTCTGTTTTGTACAGTCCACGGAGGCGAACGCGTGGTTGTGCCTATTCGTGGTGGTAGCAGCCTGGTCAAGATAGAACAATCAACGTTTAGTTTCTGCTCCTTTCCCTAAGTGTAGACATTGTCTGCTCGACATTATAACATTCACTGACACACATTACCTAAGTGTAGACATTGTCTGCTCGACATTATAACATTCACTGACAAACTTTACCTAAGTGTAGACATTGTCTGCTCGACATTATAACATTCACTGACAAACTTTACCTAAGTGTAGACATTGTCTGCTCGACATTATAACATTCACTGACAAACTTTACCTAAGTGTAGACATTGTCTGCTCGACATTATAACATTCACTGACAAACTTTACGTAAGTGTAGACATTGTCTGCTCGACATTTTAACATTCACTGAAAAACTTTATCTTAGTGTAGACATTGTCTGCTCGACATTATAACATTCACTGACAAACTTTACCTAAGTGTAGACATTGTCTGCTCGACATTATAACATTCACTGACAAACACATTGTTATCCCCTAGTATCGACTCGTTAAATGGCCCAAAGATAATACGTAAATATGTGTGTGTGTGTCTGTGGGTGGTTGTGTGTATGTGTGTGTGTGTGTGTGTAGGTAGGTGGCTGTGTGTATGTGTGGGTGTGTGTGGGTGTGTGTGAGTGTGTGTATGTGTGTGTTTGTGTGTGTGGGTGTGTGTGTGTGTGTGTGTGTGTGTTAGTAAACCAGTCGTGTGTTCATGTCATGAGGTTGGACATTACCGATTCTGTTATGGTTTAGCAAGTCAGTCATGTTTTAGCAAATCAGTCATGTTTTAGCAAGTCATTCATGTTTTAGCAAGTAAGTCATGTTTTAGCAAGTCAGTCATGTTTTAGCAAGTCAGTCGTGTTTTAGCAAGTCAGTCATGTTTTAAGCAAGTCAGTCATGGTTTAGCAAGTCAGTCATGTTTTAGTATGTCAGTCATGTTAAGCGATTCAGTCATGTTTTAGCAAGTAAGTCATGTTTTAGCAAGTCAGTCATGGTTTAACAAGTCATTAATGTTTTAGCAAGTCAGTCATGTTTTAGCAAGTCAGTCATGTTTTAGCAACCCAGTCATGTTTTAGCAAGTCAGTTATGTTTTAGCTAGTCAGTCATGTTTTAGCAATTCAGTCATGTTTTAGCAAGTAAGTCATGTTTAGCATGTTAGTCATGTTTTAGCACGACAGTCATGTTTTAGCAAGTAAGTCATGTTTTAGCAAGGCAGTCATGTTTTAGGAAGTCAGTCATGGTTTAGCAAGTCAGTCATGTTTTAGCAAGTCAGTCATGTTTTAGCAAGTAAGTCATGTTTTAGCAAGTCAGTCATGTTTTAGCATGTTAGTCATGTTTTAGCACGTCAGTCATGTTTTAGCAAGTAAGTCATGTTTTTGCAAGTCATTCATGTTTTAGCAAGTCAGTCATGGTTTAGCAAGTCAGTCATGTTTTAGCAAGTCAGTCATGTTTTAGCAAGTCAGTCATGTTTTAGCAAGTCAGTCATGTTTTAGCAAGTTATTCATGTTTTAGCTAGTCAGTCATGTTTTAGCAAGTCATTCATGTTTTAATAAGTCAGTTAAGAATTGAGGTCCATACACAATGAATGTATTTAAGACAAGGCGAAGAAGAACTCCCACCATCAAATACAAACAAATATTTTACGACAGTATCATACCACTTACCTGTTGACACTTCAGTCTAGATGTGACACTACGACCTGCACTTACCTGTTGACACCTCAGTCTAGATGTGACACCACGACCTGCACTTACCTGTTGACACCTCAGTCTAGATGTGACACCACAACCTGCACTTACCTGTTGACACCTCAGTCTAGGTGTGACACCATGACCTGCACTTACCTGTTGACACCTTAGTCTAGGTGTGACACCATGACCTGCACTTACCTGTTGACACCTTAGTCTAGGTGTGACACCACGATCTACACTTACCTGTTGACACCTCAGTCTAGATGTGACACCACGACCTGCACTTACCTGTTGACACCTCAGTCTAGGTGTGACACCACGACCTGCACTTACCTGTTGACACCTCAGTCTAGGTGTGACACCATGACCTGCACTTACCTGTTGACACCTTAGTCTAGGTGTGACACCACGACCTGCACTTACCTGTTGACACCTTAGTCTAGGTGTGACACCACGACCTGCACTTACCTGTTGACACCTTAGTCTAGGTGTGACACCACGACCTGCACTTACCTGTTAACACCTTAGTCTAGGTGTGACACCACGACCTGCACTTACCTGTTGACACCTCAGTCTAGATGGGACACCATGCCCTGCACGTGTCTATCTGAGGGAGATGCCCATCTCGTGTTGGGCTGCCCATTTATTGTTGGCGTGTGGGGACGGCGTGGCCTAGTGGTTAAGTGATACGGCTCACAACCAGAAGGTGCTGGGTTCGATCCCCATCACAGCACCGGCCGTTACCCCGCGGAAGGAACCACCTTGGCGAATAGAGAAATAAGGCGATCGCAGGGGAAACATTTTGGTCGTGGCTCGACTTCTTCAATTATTTTTATTTTCGTAACTGCCGTTATCTGGTCAAATATCTCGACACCTAAGCTGTCAGCAGAGCTTTCACGCTGACATGAGCATTATCATGGGCCTAGCTTCAAGGGCATTCATGTTTGATTCCAGTGCGCATGTTGGCATCTAATACGTTGTGATTGCGCTTAGCCTATAATACTCAATATAAATGTGATATACAATGTGATTGATTTATTCCCAGCTTTAAGGGATCAGACTAGGCTAGCTAGTAACGACAGTTCCCATGTTTAATGATCGATTCCGAGCCGGTAACGACAGTTCCCATGTTTAATGATCGATTCCGAGCCGGTAACGACAGTTCACGTGTTTGACTATTGCTGCTTATCCTATCCTGGTATTACAGTTTATACGGCTGGTGATAGCTGCCAGGGTACAGTCCAAGCCACTATGCTGGTTGTGCTGACCTCTGTCCACTGAACTGAATAACACAAATTGACCTTTATTATGGGTTTAAGCAGTGAGACATCTAATATTGGTTGGCTGTTTCAGAAATACATGGAATATATTGATATTAATCAACTGTTTTAAATATGTCTACACCAATGGAATATACATGGAACATACAGAACAGACAGGTGTCTGTCTATATACAGAGCAGGAGAAGACATTTGAAAGCTGTCAATCTTACCGCGTAAAAGATGTCCTTATCTTTGGCTTCTTTATTTTCATGAAACATGACCATGACCACGTCTTTGCTCTTCAAAAATGATTCGAAATTGTTTTCATCTAATTTGAACACGTATTTACCACAGAACGATTCGTCGTATGGAGCCTTTCGCCAAGACATGTTTTCACGGTGAAATTCTTGTACAGGTTGATCGTTATATCTACTTACAAACGAACAGCGGCTTCAAGGGCTGATATAATTAACTTGATTTGATTTTCAATGAGCAGAGTGGTTAATGTTACGTTTCATTTCTTACAAGGTGCAAGTGCAGAGTTTGAAGATTGTGTTCCGCTTCCCAGCGGGTCCACGGATAAATTGAGTGAAACCAACTATGACGCAGGAGACGTCATTCACTAATTCAACTATGTCGTTGTACGGTGCTGGTGTGTGCGTTACGATGGCTATTTTTATCACCTGAAACCCGAAAACAACCAATATTGCCATGGGCAAATCATGGCACAGGTGAAACAATCCCCATATTTCATCATTACCATGTAGCATGCCCTTTTCAGAACGTCGCTGTCACAACAGCTGATCTGTAAAACTCTCAATCTCTGACTATACCTATGCCTATGTTGACTTCCGGACCTCCATGATGGCTTGTGTCCATTTTCTTATAGACCTGCCTCCGGCCTGCTTTCCATCCACCATTGTCTCCAGCATGGATCTCTCAAGCCCATTATTGTGTTTGGTGTGGCTAAAATAGTTTAGCTTTCCGGAGAAGATATTGTTTACTTACCAATTTTCAACGATATCCAGTTCATTTAGGATATCTGCATTTTCCTTTTTCGAAATCCATGGTATTTTGAGCTCTTTCCTGTGGCATTTTTGTTCAAAGATTCAATATTTTTCTGATGTGTTTGTAAGGTGGTCCACCTGGTCGCATCCGTACCTTGTCGCCGGGAAGGTGCAAGTTCGCAGGATGTTTATGTTCGTCATTGTATTATAGTTATGCTATACGTTTCTCATTTTGTTAAACCTCTGCAGTACCATATCCATTCTCTGTCTGACTTCCGTCCGGCATTCTGCATTGTTGCTTATACTTGAGCCAAGGTACTACACATGTGTCACGTTATCAATCTCTTGATGTTCTTTAATAATTTTGGGTTGGTTTTTGCCTTGTCTGTGATCATTATCTTGATTTTACTTATATTCAGGTATAAATCTTGGTCTCCACCGTGTGTTTAACACATCCCACGTGTTGGTCTTCACTGTGTGTTTAACACATCCCACGTGTTGGTCTCCACTGTGTGTTTAACAAATCCCACGTGTTGGTCTTCACCGTGTGTTTAACACATCCCACTTGTTGGTCTTCACTGTGAAAGGCCTTCGTCTAATCTATGAAGCAAGTGTGCACGTCGACATTCTACTCTCTGCATTTTCCAACAATGTTTATTACCTTGAAAATGTAATCCATCATTTTCCAATAATGTTTCTTACCTTGAGAATGTGATGCATCATTTTCCAATAATGTTTCATACCTTGAGAATGTGATCCATCATTTTCCAATAATGTTTCATACCTTGAGAATGTGATCCATCATTTTCCAATAATGTTTCATACCTTGAGAATGTGATCCATCATTTTCCAATAATGTTTCATACCTTGAGAATGTGATCCATCATTTTCCAATAATGTTTCATACCTTGAGAATGTGATCCATCATTTTCCAATAATGTTTCATACCTTGAGAATGTGATCCATCATTTTCCAATAATGTTTCATACCTTGAGAATGTGATCCATCATTTTCCAATAATGTTTCATACCTTGAGAATGTGATCCATCATTTTCAAATAATGTTTCATACCTTGAGAATGTGATCCATCATTTTCCAATAATGTTTCATACCTTGAGAATGTGATCCATCATTTTCCAATAATGTTTGATACCTTGAGAATGTAATCCATCATTTTACAATAATGTTTCATACCTTGAGAATGTAATCCATCATTTTCCAATAATGTTTCATACCTTGAGAATGTAATCCATCATTTTCCAATAATTTTTCATACCTTGAGAATGTAATCCATCATTTTCCAATAATGTTTCATACCTTGAGAATGTAATCCATCATTTTCCAATAATGTTTCATACCTTGAGAATATAATCCATCATTTTCCAATAATGTTTCATACCTTGAGAATGTAATCCATCATTTTCCAATAATGTTTCATACCTTGAGAATGTGATCCATCATTTTCCAATAATGTTTCATACCTTGAGAATGTAATCCATCATTTTCCAATAATGTTTCATACCTTGAGAATGTGATCCATCATTTTCCAATAATGTTTCATACCTTGAGAATGTGATCCATCATTTTCCAATAATGTTTCATACCTTGAGAATGTGATCCATCATTTTCCAATAATGTTTCATACCTTGAGAATGTAATCCATCATTTTCCAATAATGTTTCATACCTTGAGAATGTAATCCATCATTTTCAAATAATGTTTCATACCTTGAGAATGTGATCCATCATTTTCCAATAATGTTTCATACCTTGAGAATGTGATCCATCATTTTCCAATAATGTTTCATACCTAGAGAATGTGATCCATCATTTTCCAATAATGTTTCATACCTTGAGAATGTAATCCATCATTTTCCAATAATGTTTCATACCTTGAGAATGTGATCCATCATTTTCCAATAATGTTTCATACCTTGAGAATGTAATCCATCATTTTCCAATAATGTTTCATACCTTGAGAATGTAATCCATCATTTTCCAATAATGTTTCATACCTTGAGAATGTGATCCATCATTTTCCAATAATGTTTCATACCTTGAGAATGTGATCCATCATTTTCAAATAATGTTTCATACCTTGAGAATGTGATCCATCATTTTCCAATAATGTTTCATACATTGAGAATGTGATCCATCATTTTCCAATAATGTTTCATACCTTGAGAATGTGATTTATCATTTTCCAATAATGTTTCATACCTTGAGAATGTGATCCATCATTTTCAAATAATGTTTCATACCTTGAGAATGTGATCCATCATTTTCCAATAATGTTTCATACCTTGAGAATGTGATCCATCATTTTCCAATAATGTTTCATACCTTGAGAATGTAATCCATCATTTTCCAATAATGTTTCATACCTTGAGAATGTAATCCATCATTTTCCAATAATGTTTCATACCTTGAGAATGTAATCCATCATTTTCCAATAATGTTTCATACCTTGAGAATGTGATCCATCATTTTCCAATAATGTTTCATACTTTGAGAATGTGATCCATCATTTTGCAATAATGTTTCATACCTTGAGAATGTGATCCATCATTTTCCAATAATATTTCATACCTTGAGAATGTGATCCATCATTTTCCAATAATGTTTCATACCTTGAGAATGTGATCCATCATTTTCCAATAATGTTTCATACCTTGAGAATGTGATCCATCATTTTCCAATAATGTTTCATACCTTGAGAATGTAATCCATCATTTTCCAATAATGTTTCATACCTTGAGAATGTAATCCATCATTTTCCAATAATGTTTCATACCTTGAGAATGTAATCCATCATTTTCCAATAATGTTTCATACCTTGAGAATGTAATCCATCATTTTCCAATAATGTTTCATACCTTGAGAATGTGATCCATCATTTTCCAATAATGTTTCATACCTTGAGAATGTGATCCATCATTTTCCAATAATGTTTCATACCTTGAGAATGTAATCCATCATTTTCCAATAATGTTTCATACCTTGAGAATGTGATCCATCATTTTCCAATAATGTTTCATACCTTGAGAATGTAATCCATCATTTTCCAATAATGTTTCATACCTTGAGAATGTAATCCATCATTTTCCAATAATGTTTCATACCTTGAGAATGTGATCCATCATTTTCCAATAATGTTTCATACCTTGAGAATGTGATCCATCATTTTCCAATAATGTTTCATACCTTGAGAATGTGATCCATCATTTTCCAATAATGTTTCATACCTTGAGAATGTGATCCATCATTTTCCAATAATGTTTCATACCTTGAGAATGTGATCCATCATTTTCCAATAATGTTTCATACCTTGAGAATGTGATCCATCATTTTGCAATAATGTTTCATACCTTGAGAATGTGATCCATCATTTTCCAATAATGTTTCATACCTTGAGAATGTGATCCATCATTTTCCAATAATGTTTCATACCTTGAGAATGTGATCCATCATTTTCCAATAATGTTTCATACCTTGAGAATGTGATCCATCATTTTCCAATAATGTTTCATACCTTGAGAATGTAATCCATCATTTTCCAATAATGTTTCATACCTTGAGAATGTAATCCATCATTTTCCAATAATGTTTCATATCTTGAGAATGTAATCCATCATTTTCCAATAATGTTTCATACCTTGAGAATGTAATCCATCATTTTCCAATAATGTTTCATACCTTGAGAATGTGATCCATCATTTTCCAATAATGTTTCATACCTTGAGAATGTGATCCATCATTTTCCAATAATGTTTCATACTTTGAGAATGTGATCCATCATTTTCCAATAATGTTTCATACCTTGAGAATGTGATCCATCATTTTCCAATAATGTTTCATACCTTGAGAATGTGATCCATCATTTTGCAATAATGTTTCATACCTTGAGAATGTGATCCATCATTTTCCAATAATGTTTCATACCTTGAGAATGTGATCCATCATTTTCCAATAATGTTTCATACCTTGAGAATGTGATCCATCATTTTCCAATAATGTTTCATACCTTGAGAATGTGATCCATCATTTTCCAATAATGTTTCATACCTTGAGAATGTAATCCATCATTTTCCAATAATGTTTCAAACCTTGACAATGTAATCCATCATTTTCCAATAATGTTTCATACCTTGAGAATGTAATCCATCATTTTCCAATAATGTTTCATACCTTGAGAATGTGATCCATCATTTTCCAATAATGTTTCATACCTTGAGAATGTGATCCATCATTTTCCAATAATGTTTCATACCTTGAGAATGTAATCCATCATTTTCCAATAATGTTTCATACCTTGAGAATGTGATCCATCATTTTCCAATAATGTTTCATACCTTGAGAATGTAATCCATCATTTTCCAATAATGTTTCATACCTTGAGAATGTAATCCATCATTTTCCAATAATGTTTCATACCTTGAGAATGTGATCCATCATTTTCCAATAATGTTTCATACCTTGAGAATGTGATCCATCATTTTCCAATAATGTTTCATACCTTGAGAATGTGATCCATCATTTTCCAATAATGTTTCATACCTTGAGAATGTGATCCATCATTTTCCAATAATGTTTCATACCTTGAGAATGTGATCCATCATTTTGCAATAATGTTTCATACCTTGAGAATGTGATCCATCATTTTCCAATAATGTTTCATACCTTGAGAATGTGATCCATCATTTTCCAATAATGTTTCATACCTTGAGAATGTGATCCATCATTTTCCAATAATGTTTCATACCTTGAGAATGTGATCCATCATTTTCCAATAATGTTTCATACCTTGAGAATGTAATCCATCATTTTCCAATAATGTTTCATACCTTGAGAATGTAATCCATCATTTTCCAATAATGTTTCATACCTTGAGAATGTAATCCATCATTTTCCAATAATGTTTCATACCTTGAGAATGTAATCCATCATTTTCCAATAATGTTTCATACCTTGAGAATGTGATCCATCATTTTCCAATAATGTTTCATACCTTGAGAATGTGATCCATCATTTTGCAATAATGTTTCATACCTTGAGAATGTGATCCATCATTTTCCAATAATGTTTCATACCTTGAGAATGTGATCCATCATTTTCCAATAATGTTTCATACCTTGAGAATGTGATCCATCATTTTCCAATAATGTTTCATACCTTGAGAATGTGATCCATCATTTTCCAATAATGTTTCATACCTTGAGAATGTAATCCATCATTTTCCAATAATGTTTCATACCTTGAGAATGTAATCCATCATTTTCCAATAATGTTTCATACCTTGAGAATGTAATCCATCATTTTCCAATAATGTTTCATACCTTGAGAATGTAATCCATCATTTTCCAATAATGTTTCATACCTTGAGAATGTGATCCATCATTTTCCAATAATGTTTCATACCTTGAGAATGTGATCCATCATTTTCCAATAATGTTTCATACCTTGAGAATGTAATCCATCATTTTCCAATAATGTTTCATACCTTGAGAATGTGATCCATCATTTTCCAATAATGTTTCATACCTTGAGAATGTAATCCATCATTTTCCAATAATGTTTCATACCTTGAGAATGTAATCCATCATTTTCCAATAATGTTTCATACCTTGAGAATGTGATCCATCATTTTCCAATAATGTTTCATACCTTTAGAATGTGATCCATCATTTTCCAATAATGTTTCATACCTTGAGAATGTGATCCATCATTTTCCAATAATGTTTCATACCTTGAGAATGTGATCCATCATTTTCCAATAATGTTTCATACCTTGAGAATGTGATCCATCATTTTCCAATAATGTTTCATACCTTGAGAATGTGATCCATCATTTTCCAATAATGTTTCATACCTTGAGAATGTAATCCATCATTTTCCAATAATGTTTCATACCTTGAGAATGTAATCCATCATTTTCCAATAATGTTTCATACCTTGAGAATGTAATCCATCATTTTCCAATAATGTTTCATACCTTGAGAATGTGATCCATCATTTTCCAATAATGTTTCATACCTTGAGAATGTGATCCATCATTTTCCAATAATGTTTCATACCTTGAGAATGTGATCCATCATTTTCCAATAATGTTTCATACCTTGAGAATGTGATCCATCATTTTCCAATAATGTTTCATACCTTGAGAATGTGATCCATCATTTTCCAATAATGTTTCATACCTTGAGAATGTGATCCATCATTTTCCAATAATGTTTCATACCTTGAGAATGTAATCCATCATTTTCCAATAATGTTTCATACCTTGAGAATGTAATCCATCATTTTCCAATAATGTTTCATACCTTGAGAATGTGATCCATCATTTTCAAAATAATGTTTCATACCTTGAGAATGTAATCCATCATTTTCCAATAATGTTTCATACCTTGAGAATGTGATCCATCATTTTCCAAAAATATTTCATACCTTGAGAATGTAATCCATCATTTTCCAATAATGTTTCATACCTTGAGAATGTGATCCATCATTTTCCAATAATGTTTCATACCTTGAGAATGTAATCCATCATTTTCCAATAATGTTTCATACCTTGAGAATGTGATCCATCATTTTCCAATAATGTTTCATACCTTGAGAATGTAATCCATCATTTTCCAATAATGTTTCATACCTTGAGAATGTGATCCATCATTTTCCAATAATGTTTCATACCTTGAGAATGTAATCCATCATTTTCCAATAATGTTTCATACCTTGAGAATGTAATCCATCATTTTCCAATAATGTTTCATACCTTGAGAATGTGATCCATCATTTTCCAATAATGTTTCATACCTTGAGAATGTAATCCATCATTTTCCAATAATGTTTCATACCTTGAGAATGTGATCCATCATTTTCCAATAATGTTTCATACCTTGAGAATGTAATCCATCATTTTCCAATAATGTTTCATACCTTGAGAATGTGATCCATCATTTTCCAATAATGTTTCATACCTTGAGAATGTGATCCATCATTTTCCAATAATGTTTCATACCTTGAGAATGTAATCCATCATTTTCCAATAATGTTTCATACCTTGAGAATGTGATCCATCATTTTCCAATAATGTTTCATACCTTGAGAATGTGATCCATCATTTTCCAATAATGTTTCATACCTTGAGAATGTAATCCATCATTTTCCAATAATGTTTCATACCTTGAGAATGTGATCCATCATTTTCCAAGAATGTTTCATACCTTTAGAATGTGATCCATCATTTTCCAATAATGTTTCATACCTTGAGAATGTGATCCATCATTTTCCAATAATGTTTCATACCTTGAGAATGTAATCCATCATTTTCCAATAATGTTTCATACCTTGAGAATGTGATCCATCATTTTCCAAGAATGTTTCATACCTTTAGAATGTGATCCATCATTTTCCAATAATGTTTCATACCTTGAGAATGTGATCCATCATTTTCCAATAATGTTTCATACCTTGAGAATGTAATCCATCATTTTCCAATAATGTTTCATACCTTGAGAATGTGATCCATCATTTTCCAATAATGTTTCATACCTTGAGAATGTGATCCATCATTTTCCAATAATGTTTCATACCTTGAGAATGTGATCCATCATTTTCCAATAATGTTTCATACCTTGAGAATGTTATCCATCATTTTCCAATAATGTTTCATACCTTGAGAATGTGATCCATCATTTTCCAATAATGTTTCATACCTTGAGAATGTGATCCATCATTTTCCAATAATGTTTCATACCTTGAGAATGTAATCCATCATTTTCCAATAATGTTTCATACCTTGAGAATGTAATCCATCATTTTCCAATAATGTTTCATACCTTGAGAATGTGATCCATCATTTTCCAATAATGTTTCATACCTTGAGAATGTGATCCATCATTTTGCAATAATGTTTCATACCTTGAGAATGTGATCCATCATTTTCCAATAATGTTTCATACCTTGATAATGTAATCCATCATTTTCCAATAATGTTTCATACCTTGAGAATGTGATCCATCATTTTCCAATAATGTTTCATACCTTGAGAATGTGATCCATCATTTTCCAATAATGTTTCATACCTTGAGAATGTGATCCATCATTTTCCAATAATGTTTCATACCTTGAGAATGTAATCCATCATTTTCCAATAATGTTTCATACCTTGAGAATGTGATCCATCGTTTTCCAATAATGTTTCATACCTTGAGAATGTGATCCATCATTTTCCAATAATGTTTCATACCTTGAGAATGTAATCCATCATTTTCCAATAATGTTTCATACCTTGAGAATGTGATCCATCATTTTCCAATAATGTTTCATACCTTGAGAATGTGATCCATCATTTTCCAATAATGTTTCATACCTTGAGAATGTGATCCATCATTTTCCAATAATGTTTCATACCTTGAGAATGTGATCCATCATTTTCCAATAATGTTTCATACCTTGAGAATGTGATCCATCATTTTCCAATAATGTTTCATACCTTGAGAATGTGATCCATCATTTTCCAATAATGTTTCATACCTTGAGAATGTGATCCATCATTTTCCAATAATGTTTCATACCTTGAGAATGTGATCCATCATTTTCCAATAATGTTTCATACCTTGAGAATGTGATCCATCATTTTCCAATAATGTTTCATACCTTGAGAATGTGATCCATCATTTTGCAATAATGTTTCATACCTTGAGAATGTGATCCATCATTTTCCAATAATGTTTCATACCTTGAGAATGTGATCCATCATTTTCCAATAATGTTTCATACCTTGAGAATGTGATCCATCATTTTCCAATAATGTTTCATACCTTGAGAATGTGATCCATCATTTTCCAATAATGTTTCATACCTTGAGAATGTAATCCATCATTTTCCAATAATGTTTCATACCTTGAGAATGTAATCCATCATTTTCCAATAATGTTTCATACCTTGAGAATGTAATCCATCATTTTCCAATAATGTTTCATACCTTGAGAATGTAATCCATCATTTTCCAATAATGTTTCATACCTTGAGAATGTGATCCATCATTTTCCAATAATGTTTCATACCTTGAGAATGTGATCCATCATTTTCCAATAATGTTTCATACTTTGAGAATGTGATCCATCATTTTCCAATAATGTTTCATACCTTGAGAATGTGATCCATCATTTTCCAATAATGTTTCATACCTTGAGAATGTGATCCATCATTTTGCAATAATGTTTCATACCTTGAGAATGTGATCCATCATTTTCCAATAATGTTTCATACCTTGAGAATGTGATCCATCATTTTCCAATAATGTTTCATACCTTGAGAATGTGATCCATCATTTTCCAATAATGTTTCATACCTTGAGAATGTGATCCATCATTTTCCAATAATGTTTCATACCTTGAGAATGTAATCCATCATTTTCCAATAATGTTTCATACCTTGAGAATGTAATCCATCATTTTCCAATAATGTTTCATACCTTGATAATGTAATCCATCATTTTCCAATAATGTTTCATACCTTGAGAATGTGATCCATCATTTTCCAATAATGTTTCATACCTTGAGAATGTGATCCATCATTTTCCAATAATGTTTCATACCTTGAGAATGTAATCCATCATTTTCCAATAATGTTTCATACCTTGAGAATGTGATCCATCATTTTCCAATAATGTTTCATACCTTGAGAATGTAATCCATCATTTTCCAATAATGTTTCATACCTTGAGAATGTAATCCATCATTTTCCAATAATGTTTCATACCTTGAGAATGTGATCCATCATTTTCCAATAATGTTTCATACCTTGAGAATGTGATCCATCATTTTCCAATAATGTTTCATACCTTGAGAATGTGATCCATCATTTTCCAATAATGTTTCATACCTTGAGAATGTGATCCATCATTTTCCAATAATGTTTCATACCTTGAGAATGTGATCCATCATTTTCCAATAATGTTTCATACCTTGAGAATGTGATCCATCATTTTGCAATAATGTTTCATACCTTGAGAATGTGATCCATCATTTTCCAATAATGTTTCATACCTTGAGAATGTGATCCATCATTTTCCAATAATGTTTCATACCTTGAGAATGTGATCCATCATTTTCCAATAATGTTTCATACCTTGAGAATGTGATCCATCATTTTCCAATAATGTTTCATACCTTGAGAATGTAATCCATCATTTTCCAATAATGTTTCATACCTTGAGAATGTAATCCATCATTTTCCAATAATGTTTCATACCTTGAGAATGTAATCCATCATTTTCCAAAAATGTTTCATACCTTGAGAATGTAATCCATCATTTTCCAATAATGTTTCATACCTTGAGAATGTGATCCATCATTTTCCAATAATGTTTCATACCTTGAGAATGTGATCCATCATTTTCCAATAATGTTTCATACTTTGAGAATGTGATCCATCATTTTCCAATAATGTTTCATACCTTGAGAATGTGATCCATCATTTTCCAATAATGTTTCATACCTTGAGAATGTGATCCATCATTTTGCAATAATGTTTCATACCTTGAGAATGTGATCCATCATTTTCCAATAATGTTTCATACCTTGAGAATGTGATCCATCATTTTCCAATAATGTTTCATACCTTGAGAATGTGATCCATCATTTTCCAATAATGTTTCATACCTTGAGAATGTGATCCATCATTTTCCAATAATGTTTCATACCTTGAGAATGTAATCCATCATTTTCCAATAATGTTTCATACCTTGAGAATGTAATCCATCATTTTCCAATAATGTTTCATACCTTGAGAATGTAATCCATCATTTTCCAATAATGTTTCATACCTTGAGAATGTAATCCATCATTTTCCAATAATGTTTCATACCTTGAGAATGTGATCCATCATTTTCCAATAATGTTTCATACTTTGAGAATGTGATCCATCATTTTCCAATAATGTTTCATACCTTGAGAATGTAATCCATCATTTTCCAATAATGTTTCATACCTAGAGAATGTGATCCATCATTTTCCAATAATGTTTCATACCTTGAGAATGTAATCCATCATTTTCCAATAATGTTTCATACCTTGAGAATGTAATCCATCATTTTCCAATAATGTTTCATACCTTGAGAATGTGATCCATCATTTTCCAATAATGTTTCATACCTTTAGAATGTGATCCATCATTTTCCAATAATGTTTCATACCTTGAGAATGTGATCCATCATTTTCCAATAATGTTTCATACCTTGAGAATGTGATCCATCATTTTCCAATAATGTTTCATACCTTGAGAATGTGATCCATCATTTTCCAATAATGTTTCATACCTTGAGAATGTGATCCATCATTTTCCAATAATGTTTCATACTTTGAGAATGTGATCCATCATTTTCCAATAATGTTTCATACCTTGAGAATGTGATCCATCATTTTCCAATAATGTTTCATACCTTGAGAATGTGATCCATCATTTTGCAATAATGTTTCATACCTTGAGAATGTGATCCATCATTTTCCAATAATGTTTCATACCTTGAGAATGTGATCCATCATTTTCCAATAATGTTTCATACCTTGAGAATGTGATCCATCATTTTCCAATAATGTTTCATACCTTGAGAATGTGATCCATCATTTTCCAATAATGTTTCATACCTTGAGAATGTAATCCATCATTTTCCAATAATGTTTCATACCTTGAGAATGTAATCCATCATTTTCCAATAATGTTTCATACCTTGAGAATGTAATCCATCATTTTCCAATAATGTTTCATACCTTGAGAATGTAATCCATCATTTTCCAATAATGTTTCATACCTTGAGAATGTGATCCATCATTTTCCAATAATGTTTCATACTTTGAGAATGTGATCCATCATTTTCCAATAATGTTTCATACCTTGAGAATGTAATCCATCATTTTCCAATAATGTTTCATACCTAGAGAATGTGATCCATCATTTTCCAATAATGTTTCATACCTTGAGAATGTAATCCATCATTTTCCAATAATGTTTCATACCTTGAGAATGTAATCCATCATTTTCCAATAATGTTTCATACCTTGAGAATGTGATCCATCATTTTCCAATAATGTTTCATACCTTTAGAATGTGATCCATCATTTTCCAATAATGTTTCATACCTTGAGAATGTGATCCATCATTTTCCAATAATGTTTCATACCTTGAGAATGTGATCCATCATTTTCCAATAATGTTTCATACCTTGAGAATGTGATCCATCATTTTCCAATAATGTTTCATACCTTTCAGAATGTGATCCATCATTTTCCAATAATGTTTCATACCTTGAGAATGTAATCCATCATTTTCCAATAATGTTTCATACCTTGAGAATGTAATCCATCATTTTCCAATAATGTTTCATACCTTGAGAATGTAATCCATCATTTTCCAATAATGTTTCATACCTTGAGAATGTGATCCATCATTTTCCAATAATGTTTCATACCTTGAGAATGTGATCCATCATTTTCCAATAATGTTTCATACCTTGAGAATGTGATCCATCATTTTCCAATAATGTTTCATACCTTGAGAATGTGATCCATCATTTTCCAATAATGTTTCATACCTTGAGAATGTGATCCATCATTTTCCAATAATGTTTCATACCTTGAGAATGTGATCCATCATTTTCCAATAATGTTTCATACCTTGAGAATGTAATCCATCATTTTCCAATAATGTTTCATACCTTGAGAATGTAATCCATCATTTTCCAATAATGTTTCATACCTTGAGAATGTGATCCATCATTTTCAAAATAATGTTTCATACCTTGAGAATGTAATCCATCATTTTCCAATAATGTTTCATACCTTGAGAATGTGATCCATCATTTTCCAATAATGTTTCATACCTTGAGAATGTAATCCATCATTTTCCAATAATGTTTCATACCTTGAGAATGTGATCCATCATTTTCCAATAATGTTTCATACCTTGAGAATGTAATCCATCATTTTCCAATAATGTTTCATACCTTGAGAATGTGATCCATCATTTTCCAATAATGTTTCATACCTTGAGAATGTAATCCATCATTTTCCAATAATGTTTCATACCTTGAGAATGTGATCCATCATTTTCCAATAATGTTTCATACCTTGAGAATGTAATCCATCATTTTCCAATAATGTTTCATACCTTGAGAATGTAATCCATCATTTTCCAATAATGTTTCATACCTTGAGAATGTGATCCATCATTTTCCAATAATGTTTCATACCTTGAGAATGTAATCCATCATTTTCCAATAATGTTTCATACCTTGAGAATGTGATCCATCATTTTCCAATAATGTTTCATACCTTGAGAATGTAATCCATCATTTTCCAATAATGTTTCATACCTTGAGAATGTGATCCATCATTTTCCAATAATGTTTCATACCTTGAGAATGTGATCCATCATTTTCCAATAATGTTTCATACCTTGAGAATGTAATCCATCATTTTCCAATAATGTTTCATACCTTGAGAATGTGATCCATCATTTTCCAATAATGTTTCATACCTTGAGAATGTGATCCATCATTTTCCAATAATGTTTCATACCTTGAGAATGTGATCCATCATTTTCCAATAATGTTTCATACCTTGAGAATGTAATCCATCATTTTCCAATAATGTTTTATACCTTGAGAATGTGATCCCTCATTTTCCAATAATGTTTCATACCTTGAGAATGTGATCCATCATTTTCCAATAATGTTTCATACCTTGAGAATGTAATCCATCATTTTCCAATAATGTTTTATACCTTGAGAATGTGATCCCTCATTTTCCAATAATGTTTCATACCTTGAGAATGTGATCCATCATTTTCCAATAATGTTTTATACCTTGAGAATGTGATCCCTCATTTTCCAATAATGTTTCATACCTTGAGAATGTGATCCCTCATTTTCCAATAATGTTTCATACCTTGAGAATGTAATCCATCGAGCCCGTTCCGTTTCTCAAACCCACATGCACTTGTTCTACCTTCTGATTGAACTGTTTCTCTGATTGAACTGTTATCTCTGATTGAACTGTTATCTCTGATTGAACTGTTATCTCTGATTGAACTGTTATCTCTGATTGAACTGTTATCTCTGATTGAACTGTTTCTCTGATTGAACTGTTATCTCTGATTGAACTGTTATCTCTGATTGAACTGTTTCTCTGATTGAACTGTTATCTCTGATTGAACTGTTATCTCTGATTGAACTGTTATCTCTGATTGAACTGTTATCTCTGATTGAACTGTTATCTCTGATTGAACTGCTATCTCTGATTGAACTGTTATCTCTGATTGAACTGGTATCCAGCGTCTTCATGAGGAGTCGTAAAAAGGATTTTGCTGGAATGTCGTATAAAAACGATGGTTCGATAACTGTTACATTGCGTTAAATCGCCTCCCTTGTGGACAGGTACACAGATCGTCCATTCCCTTGACCATATTGCACAGTGCCTTCCTACTAAGTGCCTGACATATGCTGGTACTGACCTCCCCTCACGCATGTGCACATTCACTGGACATTTCATCGCATCCCGGTGACTTCCCTTTCTTCGAACATTGGATTGCAACACGGACCCCTTCTATACTAGGTTCTGGGTCTGGATTAGGGGAAGGGGGGGGGGGGGAGGGTATGCGTTGTGTTAGAGCTACTTCCGTTGTTTTTGTACATTTATTCTTCAGTATTCCTTCCATCTTTCCTGTATGTCCCTCCTTTCTGCCAGTGCACTGCCATCTTTATCGTGAATGACATGCAATGCACGTTTGAATTCGCCCGATAGTGTTTTGATTTCTTTGATCGCATCTCTTTCTTTCCCTTGTTTTGGTAACGCTTCTTTTCTACTGTAACAGTTCCCGCCGGAGGAGCAAGGGGAGTTTAGGATGCCTGAACATGTTAAAGCTTAAAGCTACCTGAAGGCATGTCAAGGTCACTCACCGTCTCAGCAAAGGAGAACAGAGTTGGGTTAAGGAATGTGGACAGATAGAAACTGACCACTGGCCTTCCGATTTTGGTAGGGGGAGATTGATTGACAGACGAAATTGGCAGCGGGGCTTGCTGCGAGAGAAATGAGTGACAGGTATGCAAAGTGTTTCGGTCCAATTGGGATTGAAGATGACCATACCTGAGATCGATTGGTCAAGCTCTGGCCTTGCTTGAGGATATATAACTCGAGACAAAGTTTAGCTTGGCAGGCTGGAGGAGAGATGGAGAGTGAGGGAGAGAGTGAAGCTGTATGGAGGAGAGTGAGAGAGAGACTGAATGTAGATAGTATGTTTAACTCACCGACTTAGATAGAGGAGCGATTGATAGACTGTTGGACGAATGTTTAGTGATAGAACAGGATCGCTCAAATAGGTGTGTGAGTTTTGCATTAATAGATAATCTGAAAGTGTGTTTGTAAGCAAGGACACATTGTGAACGAGTTATGTCGAGATCGCCCGCCTGAGGGGATTTCAGTGAGGAAGAGTATTTGATAAGGTGTGCTGAAGACGCAGTTAAGGCGATGTGTGTGTGATGTAATTGCAAGGCAATAGAACTGGGTTTTTAGTTAGTTGGGAATTCCATCAATAGCTAATGCTTACAATTTCCGTTTTAGTAGAATGTTTAGTTAAGATATGTATTAAATTGTGTTTGTAATTTCTCTACTCATTCTATGATATAATAAATATGCCACCTGCTGTGTGATGTCATTTACTGAGTATGGTCATGATGATGTGGATGAGTGTGAGAATGTTCTAAGTTAGATCACGGCAGCAGAGGGTCTGTTACACTACTTCACGTGTCCAATATTTGGTGCGTCTTGTCCTTCCGGATCTCTCATCTAATTTCATGTGGCCTGTGTCTATATGTATCGCTAGTTAGGTAGTAGCCCCATTTCAGTCATGTCTGACTATATTAGCCCCATTTCAGTCATGTCTGACTATATTAGCCCCATCTCAGTCATGTCTGACTATATTAGCCCCATCTCAGTCATGTCTGACTATAGGTTGATGCGACCTAGGAGTAGCAACACTCGATTGAGTTCTTGCTATTCCTTCTCCTTTAGGCGTTGTCTCGTTACTTCCCTTTATTGCATGAACTTATTTTCACCTAAGGTAGCTATGCAGGTTACATCTCCATTTGGATCGGTCTGCAGCTATGTGTTCCGAAGATATCAGACCCATATCCAGATCCTTCATGTCCCGCTTACATGCGTCTTTGAACCGCAGCTGTGGTCGTCCAGCTGTGGTCGGTCAGCTGTTCTTTTACCACACGCCGGTTGTCCATAGAGAATATATTTGGGGATGCGACAGTCTTCCATGCAACGAACATGGCCAAGCCATTGCAGTCTTCGGTAGCAAGGAGTGTGTACATGCTTGAGAGACCGGTGCGAGAATGTACTTCCGCGTTTGTCAGGTCAGGTCAGGTCATCCCGTAACCTGTGAGGTCGCTAGAGCACACATGAAGACATCCTCACAAGCCCACGCCACCCTTCTCTGTCAGCGGCTGCTGCCTGTGCCTCTTCTGGATGGAGATTGGTTCATTTTATATGTTGTCTTCCCACCTCTTTTTGGGCCGGCCTCTTCGCTGTATGCCTTGCAGCTTTCCGTGGAGGATCGTATTTGCAAGACCATTTGATCTCGAAATGTAACCGTACCAATTCTATCTGGTACTAGCTTAGCCTGAGAAGTATGTTTCACCTGAATCCTGACTAGAACATAGCCTGATAAGTATGTTTCACCTGAATCATGACTAGCACATAGCCTGAGAAGTATGTTTCACCTGAATCATGACTAGCACATAGCCTGAGAAGTATGTTTTGGCTGAACGTATTGTAAACGCCTTTACCTTCACTCTGACGTAACTATTGTGTAAGAAGTGCCTTACCATTTTTGTTTGCGCAGGACAACTTCACATTTTTTGTATTTTGTTTAAGGGGACATGCGATTTGGAAATTTCTTGTTTGGGTGAAAAATATTGATTTTTTAAATTGTTAATTTTTTTTAAGTTCGACATTAATAGAATCGTTTACATATAAAATAATGTTATTTTGCAAGCTTATTGACATTTAAAAATTAATTATAAACACCCTACCCCCGGTTCTAAAGTTGACATACTTTAAAAAGATACCGAAAACCGATGATAAAACACAATGTTTGACACATAGCAACAGCTTTTTCAAAAACTATAATGGGTCATATTATTTATCATAATTACCGGGGTCCAAAGTTCTCTTCAAATTTTTTCATTCAAAAGCAAATGCTGGCTTTGTCTAAACGATACGATACTTCAAATATAACGACTGATGCGATACTTCATTGTTTTGATTATTTTAATCTTTCTGATTGGTCGAAAAAGGTATCGTCCATGGGAACAAAAAAGTCGCGCATGCGCAAAAGAGGGGTTTTTCAATTCCTTGTCGGTCAATGTTTCAAAACTGTCCTAGCATTTAGAAACAACAAATTGCCAAAGAAAGGACACAGCAACTACAACAAGCGTGTTCACCAAAAACCTAGAGGAATTCACTCTCGAAACTAAGAGAACCTCTAAATTCAAGGTAAGTTTACTGAATTATGTTTATTATTTATAACCACGTTGTTTTGTACCTTGCCTTGCTTCAATATTTAATTCAAAAAGAGCTCTACGCTATTCAAGAAATATTATTCTGTGTATATTGTTCCCTTCTTAATCCCAATTTGCACATTTTACCAAAGTCTAACCCCATATCTATACACACTACTAGTGTGCGTTTCTTTTCCTGAAAAGTGTATTTGGTACCCTGTGTCACATTGTTTACTTCGCCCTCCGTAGAACTGGGTTGTCTGAAGCAAGCTTATGGTAGTGGAATCCATTGTTTTCCCTCCAGGTGCGATACACTTTTGGCCTTGACCAGTCTGTCCGTCAGTTTACCTGTGATGCAAAGCAAACTGATGGGTCTGTAAATATCGGTATCATTTCTATTTTTACGGCGTTTTTATTTTATATGTTTATTATGTTTAGACTTATCGTACACTTATCATTGATGTGGAAATCAAATAAATGTTTGCAAAGTCTAAATACGACGTACTTATTTAACTCAGTAGTAGTGACACAGAATAATTTTAATGCAGTACAACTTGCCATATGCAAAAACAGTTTTGGTTATCGTTTGCTCTCGCGTCTGCTGCTTTTGTGTGACAGTTAAATTTTATTTGTGTGTCAAGTTTGGCTTACTGGAACAAACTACATTTTAGAATAATTATGGAATGATCGAACAGGTTTAGAAAATGCGCAATACTATAGTTTTATAAGTTTGTATGTAGAAAATGTTTTAAATATAGTCAACATATTAGTGTATGTCTGAAATATATTTACAAAGTAATTTTTATCCTTTATGGGTTAAAGTCGGTTACAATGAAGCAATGAATCTAACTGTTAATTGTTGTGTTATGTGCCGTGTGGTTTAGAATGCGCGGAGAACATACACGTTACAATCCACGGTTACATTCTTGAGTAACTTGACAAAAGTGTTAAATTACATGTGTAATTGTGGCAAAGAAAATAAAAAGCAGAAGTAGTCCAGGTTATGGAGAGAACATACATTTCAGTCAAGTCAGATATACAAATATATCCCATCAGACCTGAGATTCTGATCAATAAACCAGGAGATAGTACAAAACGTAGAACACATTATTAATGGCATACGTGTTAGTTATGTTAGGTCTGTTAGTTCACTCCACATCGAAGTGTGGCTGCAATTGATCTTCAATGCCATATTGTTTTTTATTTGTTTGTTTGCGTTCGCGTTATTTATCTAATCCCCAAGGCGGTGTGCGTTGTACTGCAGTTTTTATTTTGTGCCTGTCGACCCAGTGCATCCGCCTTCAGCATCCATTTTATGTAAGGGTCTGCTTCCTCCTGCAATTTCTAAGGGTTTGCTTCCCCGGGGTAACGGCCGGTGCTGTGATGGGGATTGAACCCAGTTCATTTGTTTGTGAGACGTGTCACTCAACCACTCGCCCACGCCGTCCCCATCAATGCCTTGTGTTTTGCTTTGATGGTAGAATCGATGAGGATTTTTATTATTTCTGGAATTAATCGATTTTTTAACACCAAAAAATTTTAAAAAAAAAGACAAAATGGTGATTGTTTTCTCTAAAAACTCAGCCCAGCATTGATGACAATAAGTACCTGCAACATAACCAGCCCAAACATAACCAGGCCAAACGTAACCAGCCCAAACATAACCATAACCAGGCCAAACATAACCTTCCAAACATAACCATAACCAGCCAAACATAACCATAACCAGGCCAAACATAACCAGCCCAAACATAACCATAACCAGGCCAAACATAACCAGCCCAAACATAACCATAACCAGGCCAAGCATAACCAGCCCAAATATAACCATAACCAGCCCAAACATACCCAGTCCAAACATAACCATAACTAGGCCAAACATAACCATAACCAGGCAAAACATAACCATAACCAGGCAAAACATATCCAGCCCAAACATAACCATAACCAGGCCAAACATAACCAGCCCAAACATAACCATAACCAGGCCAAACATAACCATAACCAGGCCAAACATAACCAGCCAAACATAACCATAACCAGGCCAAACATAACCAGCCCAAACATAACCATAACCAGGCCAAACATAACCATAACCAGGCCAAGCATAACCAGCCCAAATATAACCATAACCAGCCCAAACATAACCAGCCCAAACATAACCATAACTAGGCCAAACATAACCATAACCAGGCAAAACATAACCATAACCAGGCAAAACATATCCAGCCCAAACATAACCAGCCCAAACATAACCATAACCAGGCCAAACATAACCAGCCCAAACATAACCAGCCCAAACATAACCTGCCCAAACATAACCAGCCCAAACATAACCAGCCCAAACATAACCATAACTAGGCCAAACATAACCAAAACCAGGCCAAACATATCCAGCCCAAACATATCCAGCCCAAACTTAACCATAACTAGGCCAAACATAACCAGCCCAAACATAACCAGACCAAACATAAGTAGCCCAAACATAACCAGCCCAAACAGAACCAGCCCAAACATAACCAGCCTAAACAGAACCAGCCCAAACATAACCAGCCCAAACAGAACCAGCCCAAACATAACCAGACCAAACATAACCAGGCCAAACATAACCAGACCAAACATAACCAGGTCAAACGACAGAACCATAAAGAAAAGGAAAAACTAAAAGCACATAAGTGAGTGACTACATGAAAACACAAACTATAGACAATGAGCCTTGACTGAAATGGGTTACGTACTCACAAACTCACGACCGACTGTAATATTCATGGCTCATAACGTTACATACAACTAACATGTGTCTAATTTATGAAAAAGACCACGTGACTTGGGTTGCTACTTCTATAAATAAATAGAAAAAAAAAGGAAAATATTAAATAAGTTTGACATTTTATTGGGCACCTGGTCTGCTATTGGACATTTTGTTCCCGGTTTCAAGCGGCGGCACCCTCACAAATTACCTAATAATAATACTAATAATAATAATAATAATACTAATAATTATAATAATAATAATAATAATAATTCCTCTATTGTCGTCGATGAGGACCACCAACATCATCATGTGTCACAATCAAACATTGATTTTGTGTGTGCTCTCGTGGCTGATTAAGGCAATACGAGGCTGGACAAGTCTAACGCACGTGCTGGCAAATGTAATCAGCAGTTGTCTTTGAAATTGTATCTGCTCTTGACTTCCTGATTGTACGTCTATCCTGAGCTGCCTGGATACGGAGACCCTCGCTGAGTTCAACGCCGTCTGTGACCCTGATTGTCCATGTTGAGCGATTGTGAGCCAGGTTCTCGCAGGTGTTAATGTCTGTTTGACAGGACTTAATGGACTTTTTCAGACTCTTTGAGATTGAGACTCTTTGAGACTGAGACTTTTTGAGACTGAGACTCTTTCAGGATGAGACTCTTTGAGACTGAGACTCTTTGAGGCTGAGACTCTTTGAGACTGAGACTATTTGAGACTGAGACTCTTTGAGACTGAGACTCTTTGAGACTGAGATATTGATGCGGGGTTTAGATGAAATTCTAAAATGGTCTGATGGCTGGCAGATCCCTTTAAAAAAAGATAAAATCAAGGATGCACCAAATCTAATATAGAGCATATACATGCAGGATGGGAGTGGACAATAATTTAAATGTCAACAAGGAAAGGAGCCTTTACAAAACAAGGTCAAAGTCCACGAAAAATGAATAGGGTTCTAGTTTAACCAACCAGAAAGAAATTCACTAAGAAGAATGTATACCACTCCACATATGCACCAGTTGGGAATTATGGATTTCAATCATGGCCAGTGACAACAATCAAGAAAATCATCTCCAAACCTCAGAGATGTGATGTCTACGAAAGTTGGTCCAAGTCACAAGAAGATCATCTCCAAACCTCAGAGATGTGATGGCTAAGAAAGTTGGTCCAAGTCACAAGAAGATCATCGCCAAACCTCAGAGATCTGATGTCTACGAAAGTTAGTCCAAGTCACAAGAAGACCATCTCCAAACCTCAGAGATGTGATGTCTACGAAAGTTGGTCCAAGTCACAAGAAGACCATCTTCAAACCTCAGAGATGTGATGTCTAAGAAAGTCGGTCCAAGTCACAAAAAGAGATAAGGTACTCAATCATATACCTTACAAGATCTCGTGGACCGGCCATTCCAGACCGAGTGAAACAATCTGAATGTTGTTTGGCCTTGACAGCAGAATGAAAGAAATCCAACTACAAGAGCCATCATCTTAGCAAAGAGTCAAGGATCCAGACCATCAAGACAACCCAGTTTTTGCTGGAATGACGATATAAGCCAACCTATAATGGTCCATCGATTAGATTGAAGCCAAACCGACAGAAACACAGCGGATGAAATGGTATGATGATATTAACACCTCAGACCAGAAGTAATGGCCAAGTAAATGTGTGTGATTTTTTTCTTGTTGCGTTCGCCTTATTTATCTAATCCCAAAAGGCCGTGTGCGTTGCCTGTGGTTTTTATTTTGCGCCTATCGGCCCAGTGCATCCAACTTCAGCATGAATTTTATGTAAGGGTCTTCTTCCTCCTGCATTTTCTAAGGGTTTGTTTTCCCGGGGTAACGGCCGGTGCTGTGATGGGGATCGAACCCAGCACCTTCGGTTTGTGAACCGTGCCACTTAACCACTAGGACACGCCGACCCCGTGTGTATGATTAAAATGCGTACGTTGAAAGCAAACGAACATTACCTGTGTTTATTGATTATCAGTTTGTTTGGCAGGGATAATCACTCATGGTAAAACGGTTAGCAATGCCCATCTGTCAGACGTGTTAGAAGTGGTGACAAATGGGAGGTTTAGCTTTTCTCAGCTACCTCATCCTGTATATATTTTAAGTCACTGAAGCTTTAACGAATATGGACAAGTTGACTAACACAATAAACATATGTTCATCCTTGACACATTCACATACGCTGACATCTTGACAAGCCAGACAATGCAGAGTTTTGTGTAGTGTTTAAATATGTCTCATTTAACAAAGCAGTCTCCAGAAAGGAAATCGAAGCTGGTCTATTCTTTCATTGTACAGAATAAGCTGAAGGACAGTCTCAGAGAGTAAGAAGATGTTGATTGAGCTGGACATATTGTCTGAGATAGGAAAACTTGGCTTCCATTGGTTAAACATCTCCGCAACACTGTAACATGACTGACAGACTGAGAGCACTTTCGTTGGATCTAATAGTGAACGAGTGCTGGTATTAGACCCACGGAAGACAGGTCAGTTTTACCCTCTTAATGAAAGAGCGTCTGCTACGGTAATCCTGCTTAACCCTATAGAAATCGCAGGTTTGAGACACTTGATCATGACTGACAAAAAAGCCCTCTATTGATTCGTTGGGTCTAATAGTGAACGGGTGCTGATATTAGACCCTCGGAAGATAGGTCAGTTTTACCCTACTAATGACAGGGTGTTGCTACGGTAGTCCTGCTCAACTCGAGAGGAATCGCTAGTCGCAGACATTTGGTCCACGTGCTAGGCTGATAAGCTAACGGCGCGAGGCTACCATGTGAGGGATTACGGCCGAACGCCTCTAAGCCGGAATCCCGCCTTAAATCTCAGCACCACTGTGATGGGAGGATATGATAGGGTTGGGACCTGGGGATCGTGTCCCAGCCCGACCCGGTCGAGCCGCAGAAAGAGGTCTCTATCGTCCGCCGATCAAAGCGGGCGGGAAGCTGCCGGATATTCACCCCATACGGCGACGAGGTGTGAAACCACTAGTAGAAGACTTAATTCTCGGTCGGGGTGTCGTAAGCAGTAGAGCAGCCACCTCACTGCGAACTGTTGAGACGCAACCCTTGATCATGAGATATATCCGCACACCAGGCGAACAACATGTCCGTGTCATTACCAGGCTTGTCCCCTGGTTAAATGCACTCCTTCGAGAGGAATCGCAGGTCGCTGACATTTTGGTCCACGTGCTTGGCTGATAAGCCAATGGTACGAAGCTACCGTCTGAGGGTCTACGGCCGAACGCCTCTAAGCCAGAATCCCGCTCCAAATCTCAGCACCGCTGTGATGGGAGGCTACGATATGGTTGGGACCTGGGGCTCTGAAATGCACCTGGCCAAATACACTCGTGCCTCGCTCTTTGCCTCTGTCTGCTATCAGCCATCCCAATGGACGCAGAAGAGATGCAGTCCAGCGGACATTGCACCTCCTGCCCTATTGTGACAACCTCCCAGGTGTCGGGGAATGCTAGGCGTACCATCACTGCAGATGAGCCGAGAAAATAAAGGGTGCAAAGAGAGACCTCACTCACATGCATATGCTACGTTTCTGGCAGGACGTGACGATCCTGGGACACAGTCACACTGGACTGCCTCTCTTCCAGGATAGTACAAACTAGTACATAGTCCATCATATCATTGCCAAACCCTATAGATACGAGTGGGGAAGACTCGATAGTCCTGCAAGACAACTTCCCTAAGAGAGACAACTCTGACTAAAAACAACTGCTGTCTTGCAGATAGGTTGGGGACAGCCAAAGGCTAAGGAGGGCATCCCTACAGAAACGCCTGTTGAAATCGGATGCACTGAGCCACAGGCTTAACAAAATAAAACAATGTAACGTATATCGCTGTAAACAGCGTACGATTAAGAAGAAGAAGAAACATCTATGCTCCATAATGGCTGCCAGTGGCGTCTATTGGATGATTGAGTGAAAAGATTATTATTGCTTGCCGAGGAGAGATCAAGTTACACTATTCAAGCGTGCCACTGCACATTTATAAAACGAGTATGTGTACATGTTACAAAGTGCTCACACAGACATGTATGTGTACATATTACAACGTGTTCACACAGACATGTATGTGTACATATTACAACGTGTTCACACAGACATGTATGTGTACATATTACAACGTGTTCACACAGACATGTATGTGTACATATTACAACGTGTTCACACAGACATGTATGTGTACATATTACAACGTGTTCACACAGACATGTATGTGTACATATTACAACGTGTTCACACAGACATGTATGTGTACATATTACAACGTGTTCACACAGACATGTATGTGTACATGTTACAACGTGTTCACGCAGACATGTATGTGTACATATTACAACGTGTTCACACAGACATGTATGTGTACATATTACAACGTGTTCACACAGACATGTATGTGTACATATTACAACGTGTTCACACAGACATGTATGTGTACATGTTACAACGTGTTCACGCAGACATGTATGTGTACATATTACAACGTGTTCACACAGACATGTATGTGTACATATTACAACGTGTTCACACAGACATGTATGTGTACATATTACAACGTGTTCACACAGACATGTATGTGTACATATTACAACGTGTTCACACAGACATGTATGTGTACATATTACAACGTGTTCACACAGACATGTATGTGTACATATTACAACGTGTTCACACAGACATACGACAAACATGATTTTGTACAAGAGGGTTCCGTTTCAGTCGTTTATTTAATTGTAATTTCTGATGTAAGTTTAAATTCATGGTTATAATGAAATTAGGTCTCGGTGAAAGTGAGTAGCCTCTCCATCTTTAAGGTACGTCTAAAATCTGGTTTTGAATTAAATACACAGGGCGTATTTACATTGACGACAGTGCAGCATAGTCCAATGCATTATTTCATGGATGAATTGTATGTCCCGATAAAATCCTAACGTAGACCACATATAAGAAAATATGATTTATTAACGAAGGGCAGACACGGGTCGTTGTTTGTTCAGCGCATGGACATGAATGTGTGTGTTTCTTCCTGTGCAACGTTTATTAGGGTGCACACTTGCAATTCTGGTCAGATGACGTTGGATTCCATCACTGTCTACAGTATTGCCTGGAGCAGCCTGCTAATGGCTTTACTAAGGCCTTAAAGAAATGCTTCGCTGTCCATCCCCAAAAAATGGAATATCTTTTGATAGCGTCACAAGCTGTGCTAATGAATATATTGTCACACAAGTAGAACTGATAAAACTGCTCGATTTATAGCTCTATCTACTTTCCTTTTGTTTGTTTTTTTTGCTGGATATAGTATGAACTGTGATGTTTCCTTTCTTTCCTGGACCAACAGATGTACGTTTACCTTCACATATTTGTCTGTTCCTGCTTGTTCTGCAGTTTTGCCGATCTCAGTGATCTCATTACTCATTCGCGGCACAGATATATGTGTGATATGTGTATCTTGTGCCAGACTTTAAGGTGTGTAGATTAGGAAAGCACTTTTATTTAGTCACACTTTTGACGCCTCGATGTGGAGTGTCTGTGATATATTTAAATGTCGCTGTAAACCAGACATTTGATTGAGCAGGTTTCCTGCCAAGATAGCAGGTCGTGTACTATGAACCTTTCCATTCCTGTGCCTGTATTGATGCTAAGATCTGATTAAAGCATGGTTGTTCCTGCTTTCCTGTCATGTCTTCTGTGGAGTTTCCCCGGGCCAATGAAAGATTAGAGTGGAGGCTTAACTTAAAAGCTTTAATGTCTACGTTGGTGATCCGCTTGTGAAGTGTCGAATAAAAATAGTGATGAAATGGGTGAAATGAGAGACAGTCAAAACAATATGTCTAATGTACCAGAACCACCACTAAGGCATGTATTTACTGCACACCTTATCAAGCAAAACATCGCAGCACCAGCAGAGAATGTCATTAAACAAGATTCTGAACCACAGTCACCGCGAGGACCGTCATTGAACACCAACACGTCAGTCCCAGCAGCGCCGCCACTGATCACCAACATGTCAGACCCAGCAGCGCCACCACTGATCACCAACAGTCCCATTAACGCCGCCACTGATGACCAACAGTCCCATCAGCGCCGCCACTGATCACCAACATGTCAGTCCCATCGCGCCGCCACTGATCACCAACATGTCAGACCCATCAGCGCCGCCACTGATCACCAACAGTCCTATCCACGCCGCCACTGATCACCAACATGTCAGTCCCCTCAGCGCCGCCACTGATAACCAACAGTCTCTTCAGCGCCACCACTGATCACCAACAGTCCCATCCGCGCCGCCACTGATCACTAACATGTCAGACCCAGCAGCGCCGCCCCTGATCACCAACATGTCAGTCCCATCAGCGCCGCCACTGATCACCAACATGTCAGTCCCATCAGCGCCGTCACTGATCACCAACAGTCCCATCTCCGCCGCCACTGATCACCAACACATCAGTCCCATCAGCGCCGTCACTGATCACCAACAGTCCCATCAGCGCCGCCACTGATCACCAACATGTCAGTCCCATCAGCACCGCCACTGATCACCAACATGTTAGTCACATCAGCGCCGCCACTGATCACCAACATGTCAGTCCCATCAGCGCCGCCTCTGATCACCAACATGTCATACCCAGCAGCGCCGCCACTGATCACCAACATGTCAGGCCCATCAGCGCCGCCACTGATCACCAACATGTCAGTCCCATCAGCGCCGCCACTGATCACCAACATGTCAGTTCCATCAGCGCCGTCGCTGATAACCAACATGTCAGACCCAGCAGCGCCGCCACTGATCACCAACATGTCAGACCCAGCAGCGCCGCCACTGATCACCAACATGTCAGACCCAGCAGCGCCTCCACTGATCACCAACATGTCAGACCCATCAGCGCCTCCACTGATCACCAACATGTCAGACCCAGCAGCGCCTCCACTGATCACCAACATGTCAGACCCAGCAGCGCCGCCACTGATCACCAACATGTCAGACCAACATTGGTAAGGATCACTAAAAAAATGCGCGGCAACTTAAACATTTATATTCTCAAATTTGACCAAAAGTCCGTCAGAAGTGAGAACTATCTGCAGCCGCCTACGATGGGGATGTGTGTTTCTGTGGCAAGCAGGTTGTCTATGATTGGCGGTTGAGCTTGGCCCTATCATTATTTGAATCTTGCTTGGATATACATTGTTGACAAAACAGAAATATGGATGCCTAATTGTTTCTGTCCAACATTCCGGACTCCACAGAAGTCCAGTAAGTACGCAACCTGGTCTGTCGCGTGTTGCACTGCCCAGATGTGCTATGGTTTGTCAAGCTGGTTACACGTGTTATTTGTTCATTCAACTGTTATTGTATATGGCATGCTCGCTCGACTCTCCATGTGCACACACATTAGTCTGTCCTAGCTAGCTCTACCCATTGTTCTGCCTGCTACTACCTCACATGGTACACACTATCTTAGCAAGCTCTACCGATTGTTCTGCCTGCTACCTCACATGGCACACACTATCTTAGCAAGCTCTACCGATTGTTCTGCCTACTACCTCACATGATACACACTATCTTAGCAAGCTCTACCGATTGTTCTGCCTGCATGGTACATACGTTCGACTGTCCTTGCTACGTTTAACGCGTTTTGATGTGACGAGATCAGACAGAAGTTACACATGTATGAAGTGACGACACAAAGGTAAGGGACAGTAACCAGACATGAAATCACCTCGTTACATCACGTGTGCCGAGATGAAGGTAACGGGCATCAGTCAGAAGTTGCTCTCGGTGTGATGTGACGATACGGATATTACTGAGAAAGAACATGTTATTCACCATCTTCTGTGTCGCGAATAAGATTGCTCAGAGCAGACATTAGTTGTGTGTGGTATGATGTGATTGGTAGAGATGGTATCTGACAATATGTTGAGTCATTGACAACCTAAGATCTCTACCTGTCAAATACATATTTGTTTAAAGTATTCCTTGTTACCAGCAATATGAATGTGAGGTAAGCCACGATTGGGTACTGCAGTTTGAACAACTTTACACAGACGAATGCAACATAAATGTCTCAACCCACATATAATAATACAAATCAATTATCCAACACATGGATTGATTCAAGCAAACAATGACAAAGGCATTTTGTATTTCTTGTCCGGGACTTTACTTTTTTCACATTACAATACTACTTGGACAATTTACTCTGTAGACAGACCTGTAGGATATTTCTCCTTGAATGTCGCTGCCAGATTATTGGGCGAACTGGTTTTAAGTTCTGCAGCCGTACAATCGAATGTTTTTTTTTTTAGTTACTTTCTGTGATTAGGGTCTGCAATCAGAAGATGGTCAAAAGTTCGTAATTATTAAATATGGAGAAAAACGTTTCTCTAACTGTTGCTATAAATCCGCAACCATTAAACGTACAGGAGTGAAACACAGACTGACCAAACGTAGCTCACGTAGATTGTCGGTGTTCTTGTACCAGCTATTTGTAAATGGAAGCAGTTGACATTACACTGTTCAAGAATGAGGGGTTAAGCCTCGAGATCTGTCTGATCGTACCACGAGACTTCACCCCAGAATACAACTTGAACATTGGCCTTGCGCCTGCTCGTTCAGCGATACAAATGCTTTCATCAGTACCACAGTTGACCGCAGCGTAAGCAGATTCTGGTCTTTCGTTATCTTCAGCTGCCTATTGGGAATATAACATGTCTTTGTTAACATATGTTGGTTCAGATACATGGGGATAAGTCGGTAGACGTGCTTATCATTAAATAGGTCTAAGGAAGGTATCATGTGACAAACGTATTATGGTGCACACTCAATTTGAACTTTCCAACGTATGTGATGTTAAGGCGTTGTACGCAAACCATTCCTCTACAGAGACAGGTAGCAGCAACAATAATTAGTGAAAACTTGAAAGGTGCTAATTTGCACAATCAGTTCTTTGACAGTCTACACAAGAGAAGACTGCGCCAAGATCCCAGAGGCTATAGACATTCTCCATCGGGACATGGACGCAGATAAATTAAGATCAATATGCATTACAGAGGAAACGTTTTTTTTTGTAATGGAGAAGTCAGGTCAGGTTAGGTCATCGTATAACCGGTGAGATCGTTGGGGCAAACATGAATACATCCTCACAACACCGCGCCACCCCTCTCTGCCAGCGGCCGCTGCCTGTGCCTCTTCTGGTCGGATATTGGTCCATTCTTTTAAGTTGTCCTCCCACCTCTTTTTGGGACGACCACTTCGTCGTCTGCCTTGCACCTTTTCCTGGAGGATCGTATTTGCAAGACCATTTGATCTCGATATGTGACCGTACTAATCGAGTTTCCTTCGTTTGACAGTTGCCAAGAGGTCTTCAAAAGGCCCTATTGCTATTGTAACTCAATCTTGTATTTATTCATTTGTAACTCGATCTCTGTACGTGACGTTTAAAATATCTTCCAACACATCTCATCTCCAAGGCCTGTATCCTTTGCTGAAGGTCAGCTGTAACTGTCCATGTCTCACAAGCATAGAGGAATATTGACAGGACCAGTGTACGCATTAATCTGATTTTCGTGTATAGTGCTAACCGTTTATCTTGCCAGGTTTTTACTAAACCGTGCAAGCGCCGCTATTGTCTGTGCTATTCTGGCGAACACCTCACATTTTGATCCTTCATCACTGATAATAGACCAAAGATATTTAAAACGGTCAACCACTTCGAGTTCCTGGCCATTAGCTTTTATTCTACCGTTGAAGCCATCGGCGTTGTTGGTCATTAATTTTGTCTTTCCAGCGTTTATCTCCATACCATAGTCAAGAGCTGTTTCATCGAGCCTTCTGACCCATTCCTGGAGTTCTGCTTCTGAACCCGCCAACCCGTCGATATCATCTGCAAAACGAAGGTTGGTAATCGTTCGGCTCCTATTTTGACAGTACCAACGTGACCTCCAAGTGCCTCACTCATAATTCCTTCAAGGAATATATTGAAACGAGTTTAAGAGAGTGTACACCCCTGTCTCACACCAACTGATGTGCGAAACCAGTCGCCTCGCCTCCCATTCACAAGAACTGCGCTAGACGCCTTGTCATACAGGTGTTCAAGGACCGTTATAATATTTACGTTGATATTATACATCCTCAAGGTTGCCCATAGCACTTTATGCCATACCATATCAAACGCCTTCTTAAAATCAACAAACACATGAAACATTTTTGCTGATGTTCTAGATATTTCTCGCTTAGCAGCCTTAAATTAAATATTTGTTCTGTAGTGCGTCAATGGAGTTTCAATCGGTCGAGGATTAATCTAAGCATGACCTTGCTAGGGCGGCTGATGAGGCTTATTGTTCTGTAATTTTGGCACAGCTTTAGGTTTCCAGACTTATGTAACGGTATAACCACTGATTTTGTACATAAGTCCGCCAGTTTCCTGTCTCCCATATTTTGTTACAGATGTGTGTCAGGCCTTCCAGTACTACCTCTCCACCTGCCTGTAAGAGTTCTGCTGGTATATTGTCCACGCCGGCCGCCTTCGTTCTTCGCAATGTCTTTATCGCTACAGTTACCTCTTCCTTCGTTATCGGTTGGGTATCCTCTATAGTTTTTGATGTTGGATGGATGATTTTTTTCTCAGGTTCGTTCCATGGGGTTGAAAGTGGATAAATGTCCGTGTCAAGATGTCTTCATCCTAAATTGCTCCTTAACGTTGGCCACATGTTAGAAATTGGCTTTATTATGTTATCAGTCACTTGTGAAGATATTGTTTCAGGAGATTGGTAAGATGCAGGGGTTATCTCTTTGTTTAAAAATGGCAAAAATAGTATGTGCAGAGCATGTCAAATGTTTGTCAATATCATCACCACCATCCTGCTTGGTCCTAGTCCTGCTTGGTCCTAGTCCTGCTTGGTCCTAGTCCTGCTTGGTCCTAGTCCTACTTGGTCCTAGTCCTGCTTGGTCCTAGTCTTGCTTGGTCCTAGTCCTAGTCCTGCTTGGTCCTAGTCCTGCTTGGTCCTAGTCCTGCTTGGTCCTAGTCCTAGCCCTGCTTGGTCCTAGTCCTGCTTGGTCCTAGTCTTGCTTGGTCCTAGTCCTGCTTGATGCTAAGCCTAGTCCTGCTTAGTCCTAGTCCTAGTCCTACTTGGTCCTAGTCCTGTTTGGTCCTAGTCCTGGATGGTCCTAGTCCTGCTTGGTCCTAGTCCTAGTCCTGCTTGGTCCTAGTCCTAGTCCTACTTGGTCCTAGTCCTGCTTGGTCCTAGTCCTGTTTGGTCCTAGTCCTGTTTGGTCCTAGTCCTACTTTGCGTCTTTAGATCGACATTACTCAATCAATACATATAGAAAATATAGATTTTCCATTAGCACAACCAGAGGCGTATCCTGTGCAACTGATGGCATGATTGCATCTGTAACGTGGATGTCTCTGATGAAACAAGCCTCCACCAAATCTCAGAAACACTTGACCGTCGCCGAGTTTCTTTGTTCGGCCATGTTGTCCGGCTGGACCAGGAAACATTGGCCCATAAGATACTTCACAGGTCATTCCTCAGCGTCAAAAGACTTTGACAGTCCGACTGGGGACGCAGAAGAGACCGTGCCCACACAATATGTTTCCATCAGATAGCAGCCTACGCTAAATGCGAGGTCTAGGGACGTTTAAGATCCAATTTGACATTACAATTCCTTATGAGTACTTTCGAGATTCTAGTCTGACCATCTATCACCTCCTCTATTCAATCACCACGATTTATTCCCGTGAATGCATCTAATTTAATTAGTACGTTCATGAGACTCGATACCACTGGTCGTACGGTAGATCACGCATTTTGCCAGTCTTGAAAATAACACGAAAATATTGTAATTAAGACTGCTACTATCAGATTTGTGGACCGTCACCTGGGGTGCCCTGTCTATTAGAAATGAATGACTAAGTGATCCATGGATAGTGGACATATTGATTATAAATCAATCGTCTGGGATATGTGCTGATCTGCTGTCATTGTTAAGAAAACAGATAGGGCAAAGAAAGAGATGCCATCACAGGCATTAAAGACAAATATTTAGTTAGGAAATTTCGACATGAGTAGGTTAAACATATTGGAACCAATCAAACATGATATCTTAACAGAATTGACAGTGCAAATCAATGGATTATATTCAAAGATTAGAATAGTTAGAAATCAAACGTGAGTCACATTTAAAGGATTATCTGAGGGAAATACGGTACAGCAGTGTGTACGACCAGCGAGCTAAACGATCCATTTGTATTCATACTCTTCGTAATGTTCCTGAAAAAATACTGAGAACGTATGGATAAGACGTTACGCAAGTGTTTACTGTAGAACTGACAACCAGACATCATGATGGTGTTTACTGTAGAACTTTCACTAGAGCACGGACTGAAATTTCAAGATTGAAAATCGTGTCTCTGGAAGGATCACATGTAAGGTGTGAAATTCGACGATACAAGACTGGAACCACACTGGGCGTGTGTTTCAGCTGTCATAAGCGAAAACGTACATTGTATTTTAATCTCTAGCTGTAAAAGAACTGTTCATAGATTGTCTAAGGATGCGTGTCATGATGTGTGTGTCATAGATTGTCCAATCATGTGTGTCATAGATTGTCCAAGCATGTGTGTCATAGATTGTCCAATCATGTGTGTCATAGATTGTCCAATCATGTGTGTCATAGATTGTCCAAGCATGTGTGTTATAGATTGTCCAAGCATGTTTGTCATAGATTGTCCAAGCATGTTTGTCATAGATTGTCCAATCATGTGTGTCATAGATTGTCCAATCATGTGTGTTATAGATTGTCCAAGCATGTTTGTCATACTGTCTTTTGTAGTTTGCTTGTTTTCATGCACAACCGCTTCTTAAACTTTGTTTCAGTCTGCAGGGAATATATATACACATAAACACACACACAAACACATACACACTCACGTACACACGCCCGCACGCACACACAGTCATGTAAACATGATGAGCAGAACTAACACTTCCATCAGCATACCTGCTGAGTTTACTGACAAGCCTAGCATTGCCCATCATCCAGCAGATCCAGACCTACCTTCTTCAATACGCTCCTGTATGTAAGATCATAAGATGGTACCCGCAGACATTATCCATCCATCATCAAGAGTTGAAACTAGAATAACAGCCTGTGGCCGACAACGGGAAAATCATTATCATAGTATCTTACCTGAGCATAGAAAGTCTTCAGACGACAGCTTTCTTTGGTGCAAGCATCGTAGAACAGGACCATGACCAGACCTTTGCTTTGAAGGAATTCGTGGAAGTTACACTGATTCAAGTTGTACACAAAGTCTGAACAAAAGAACGGATCTGCGGCGGCGATAGCTGCCATATTTCTTTTGATCTTACAACGTATCACTTCAATTAGGGAAACGATTGTACGTGAGCATTCCGTTGAGATGAGATGTGATCTTTATTGAAAGTTTATCATTGTTATGATGTGTGTACAGTTTATGTTGAAACTGCTTATAAGGAGGACATGTGCCCGGACATGTTACAGACGATATGAACGTTGAAGATGCTGACGTCACACGTGGTGACCGTTTGAATGCGGCCATAGTGCTGGTATGTGCGCACAAACCACGAAGAGGAATCTTTGAACTGCATTTTGAAAAACGTCATCATCATCATGTAGCATGTCCTTTGTAGAACGTCGCTCCCATCACAGTCTGTCTGAAAGAAACGCATTCCCTTGCCAAAACACCAGCCTCCGCCACTGTCATACTCAGGCACTCCTGGATATCTTGGTGCCATCGTCTTCTTAGTCTACCCCTTCCTCTTTTGCCTGGCACCATACCTTCCAATACTGTTCTCTCGAGACCGTTGTGTCTCTTGATGTGACCAAAGTATTTGCATTTTCTAGCCAAAATGGAATTGATAAACCAGTTCTCCTCTATGCTCAACTCTTGCCGAATGTCTACATTTGCTCTTTTCTCTGTCCAGGGTATTCTGAGGATCTTTCTGTAACATTTTGACTCGAAGGATTCGATTCTTTGTCTAGAAGTTTTGGTAATCGTCCATGCTTCACAGCCATAATCTGATACAGGAAAAACATAGGCTCTCAAGACTTTTACTTTTATCGTTTTGTTGGTGCCCTGCCATAATTTCTTCAGGCTGTTCAGTCTCTGCATTGCCATAGCTAGTCTTCTTCTGATTTCTTTCGAGCAGTCGCCATTTTTGTCAATTCTGGAGCCCAGATATTCAAAATGTGTGACCTGATCTATTTCCTCCCCTCCCACTGTAAATTTATGTTGACATTGTGTTTTATCGGTGGTCATTATCTTTGTTTTGTTTATGTTTATGAACAGATTTTTATCTTTACTATGTCCATTAACGGCTGAAAGTAGCTGCTCTAGCCCTTCTGCACTTCTTGATAGTATCACTGTGTCATCTGCGTATCGTAACTCTGGAATCTAATCTCGAACCCTCCAATCGTAAATGGGTCGAAACTTTCAATGTTCTCATCTTCTCGTACATTTCTCATTATATGGACATGAGATGGACTATGTGTAAAGGAAACCCCATTTCCTTCATGATTCTCCACAGATTTTGATGTTTCACCGTGTCGAAGGCCTTAATGTAATCAATGAAACATGTGTACAGGTCTACATTAAACTCTCTACATTTTTCATAGATATTCCTTCAATTGAATGTGGTCCCGGGTCTCTCTGTCTTTCCTAAAACCTGCCTGGACTACGTGAATTTCAGATTCAAACTTTTCTCTATCCTTCTTAATAGGATTCGCAAGAGTATCTTGCTAGCGTGGCTGATCAGCGCGATAGTTCGGTAGTTCGTGCACAGCTTCAAGTTGCATTTTTTGATGAGCAAAATATAAATTGATTTCTTCCATGCTTCTGGCCACTCTGCACTGTGCCATATATGTTTACACAGCTTGTGATAGACTCGAGCACATGCCTCTCCTCCTGCTTGTATTAGCTCTGCTGGGATATCATCGCATCCTGGGGACTTTCCCTTTCTCAGGCTTTTAATTGCAGAGCGAACTTCTTCCAATGTTGGTTCAGGTTCTTTCTCATCCTTTGGTAGGATTGTAACTGAGCGATTTGTGCTATCTCCATACATGGTTCTGCAGTACTCTCTCCATCTATTCAGTATGTCTTTGGTTTCTATTAGTGTGTTATCCTCTTCGTCATTTATGACACGTGGAACCGGACGAAATTCCCTTGTCAGTGTTCTTATTGCTTTGAATGCATCTCTTTCTTTGCCTTGTTGTTGTAGGTTTTCTATATCCTTACATGTTTCTACTATGTATCTTCTTTTATCTTTTCTTATGTCTCTTCTAACTTTTCTTGCGCAGTTTTGATATGCTGTGTTGGTCCCCTTACTTCCCATTTGTTTTAATTGTTGCCTTTCTGCAATGAGTTTCTGTGTTTCCTCTGTTAAATAGCTCTGTGTCTTGTGCAATATCTTTGGAATCATTTCTTTTGCTGTCGAGATCAAAATATCCCTTTCGTACGATGTCAACTCCTCAGATGTCATCTCTTCCTGTATAGCAAGCAACGCCTCAAATTTGTTTTCTACTTTGATGTTGTATTCAGTAGGTATTGCTGATACATCGAAGCGTATTGGCTGGTAACCTTTGTTGATCCTACGTAGTCTTGTTTGGAAAACTGCAAACGGTAATTCGTGGTCCGTATCGCAGTCTGCTCCTGGCATCGTTTTTGTCGCCAGCACATTTGATCTCCATCTTTGTTGCACTAGGATGTAGTCTATTTGATTTCTGCTGATGCCATCAGGGGATGTCCACGTGTACAGTCTTCGTGGATGTTGTTTGAAGAAGGTGTTGGCAATGGAGAGGTTGTTTTCCGTGCAGAATTCAACCAGTTTTTCTCCTCGCTTATTTCTGTGTCCCAAACCAAAAGGTCCTCGAACACTTCTCTCCTCTTCGGCTCTTTCCTCTCCGATTTTCGCATTGAAGTCGCATTGAAAAACGAAGATAACCGAATATGAGAATTGTGTACCTACCGATGCGCTTCTGAATCAGAATGTAGTATATCTAACTATGAGGTGCATCGGATGTGCATGGCCATCTGTTGATTGGAAGGCCGTCTGATTCATTGGGAAAATACCCATGAAATGTAACATGCTGAGGCCAACTAAATTACAAACTCACCATCACTCATATTGTGTAACGGTTTATACATCATCCGCACAGAGAAATAAAACAAATGACTGTAAAAAAGAGAACAAATTATTGTTGAGAATAATCCTGTCACAGAATCGTTCCCCAAAACAAACTGAATACACATCTCCTTTTATTTATTTCCGGTCTACAACAACCAGCGCTCCTAATGAAACCAGTCTTTTGAAATGATTACCCCTTTCATGACAGTGAGTATTTTTTGAAATAATGTTTCAAGCAGGACTGGGACCAAGTAGGACTGGGACCAAGTAGGACCTATTCTCTGGGGCCTAAAAAGTACTGGGGAGGTATTGACGATAGTGAATAAAGCTAGGATCAACACAACGCCACCGTCAGATGGCTATATATATATATATATATATATATATATATATATATATATATATATATATATATATATATATATATATAGCCTCGGCAACTGATGCTTTGAATTCGGCATTGAGAGCCATGGCAACTGAGGCCTTGAATTCGGCATTGAGAGCCACGGCAACTGAGACATTCGGGGAGAGAAGAGTAAATAAAAAGGCATAGCCTAGAAATAAAATGTGACAAGAGAAGATTAATGAAGAGGTCGAACAATACTCTGGAAGGGATTACGAAATACAGAGCGATAAATGGAACCATAAAGGCCAAGATGAAAAGGACTAAGGCAGTGGTCAAATATCTAAGAAAATCTGGGAAGACACGATGTAAAGTGGGCATATAAAATATTCTAGGACCTATTAAGGCCTATAATAATAGCTGTCCATCGTTGTCGAGGAGGACCGCCGACATCATCCTTGTCACAGATTTCCCTGTTGGGTGTGCGTGCGCATGTGGCTGAACAGGCCAATGCGGGCACGAAAACATCTGCTACATATCGGGCACACGAGGTTTGTAGAAGGTGATGGTGTTCCCGCTGTTCGGGATATCCGGGTCTGAATGATGTCATGCATAAAATTAAGGCCTATACAAGGTCACAATACAAAGATTCAGGATGAGAGAGGGAAATGTCTCACAGAACCCAAGACATTCGGGCTCGTTGGGCAGAGTACTGCTCTGAATTATATAAGCATGACGATCGAGGTGGCCCAGGAAATTCAATCGTCCCCGAAATGAATATGTTAGAGGAGAATCAACCGATAACAAAAGAGGAAGTAACTGAAAAGGTGCGGATGCTAAAAACGGGGAAAGCTGTGGGTGTGGATAATATCACAGCAGAGCTCCTACAAGCTGGAGGTGAGGTAATAATTGAGGCTCTGACATACATATGTAACAGAATTTGGCGGACAGGAGAGTGGCCAACCATCTGGAAGAAATCAGTGGTTTTGCCGCTGCCTAAATCAGAGAGCCTAAAGATGTGCCAGAACTACAGAACAATTAGCCTCATTAGTCATCCTATCAAAGTTGTCTTAAGAATAATCCTCAACAGATTAAAACCACAGGTAGAGATTATCATTGCCTAAGAGCAAGCAGGGTTTCGAGCGGGAAGAAGTACCACTGAACAGATATTTAATCTGCGGATATTAAATGAGAAAAACTTAGAGTATCAACAACACATATATCATGTCTTCATCGATTTCATGAAGGCGTTCGACAGAGTATTGGATGAGGCGCTATGGATAACAATAAAGCATTTCAAGATCAATTTTAATGTTGTGAAGGTCATTGAGGACCTTTATGAGAAGAGGTCAAGTGCAGTTTCTGTAGATGGAATACTAGCCTAATGGTTGGGGGGAGACAGGGTTGTATACTCTCTCCAACACTCTTCAATGTCTGTTGGGGTGAGACATTTTTGTATACTCTCTCCAACACTCTTCAATGTCTGTTGGGGTAAGACAGGGTTGTATACTCTCTCCAACACTCTTCAATGTCTGTTGGGGTGAGACAGGATTGTATACTCTCTCCAACACTCTTCAATGTCTGTTGGGGTAAGACAGGGTTGTATACTCTCTCCAACACTCTTCAATGTCTGTTGTGGTGAGACATGTTTGTATACTCTCTCCAACACTCTTCAATGTCTGTTGGGGTGAGACATGTTTGTATACTCTCTCAAACACTCTTCAATGTATTTTTGTAAAGAATAATGGAGGCGGTCCTGGAGGCACATGTTGGTGCGGTCAGAATAGGTGACAAGACGATTACAAACCTACGATTTGCAGATGATATAGATGGTCTGGCAGGCATGGGAACGGGACTCCAGGAGCTGATTAGTAGATTGGACAGAGCTATGGCATGGAGATACATGCAGAGAAAACAAAGCTGATGACTAATAACATGGAAGGGTTTACAGCTGTGATAAAAGCAAATGGTCAGGAACTCGAAGTTGTACACCGGTTCAAGTATCTGGGATCACTGATCAGTGACGAGGGCTCGCAGCCTGAGATAATTGACAGACAACAGCAACGCTTAGGTGTTTGAAACCCATATGGCAGGATAGGTGGCTCGCTCTCAGCATGAGTTGGACTAATGCGCTCATTGGTGCTCTCAATATTTGTGTATGCCCGTGAGACTTGGACCGTTGGTGCTCTCAATATCTGTGTATGCCTGTGAGACTTGGACCATTACTGTGGATATCCAGTACAGAATACATGCAATGGAAATGAGGTGCTTTAGAAGAATCTTAAATGTTACATATAATGATCGTAACCGAAAGTAGAAATACGACGGAGAGTAAAAAACGAAATTGGGCTTTTTTTGAGGATCTGTTCCCAGCTATCAAAAGGTGAAAGATAGCTTGGTATGGGCACGTCATGAGGCCAAATGGCATTACACATTAGATATTCATGTTTCGTACCAGGAAATGGAGGTTCGACGTACCCAACCTGCAGGCACTGTTTCAAAGATTGGTCTTGGTCGTCTCTCCCTCTTAGGCCACGTTGCTCGCCTTTTCTTGGAAGTCCCAGCCCATGAGATGTTCCGACATGATGTAGAGTTGAGAGACGGGAAGAAGTTGTGCTCAACTTGGAGACGTCCTCGGGGCCGAAATCGCAGCACCTGGCTACAACAGATCGCCCCCTCTCCAACAGGAACGCGGCCAGCAGACGTTCTCATGGATTTGGTCACTCCACGCGACGGCCCTATTCGCCTAAGCGTATTATTGTATTGTATTGTATTGTATTGTATTGTATTGTATTGTAACATATATGGCAAAAGCAGAGAGCATAACATTAATCTGTATACACGATTTATCAATTTCACATAGTCCCCGACTGCGTAAAACATCACAAACATCAGGCAAGACTGCTCAGTTCATCTTTACAGGTAACAAACAAATGTAGTAAAATCAGGAAAGGTATGCTGTCCAATTATAGATGTAAAAAAAGAAATGAGACGGAGATGTGTATTGACTTAACTTAACTTCATTATACTGGTTTAGAACGCTCCACAGAATCTGTTTACAACCTGTTTGTACACTCTACCGATACTAAAAATGACTGTGATTATCCGATCTATTTTTGAATACGTTTTTTGACAGTCTCCACTCATTACTATATTTCTTGAATCTCACGGTCATTTCTGTTGCTTTTATTTATATCCATTATGGCAAGTCTATATCCACTCTTTGATGAAAACTTCACACCTGAACACAGTGATTGATTTTAAAATGTCACTTCTATCCACCACTAAATGTGCCCATGATGAGAGCTTGTGAAGCCAAGATGTCAGCTCTTTCATTGCCCTGAGGAGGACAGTAGATCCAGGTCAACCCCTAGTGGTTTGAGGCCTCAACAGCAGCTATCCACTCGTACCTAAGCCATCCCTTCTGTACTTTCTGAAGTACGGCTTTCGCGTCTGTCACGATGACTGCCCTTGTTATAGAAGTCTCAGATATCCCTTTCAGTGCTGAGGTCATTGCTTGCGTCTCCATTTTCATACTGTAGGTGGTTGACATGTATGCCCTACTGCGCTCAGCAACGACCTGTCCTATCACTCAAGCCGAGAAATCCCAGCCTGATGTCCCACTGCCCAGCAACGACCTGTCCTCTCACTCTAGCCGAGAAGCCCCAGCCTGATGTCCCACTGCGCACCACTGATCCGTCGGTGTATATGACAGCGTCACTCTCCTGGGTGTTCTCAGTTTTCAGCTGATTTACCTCGTGCTCTGCTCTCCCGTTGCTCCGTTCCCTACCTTCCTTGTCTAGGGTTATCTTAACTGATTTTGGTTACCATGTGAGTTCTGTTTTTTTTTGGCTTGTTATTTAGTAAGTTTGTATGTCCTTATGTCTTTGACTGTAACAATGTCTTGTATAGATTAATGTCAGTGTGTACTGAAACTTTGTCTTCAGCATGCCCTCTAACTGTGTTTCCTTTCTTTGCCGCATCTTAATAATATTGGTCCCCATTTATTATTGGGCGTATCTGTCATAAGCATTATCTGTCTTTAATTTCAATATTTTGTGTCTCAAACATCTTTGCCATTTCATGTGATTACAAAAAATAATTCTAACAGCTTACTTCCAATTATTGTGTCAGTTTTGTTGCGACTAACGGATAAAACATCCACTGATCTCTGGGTAGTGAGATCGGACTGCTGTGTTCAGTGTCGAGAGAGTTAAAATATCCTTGGCAGTTGGGAATCTAAAAGAGTAGGCTTAACGGCCAATGCCAGGACAAAATTCCAATTTAAAATCTACTCAAGTTATTTTTACCTTTCCCCAGGTGGTTCGTTAAGAGCGTACTTATCTCTACTGTTTTGGGTCTATTAAGATGGACTCGCACATCGATTAAAAACAACCTCAAAGAAACTGATTGAATACATACTCTGTAGAGTCTTCTAAACCAGTATAATGACGTTAAGTTAAGGTAAGTTAAGTTCCCTCGAAATGTTTATTACCATGTTTATCGTGTTATTACTATCTATATGGAAAGGAATACTAACGTTTTGTCAGGCCCAAAATACTGATCAGATGTGTTAGTCAGGGTCAGCCCCAAAATACTGATCAGATGTGTTAGTCAGGGTCAGGCACAACATACTGGTCAGACGTGTTAGTCAAGTTCAGGCACAACATACTGGCCAGACGTGTTAGTCAAGGGCAGTCACAACATACTGATCAGACGTGTTAGTCAGGGTCAGGCACAACATACTGGTCAGACGTGTTAGTCAGGGTCAGGCACAATATACTGGTCAGACGTGTTAGTCAGGGTCAGGCACAACATACTGGTCAGACGCGTTAGTCAAGGTCAGGTCCAACATACTGGTCAGACGCGTTAGTCAAGGTCAGGTCCAACATACTGGTCAGACGTGTTAGTCAAGGTCAGGCCCAACATACTGGTCAGACGTGTTAGTCAAGGTCAGGCCCAACATCCTAGTCAGACGTGTTAGTCAAGGTCTGGCACAACAAACTGATCAGCCGTGTTAGTCAGGGTCAGGAGAAACATTATTGACAAGGTTCGCACCTTGGCTTCCTCTTAGTCCGTCCTGAAAACGTTCTGTTTTCATGGCAGCCTGGCTAACAAGATGATGATTGACATGATCTCCGTAGTAGTGAGCGACACGCATATGAAGCCAAACATAGCACAACCGCCTGGAGGACACCGACCCACCTTCATCGGCACGCTCGGGATGTGAGGAAAGATACGACAACCCGTCACAAAAGAGTTATCCTGTTCATTGTGGGCAATCAACAACAACAACAACAACAACAATAACAACAGCAAATATCTATACATATGTTAAAATTAAATAGACTAAAGAAACAATGCGTGACGAACAGTTTCTGTACCTGCGAGGAAATACGGCTTGGAACTGATTTCATCAAAAACGTGTATGCGTATATCTACTTAAGCCAAGAAATTATGAACTCTCGTTACGTGCATAAAGAGATCTCCTAAAGGTTAGCTGTGGGGTGATTCAGCTTCAACCGCATGAAGACAGTACTTCAACAGATGAAAAACAATAAAGGAAAATGTGCACTTTTCGGTCCGACACAACCCACCTCAACAGGGTGTGACATTAGGCATTGCATCCTGATTTTGTTATCACTATGCTTTTATTGGAAGATTCATTGTCTTCATTTTCTACATTGTCGTTCCGCTCAACAGACTTCTCATTGAATTGAATAAGTTGTATTCATGTTTGCCTATGTTTCCGCACAAACACACACACGTAACACATCACACACACACACACGCAACCTATCACACACACACACGCAATACACGCGCAACACATCACACACACAACACACACACACAACACATCACACACACACAACACACACGCAACACATCACACATACACGCAATACACGCGCAACACATCACACACACACACATAACACAACACACCACACACATACACATACACACACACATATATATATACACACACAAACCCTAGAAGCTGTGTCCATAGTACATATTCTTTGTTCGTGTGTGTTAGCCTTTTGTTTTTATTCTGTAAAGCGGTGTGCGTTACATTGTTTTTTGTTCGGTATGTCGCTCTAGGGCATCCAACTTCGGCATGCATTTTATGTAAGGGTCTGCTTCCTCCTGCATTTTCTAAAGGTTTGCTTCCCCGGGGTAACCGCCGGTGCTGTGATAGGGAGCGAACCCAGCAGATTCGGATTGGGAGCCGTGTCACTTAACTACTAGCTCACGCAGTTTCCATAATCACTTATAATCTTTAACAATGTTTCATCAAGTGCAGAAACGGTTTATGATTGATATTTTATTCCTGTGCTTATTTCGAAGTCCTTTATCGTTTCCAACACGTACCCCGTTGAGATAAGGCCACGTAATGTGCCGTCCGGCAACAGTAATCAACTTGCCGGCTTGCTAAGCCAGTCACTCTATCACCGTATTGCCACTTGTAATCAGTAGATTGTGGGTAACACTGAATTGGCTCTTTTTCCACCTAAAACTACGGGGATGTGAGGTTGGACGGCTCTGTTTCCACCTAAAACTATGGGGATGTGAGGTTGGACGGCTCTGTTTCCCCCTAAGTCGACGGGGATGTGGGGTTGGACGGCTCTGTTTCCACCTAAAACTATGGGGATGTGAGGTTAGACGGCTCTGATTCCACCTAAAACTACGGGGATGTGAGGTTGGACGGCTCTGTTTCCACCTAAAACTATGGGGATGTGAGGTTGGACGGCTCTGTTTCCACCTAAAACTATGGGGATGTGAGGTTGGACGGCTCTGTTTCCCCCTAAGTCGACGGGGATGTGGGGTTGGACGGCTCTGTTTCCACCTAAAACTATGGGGATGTGAGGTTAGACGGCTCTGATTCCACCTAAAACTATGGGGATGTGAGGTTGGACGGCTCTTTTTCCACCTAAAACTACGGGGATGTGGGGTTGGACGGCTCTGTTTCCACCTAAAACTATGGTGATGTGAGGTTGGACGGCTCTGATTCCGTCTCAAACTATGGGGATGGGAGGTTGGACTTTACGATTAATTGACGGCTGTTTTAAATGTAATATTACCCGTATGGCTGAGGTATGCCAGGCGTTTGATGCAGTCAAGGTTAAACATGGCTTTCATTTATGAATATGTTAGTGCCATATGAGAATTTGTTTCCTAAATCTGGAGACATGTATGCCATGTTCATAACACATAACGATTCCCCCACACAAGAAGCTGCACGTCATCACGAAACAACATTGGTTTAACGAATGAAGAACAAATTCATGTTTTGATATGTATACTTGTTTTGTTTATTGTATTTATACAGTAAATATTATTTCACAGATTCTATGTTTGTTGATTGTTGCAGATGGTAATGATAGTCGTACTATCGTATGTCAGTGTGAATGTTTACTAGACAAATGTCCAATCCTGATGATGGAAAACTATGCCATGACCACATTTCCTGAGCGTCCAGAGACATGTACTTTTTAAATGGTACCCGCACTAATCTAAGTTAAAAATTCATTTACGAGAACTGGTGACATTACCCGGTTTCCCTTTAGTGGTTGGATACGTATCTATAAAATTTTTTATCTGATCCGGCAAAATATCTCCAATATCCCTGAGACTACCAACAGGGAACACGCCAGAATAAAGTTTGTATCCTGCCTTACCGATTATGTGTTCAGCAGAGCATATCTCTGGCTCCATCATACAGTTGACTGCAGCAAATGCGTGGTTTGGTCTTTGTGTAACATTTGCGGCCTATAGGGAATGGAAATTGTGTGTCAGTATGTTCATTGGGGCTTTGTCTGATTGACATCATCGTGAGCTTGTCGATAGATTTCGCATATCAGGTGTAAGAAGTAGTATTATAATAAATGTTTACTGGCATGTGTCCTGCGGTATGTGTGTATGTGTTGGTGAACGACGTATACAAAATGTGTGTGTATGTGTTTATAAAAGTAATTAGTTACATAGGCAACACGTGTTGATGAGTGGCATTTGTGAGTGACAGTTGATAAGTGACATACTATCTAAATAGCAAGATAATAGTTATCAACCTTAGGTCCCAGGTGATATGTGCGGAAATGGCAACGGGATTTATTGATGTCAAAGTAGACACAAGTAAAATGTTAGACAGGAAAGGTTTACATCTAAATTAAATAGAACAGAACGTTGTAGCAAATTATATGTTTAATCATTGTGTTACAAATTTAAACTAGTAAGGCCTATGAAGTATGAGACTAAAGATCGGCCTACAAAAGGGTGCTATAGAGGATGTAGTCAAAGGGGTAAGTTGGTGTCAGGGAAGTGTGAAATAAGTAGTGGAAAAACAAATATTAAAATGATAAAGCAAAAGCAAAAAGTGGAAAAACAACAAAATTAAAACCTAAAATGTTTTATGCAAATGTGAGAAGCATAGTAAATACAAGAGAAGAATTTGAACTGTATGTAGAGGAAGAAAAACCAGATATAATTAGTTAACTGAATCATGGACATATGAGGACATTCCAGATAATGAACTTGAAATAGAGGGATATACAATGTTAAGGAAAGATAGGGTAGTTGGAGACAAGACTAAGGGGGGTGGTGTTTTATTATACTGTACATTTTTCTGTTAATATAATGATCAAAGATTATTTATCATGTGGTAGCAAAAACGAAAGTGTATGGAGGAAATAGAAAGTGGGGGTGAAAAAACAGTGATTGGAGTGTGCTATAGATGTCCATCAAGTCAAAAGAGGAAGATGAAGAGCTGATTAGTAGCATAGCAAAGGCAAGTGAAGATAAAATATTATTAATTGGGGATTTCAACTATCCAGAAATAAAATGGGATATGCAGAAGCACTTGTAGAGTCAAAACCTTTTGTTAAGTGTATAACTGACAATTTTTTAATTCAACATGTAGAAGAAGCCACCAGAAACAAAAACATACTCGACTTAGTTTTTACAGCAGAGGAAAATATGCTCAAGCGACCATCAAATCATCCGTTGGGATCTTATTGCAGGGAAAGAAGTAAATATGAACACGCGAACATACGACTACTATAAGTAACATGTTAAGAGGATGAATGAGGCAGCGAGCCACATAATCTGGAAAGATATTTTTGGAGGAACAGATGTTGAACAAGAGTGGGAGAGTTTTAAAACAGTTCTACAAAAGCTAAAATAGGAATGTGTTCCATGTAGGGAGGCAAACCCCAAGCATAAAAAGTGGATAACTAAATTTGTAGATAAATGTTACGAGCTAAAAATAAAGCATGGACAAAATATATAGAGGCAGGTAAATCAAAAGAAACGTATTTAAAATATTTGGACAAGCAGAACATATCTTAGAAATTAAATAAAACAGCAAAAATATCCTTCGAAAAGAAACTTGCTCAGAGGACCAAGACTGATAATAAAAGCGTCTTCTCTTATGTTAGAAATAAACAAAAAACGAAAGACAAAGTAGGCCCTCTCATAGACAGTACAGGGAAAATAATAAGTGAGAATAGGGCGGCAGCTAATCTACTCAATCAGTACTGTAGCACAAAAGAGGACCGCTCCAAGATCCCAGAGCCTATAGATATTTTTCAAAGAGACATGGATGCAGCGGGATTAAGATCAATCTGTATTACAGAGGAAAATATTTTTTTTAATTGGAGGGGTTGAAAGTGGATACATTTTCAGGTCAAGATGGTATTCGTCCAAAATTGCTGTTTGAAATTAGAGACCAACTAACAAAACCGTTGGCTATATTATTTTCTCAATGACTTGCAAAAAGGATTGTTTTACGGGATTGGGAAGATGTAGGAGTGATCCCCTTATTCAAAAATAGCAAATAATCAGATCTAGCAAATTAAAGACCAGTGAGTTTAACGAGCATAGTCTGTAAATTGTTGGAATCAATAATTAAAAAAAAACATTGTAATGCATTTAGACAAATTGAATCTAAAATAGTCAGCATGGGTTTACTAGAGGGAGATTGTGCTTAACAAATCTATTAGAATTCATGGAGGAGGTTACTAAAATCATAGATAAAGGGGAGCCAGTGGATGTTATTTATCTAGACTTTGCAAAGGCCTTTGATAGAGTACCTAATCAAAGATTATTTAGAAAGTTAAGATCACATGGAATAGGTGGATAAGTTGCCAAATGGATTGAAAATTGGTTAACGGGAAGAAGGCAGAGGGTGGGCATAAATAAGGAGTACTCTGAGTGGTGTGAAGTGAAAAGTGGTGTGCCACAGGGCTCGGTTTTGGAACCAATTTGGTTCTTGATATATATAAATGATTTGGACATTGATATGAGATCCATGATTGTAAAATTTGCTGATGACACAAAACTATGCAATAGTGTCTTATCTGTAGCAGAACTAGATATTTTGAAGTCGGATTTGGATAAAATTCGAGAATGGTCTGTAATCTGGCAAATGGAATTTAATGTAGATACATGTACAATCATCCACATGGGTAGATCCAACATGGAACATAATTACAGAATGGGAGAGAACAATATTAGAAAGATAGATAAGGAAAGGTACATATGGCTTATAATAGATCATACAGGAAAGGTGAGTGAGCAGGTTCGGGTAGCAGTATAAAAGGCAAATGTAATGTTAGGTATGATAAAAAGAAATATTAAACATAGGAGCAAGGAAGGGATCGTCAAACTGTATAAAGCTTTAGTTAGGCCTAGATTGGAGTACTGTGTACAGGTGTGGAGTCCGTATCGTAGACAGGATATAAACATGCTGGAAAGAATACAAAAAAGAGAAACAAAGTAGTGATAGTGGGATTCCAGAATTACAGTTACGAGGAAAGAAAAACCGGCCTACAGTGTCTAGAAGAGAGAAGAATTCGAGGTGATGTAATACAGGTTTGTAAGATGATCAGAGGAATAGATACATTAGATTATAACAACTAAAATACAGCCACACACAAGAACAAGAGTAATAGCTACAAATTAATGAAAGAGAGGTGCAGATTATATATTAGGACATATTTTTTTAGTCAGAGAGTGGTGAATGCTTGGAATGCATTACCACAGGAGGTAGTGGAGGCAGGGACAATTAATGCCTTTAATAATAAATTGGATGAGGATAGCTTTTAGAGCAAATTTGATGTAAATGAAACTGGTTGTATACAGACTCTGCAGAGTTTTCTAAACGGTTATGAAGACGTTAAGTTAAGTTAAGATATTGACAACGTGTGTGTTAAGTGATATATATTATTTATGCAGCAACGACTGGCCGTGGGTCGTCATCATTGCATTGCTGTTTCAGTTTATCATAGATGCTTCCAGAGGACGGACTTGTCTGACATTCACACTGGTCGACGACTTACACTTCTGCTCATAGAGACGTGTTGTTGTTGTTTTACATTTGAACAGGTTTATTCGTTCCTTCTTTGTATTTTCTTCGGTCAAATTATCGTGGTCTGGACATCGGCAGTTCTCAATAGCATTGCGCTTAAACCTGTGTCCTACTTTACGGTCTAGTTCACGCCCCTGAACATTTCTAGATTGTCGCCCTTCATCCTGGCTGCAAACTGTGTCAGTTTTGGTATGTGCTATTTAAACACGACTTTAGTTGGTTAGAATACAGCCTCACTTTAATCCAAATCCGGGACACCCATACCGGGGGACACAGCAAGAGAAAAGAGTGTCCACACAGAATAACAGTGTTAAGTGATGAGTGTCATTTACAATGTGTCTATGTGTATGTGTGTGTGTGTGTTAGTTCATGAGTGACATTTACAATGTGTGTGTGTTATTTGATGAGTGACATTTACAATGTGTGTGTGTTAGTTCATGAGTGACATTTACAATGTGTCTATGTGTATGTGTGTGTTTTTGTTAGTTGATGAGTGAGACTTACAGCGGTGTGTGTGTACGTGTGTGTGTTAGCTGTTGAGTGACATTTGGAACATGTGTGTGTGTTAGTTGATGAGTGACATTTACACCATGTGTGTTTATTTAGCTGATGAGTGGCATACACATTATGTTTGTGTATTTGTGTGTATGTGTATGTATGTGTGTGTGTGTGTGTTTATAAGATAGTGAATAGCTAATACATGTGTTGACAGCTTTTAGTGAATAAGTTGAACATAATTATTTGCTATTGAAAGTTAGTGAGAGGCATACAAACTTTCACATTTAAGAAGAGAAGGGATAGAAGATGAGTGTATGTATATATTAGATAATTTATTGTTTGCGTAGAGTGCACTATTAAAAGTTGCATATACATCTCTTTTGGGGTAAAAATAAATAGATTAACAGACAAATCTATGTTGCAGAGTAGATACACATGTTCACACATAATTCTTTATTGGGGTGAACATAATTATGTTGTGATAATGTACAGAAATAGTTTGCACTGTACGTACACACATTGATGTGTATATCACTAAATGTATGCTAGAGTGTACATAGTTAGATTGAGAGACGTTTCTCTATATATTTTGCCTGAACCTGACCCTGTCTGATCCATATGGTCTGCCTGACCAGACTTTAGTATTCCCCCCCCCCCCCTCCTCCCGTTATAATGTGTTAATGACGGTAATTGAAGAGACATACATACACTTACCGATGCAAAGTGTTTCTTACAAAAGTGGCTTTCCTCTTGTTCAGGATTATAGAACATCACCATAACCATGTCATGTGAGGCCAGATATTTTTTAAAGTTACATTTGCCTAAGCTGAACACACGAGGCGTGTCGAAAAAAGGGTCTACATTAATGGTGCTAGTTGCGTTGGCCATGTTCTTATGTTAGGGTTCAGATCATATAAGTCTTTCTTGATAAAGATGGTGACATCATTGGATACTCTGGAGTAGAGACAGTTTTTCTGGTGTTTGATAGCGGCTGTGTTCAGTTCAAGGTTCCCATAATTGGGTTATTTGTCAATGGTACCGCTTGACTGAATGACGTCACGCCTAATGTGCGCGTGTTGACCGTATTAAAGTGCTAGGTCGTGCGCACTGATAGAGTCTGTGACAGACTTATGAAGAGATGTACGACAGCCGCAAATTAGCTTGTTCACTTTCATATGTGTGTTTATGTTAGAGATATCTTCACCCTTAACATCCATGTTAAACAACACCAGTTTTAAAACTGAATATTAAGTTTGGAGAAGAGCCTTGGACGTGTGGGTATCTAGAAGATTGGGTTGGCATTAAAGAGATGAATAATGACCTTGATCTCATTTAAAATCCACAAATCTTTATTTGTATGTGAACCATAGATGACTGCGGTCAACTTTTAATGAGAGATGTGAGAGCCACACATTAAAAGACACATTCGATATGTGTGTGTTGGTGTTGAAGGAGTCATCCTCATCCTTAACATCTCTATTGATCCAAAAGAGTTTCAAAACTACATATAACCCTTATTGTCGGATCGTAGTATCAGTTACATGTCCACCCGACTTAGTCAAATAAAGCTTTTATGCCTAACTCCGGTCTACCTTGACAGAGAGACAATGTTGTCACAAATAAACCATAACTCTTGACCGCACGATTCCAAATCACCCTAAACAATAACAGTTAAGTAGGACCAATTTTTTTAGGTTGGTTGTCTTTTAATGTCCAATAAACATCATACACCAGCATTCGCACATTCACATATAATGAAATTCATACCGGCATTGCATGCCATTCACGTTACAGATGGCAGTACGCTGATATAAAGCAAGGACATACTGGAGAGATGGAAAGACTATTACAGAAAAATGTATGAAGACACTGGACGAAGCCGCAACACAACGCCTACGTCACCTGATCAAGAGCCGGAACCAGGTATAGAAGAGGTCCACTGCTCAATCCAAGGTTTCAGGCAAGGGAAGTCACCAGGTTGCGATGGTATATTCAGTGAATGTATTCAGGCAGGAGGGGCAGCCAGTGTCAGCATCTATCACGCGCAATGTAGGAACGTATGCACAGTACAATATGGCCAAGAGCATAGACAAGACAAGATATTTGTATAAATCTGTCCCCAAGGAAGGCGATTTGATAGAAAATATCAAATATCGAACCATCATTTAAAAAGGTATGCCAGCAAAATCCTTTAACGGATCATCATGAAGAGGCCAAACTCAATGAGGAGAATCATGAGGCACAGGCAAGGTAGGAGCACGAGGGATTACATCTTCAACATAAGAAACATTATAGAAAAATGCAGAGAGTACAATGTGGACGTACACACTTGCTTCATAGATTAAACGAAAGCGTTCGGTTGGGTGCAATACCAGGCGTTGTGGAACGCTTTAATGAGGAACATCAAAACTGGTGGAAAGTCTTACAGGTTCGAGTCATTAACAGTCGGTGAGAACCAGATACCAGAGCTCAGATATACAGAGGACATAGCTGTTCTCTCATAGAGCGCTGCGGTGCTGGAACGGATGATCCTATTGATAAAACAACGAAGAATAACATCTATACGTGAATATAAGTAATACCAAATAATGAGCACAGAGAAGGCAAAGACCAAACCTAAAGTTATTCTAGAACAACAAGAGATTTAGAAAATCACGTTATGAGTACCTCAGCTCAAGTACAAGCAAAAAGAGATTGCCTGAAGGAAGACAGACAGAGAATGGCAATGCAGAGGTTGAATAAAATGTGAAACTCGTGACATAACTTGGATAAATGACGAACGTAAAAAGCCTGCAACTTGCATCTTCCCGGTGGCAATGTTCGGATGTGAAACGCGGACGACCACACAACAACTTAACACAAGGATTGAATATTTTGAACTAAAATACACCAGAAGGGTGCTCAAAATACCATGGAAAGCGAAAAGGAAAAATGCAGATATCCTAAAAAAAATGAATATCGATGAAAATTGATTAGTAAACAAAACCTTTTCCAGAAAGATAAAATATGGTGGCCCCATCCGATGTAATAATGACCTGGAGAGAACGGTACTGAAGGGTATGGCGCCTGGACAACCGGGCAGAGCCAGAGCAAGAAAAAGATGAGCAGAAGACATTAGGGAAGCCATGTAGTCGATAGCGACAGAACGGGAGTTCTGGCTAGAGATAAAACGTCTTACAGGCCGGCTGAGGTGAGAGTTACGTTCTGGCTAGAGATAAAACGTATTATAGGCTGGCTGATGTGAGAGTGACGTTTACGCTAGAGATAAAACGTCTTATAGGCTGGCTGACGTGAGAGTGACGTTCTGGCTTGAGATAAAACGCTTATAGGCCGGCTGATGTGATAGTGATGTTCTGGCTAGAGATAAAACGTCTTATAGGCCGGCTGATGTGAGGGTGACGTTTTCGCTACAGATAACACGTCTTATAGGCTTTCTGGTGTGAGAGTGACGTTCTGGCTAGAGATAAAACGTCTTATAGGCCGGCTGATGTGAGAGGGACGTTCTGGCTAGCGATAAAACGTCTTATAGGCCGGCTGATGTGAGAGTGACGTTCTAGCTAGAGATAAAACGTCTTATAGGCCTACTGATGTGAGAGTGACGTTCTGGCTAGAGATAAAACGTCTTACAGGCCGGCTGATATGAGAGTTACGTTCTGGCTAGAGATAAAACGTGTTATAGGCCGGCTGATGTGAGAGTGACATTCTGGCTAGAGATAAAACGTCTTATAGGCCGGCTGATGTGAGAGTGACGTTCTGGCTAGAGATAAAACGTCTTATAGGCCGGCTGATGTAAGAGTGACGTTCTGGCTAGAGATAAAACGTCTTATAGGCCGGCTGATGTGAGAGTGACGTTCTGGCTAGAGATAAAACGTCTTACAGGCCGGCTGATATGAGAGTTACGTTCTGGCTAGAGATAAAACGTCTAATAGGCCGGCTGATGTGAGAGTGATGTTCTGGCTAGAGATAAAACGTCTTATAGGCCGGCTGATGTGAGAGTGACGTTCTGGCTAGAGATAAAACGTCTTATAGGCCGGCTGATGTGCGAGTGACGTTCTGGCTAGAGATAAAACGTCTTATAGGCCGGCTGATGTGAGAGTGACGTTCTGGCTAGAGATAAAACGTCTTATAGGCCGGCTGATGTGAGAGTGACGTTCTGGCTAGAGATAAAACGTCTTACAGGCCGGTTGATGTGAGAGTGACGTTCTGGCTAGAGATAAAACGTCTTATAGGCCGGCTGATGTGAGAGCGACGTTCTGTCTAGAGATAAAACGTCTTATAGGCCGGTTGATGTGAGAGTGACGTTCTGGCTAGAGATAAAACATCTTATAGGCCGGTTGATGTGAGAGTGACGTTATGGCTAGAGATAAAACGTCTTATGGGCCTGCTGATGTGAGAGTGACGTTCTGGCTAGAGATAAAACATCTTATAAGCCGGCTGATGTGACTAAAATACACCAGAAGGGTGCTCAAAATACCATGGATAGCGAAAAGGAAAAATGCAGATATCCTAAAAAAAAATGAATATCGATGAAAATTGATTAGTAAACAAAACCTTGTCCAGAAAGGTAAAATATGGTGGCCCCATCCGATGTAATAATGGCCTGGAGAGAACCGTACTGAAGGGTATGGCGCCTGGACAACCGGGCAGAGCCAGAGCAAGAAAAAGATGAGCAGAAGACATTAGGGAAGTCATGTAGTCGATAGCGACAGATCCGGGAGTTCTGGCTAGAGATAAAACGTCTTATAGGCCGGCTGATGTGAGGGTGACGTTTTCGCTACAGATAACACGTCTTATAGGCTTTCTGGTGTGAGAGTGACGTTCTGGCTAGAGATAAAACGTCTTATAGGCCGGCTGATGAGAGGGACGTTCTGGCTAGAGATAAAACGTCTTACAGGCCGGCTGATGTGAGAGTGACGTTCTGGCTAGAGATAAAACGTCTTATAAGCCTGCTGATGTGAGAGTGACGTTCTGGCTAGAGATAAAACGTCTTATAGGCCGGCTGATGTGAGAGTAACGTTCTGGCTAGAGATAAAACGTCTTATAGGCCTGCTGATGTGAGAGTGACGTTCTGGCTAGAGATAAAACGTCTTATAGGCCGGCTGATGTGAGAGTGACGTTCTGGCTAGAGATAAAACGTCTTATAGGCCGGCTGATGTGAGAGTGACGTTCTGGCTAGAGATAAAACGTCTTATAGGCCGGCTGATGTGAGAGTGACGTTCTGGCTAGAGATAAAACGTCTTATAGGCCGGCTGATGTGAGAGGGACGTTCTGGCTAGAGATAAAACGTCTTACAGGCCGGCTGAGGTGAGAGTTACGTTCTGGCTAGAGATAAAACGTCTAATAGGCCGGCTGATGTGAGAGTGATGTTCTGGCTAGAGATAAAACGTATTATAGGCCGGCTGAAGTGAGAGTGACGTTCTGGCTAGAGATCAAACATCTTATAGGCCGGCTGATGTGAGAGTGACGTTCTGGCTAGAGATAAAACGTCTTATAGGCCGGCTGATGTGAGAGTGACGTTCTGGCTAGAGATAAAACGTCTTATATGCCGGTTGATGTGAGAGTGACGTTCTGGCTAGAGATAAAACGTCTTATAGGCCGGCTGATGTGAGAGCGACGTTCTCCAAAGAACATGCTATATGATGATGGTGATGGTGATAATAATGAATGCTCGTCGATACCCAAGACACAGCCAGAAATGTTGCCTGCATAGTTTACACACTTTATGAAACATATTATTACAGTTACCCTCCCTGTATAGATAAATTAATATTAGATAAAAAAGGATAAACAGTCCACATGTATCTTCGAGCGGCGATCAGAAAGTAATGCACCACATCGTTTTTCTCAAGAGCTGTTTATTCAAATGGCAGGAAATTTCTACACAATATACATGCATATGTTATGTAAACATCTGTATTATTCAATATAATCCCTATCAACTTGTACAGCTTTATGCCAGAGCGAAACAAATGCATGTATTCTTAGCCCCTTTCAGATGTAATCTTGATCATGAAGCCATTAATTTAGTAGTTGGATCAAATCGATCAGAAGACAAGCTGTCTGGTTGTTATAACTTTACGTCAGATTTGAGCTTCTGTTTTGTAATATTGTGTAACTATTAACGTGTTTTTATTGAATTCTTAATAAACATTCAATGTTGTGAAACCGGTGTCTTGACTTGGAGGAAGCTGGCCTAACAATCTCTTCAGAATTGAAAGCTCCTCTCACATTTTGTATTCTTAATCCGATATCTTTTCATCATCTCACACAGCATCTACTTTCTATCATGATAAATGAATAATTTATCTTAATATACATTTTCTTAATATCTTAAGTGCAATGCTCAACACAATAAGATTATATGTAGTTGCAGTTATTCTCATAATGTTAGTCCACTCAGTGGGTTTTCTCAGGACAGCTGAAATATATTTCAAGATTATGGAATAAAATCTTACCAAAACAGCTAGGAACAGCAGCAAAGCAATAAATATTAGATGAACGCTCTGGAAACATACATTAAAACAAATTCAGAAGTTAGAAAGAGTAGCAGAAGTGAGACGATACATTATTTGGATGATTAGACAATTGAGGCAACGGTAGATGCAGCGAAAAGAAATATGAAAGAACTTTACAACTGCACGAGATAATTGACAACAATACAGATATATTGAAGATAAGGTGAGGGATGTGCTTTGTAGCGTCAATGTTCATATGGGAAGTTGCAAAGAACATTTCGCAGAACGACTAAATACAAGATACCTGGACATGTTGCACCTGGACCTTCGAGAACCAAAAGTGTGTTTAAAAAATCCTTAAATCTGCTGATAAATTTAGTCAACGTCGGAATAAGATGGTTTCTTTTTTCAGCCTTTTGATTGCAGAGCGTACTTCTTCCAATGTTGGTTCAGGTTCTTCCTCAACGTCCGGTAGGATTGTAACTGAGCGATTTGTGCTATCTCCATACATGGTTCTGCAGTACTCTCTCCATCTATTCAGTATGTCTTTGGTTTCTGTTAATGTGTTATTCTCTTTGTCGTTAATGACATGCGGAACCGGACAGAATTCCCTTGTCAGTTTTCTTATCGCCTTAAAGGCATCTCTCTCCCTGCCTTGTTGCTGTAGATTTTCTATGTTCTTACAAGTGTCCACTATGTATCTTCTTTTATCTTTTCTTATTTCTCTTCTAACTTTTCTTGCGCAGTTTGTATTAGCTGTGTTGGTCCCCTGGCTTCCCATTTGTTGTAATTGTTTCCTTTCTTCAATGAGTTTCAGTGTTTTATCTTATATATATCTATGTTTCTTGTTCGACATCATGGAATCATTTCGTTTGCTGTCAAGATTAAAATATCCCTTGCGTACGATGTCAACTCCTCAGATGTCATCTCTTCATGTACCGCAAGCAACGCCTCAAATTTGTTTTCTACTTTGGTGTTGTATTCAGTCGGTATTGCTGTTACATCGAAGCGTATTGGCTGGCAACCTCTGTTAGTCCTACGAAGTCTTGTCTTGAAAACGGTAAAGAGTAATTCGTGGTCCGTATCGCAATTCGCTCCTGGCAGCGTTTTTGTTGCCAGCACATTTGATCTACATCTTTGTTGAATCAGGATGTAATCTATTTGATTTCTGCTGTTGCCATCAGGGGAGGTCCACGTGTATAGTCTTCGCGGATGTTGTTTGAATAAGGTGTTGGCTATGGAGAGATTATTTTCCAGGCAGAATTCAACCAGTTTTTCTCTTCGCTCATTTATGTGGTCCAAAACAAAATGTCTTCGTACATTTCTCTTTTCTCCAGCTTTTTCCTCTCCAACTTTCTCATTAAACTCTTCAGTGATTATCAAGATGTCTTTCGGTTTTCTACTTTTTCTATTGTTTCTTGTAAGGTGGCATAGAAATCTTCTATTTCGCAATCATCAGCTCCTGATGTTGGTGCGTAAACTTGAATTAATGTTAAATTTCTTGTCTTCATCTTTTGATCTGATTACAATTATTCGGTCGCTAACTGGATTGTAACCGAGTAGTGAAGGTGCCGTCTTCGTTGAAAGTATGAAGCCGACCCCGATTTGTCCACATTGTATATTAGATTGGTAAATAAGTTATGCTGATTGTGTGGGACCATATGTGATTGTCTGGGGTCGTCTGTGATTGTGTTGGGTCGTCTGTGATTCTGTGGGGTCGTCTGTGATTGTGTGGGTCCATCTGTGATTATGTGGGGTCATCTGTGATTGTGTGGAGCATATGTGATTGTGTAGAGTCATTTTGGCATTTTGTACTTAAACTTTATTTGTTATACTGAAAATGGTATCAGTTGGTGAAGAGCTGTTATATTATTCTCCGTTATGTTTGAGACAGAACTATTGGCACCCGGTAAGTGTCTGCAGTTACCAGTTATGAACATGCGTGTACAGAACAGCATTTTTTCCAATTAATAACATTGAAGACAAATTCATGTTTTTGACAATTTAATATTATCTTCAACATCTTCAGTGGATATTTGAAACAGGTCACATGCATGCAGTTTGGTGGTAGTGGCAGACATTAAATGAAATTGGAACGAAAATACAACTGTTGAAATCACTTGTGGAGTTTAACCATTTGACTTTGTTCCTATGCCCGCGTTGCTTCAGTTCAAAGTCTCGATATTGTCCATGTATAGTGTTTTCAACCTTCTATTTCGTTCGATCAATGCCAGTTTATGGAGGTTAACGTTTGTTTTTAAATACTTCGTTGGTAATATTTAAGCTCCTTTAATCAACTGGGTAACCCTCGACCCATTTCTTCATGTCTTTGAAAAGAAATTTGCTCGGATCAGTGTTGAATCCTATATCTTTTCCTTTAGCGTAGATCTTGTAGTATGGGAATGTGGGAACCTTCTCCCTTAAACAGAGCTCAAACTCTTGAACGCAGTCTACAGTTGCAAAGGCGTGATTGCATCGTTTTGTTATTTTAGATGCCTGGAGAGAAATATCAATCAATCAGTGAGGAACGGATGTTGCACAACATAATGGATGTAGCGTAAATTTAGTGTTTAACAAAAAGCAAATAAATCAATGGCAAAAGTTAATTCTAGTGAGCAGTCTAGCAAGTCAGAAATTAGGTTGCATGTTTAATAAACAAGAACAGTCAGTGTTTCGGTACGTATTAGTCAGTTACAGTGCACGTGAATACACGTTAACATAAGGTGCGACTATTACCTACGGTCCCATTGATTCACCTAAGTACAAGAGGATTTTCATAAGACTTTTCACTGACCATGAAGGAGTAGGAGGAGAGAGTTGAAATTTGGCACAGTGCTTATTCCTTTACAATGAAATCACTACCTGAAATTATACATTTCTGCCATCTTTGGGTGACTTTGAAAAGACCTTCAAAATAAAGTAACCTATTTTTCGAACTAAACCAGTTAGATCACAAGCCAGTTTGACATCTTTGTCACTGTTAAAATGATTTCTTTTCAGCAGTTTTTTTTAAGTTTAGGGAAAAGAAAAACGGGTCTGATGGAGCTAAATCGGGAGAATATGGTGGGTGTCGAAGAATTTCAATATTCAAATCGTTGGCACAAGTCTTGCTTTGTGGGATGGCGCGTTGTCTTGAAGCAACGGCAAAATTTTAGTGCGCGCTATCTCTCGTTTTCTGGTCACAGTCTTTCTTAGTTTGGTAATCAGATCTGCTTAATATTGTCCATTAACCGTGTTGCCATGAGGCATGTAATCTTTCAATATGACACCTTTGGCGTCCCTAAAAAACAGTCAGCATCACTTTTCTTGCAGATTTCTGTGCTCTTGGCTTGGCATGTGTTCGTGAGCCTGAGGTTTTCCACTGCATGCTGGAAATTTTGGATTCTGGGTCATAATGGTGAAACCAAGTCTCGTCTACTGTCACCATGGTCGGATGGTTCTATGTGACGGGAACACGTGGCGAATGGTTATGTGTGACGGGAACACGTGTCGGATGGTTCTATTTTACGGGAACACGTGTCGGATTCTTCTATGTGACGGGAACACGTGTCGGATTCTTCTATGTGACGGGAACACGTGTCGGATTCTTCTATGTGACGGGAACACGTGTCGGATTCTTCTATGTGACGAGAACACGTGTCGGATTCTTCTATGTGACGGGAACACGTGTCGGATTCTTCTATGTGACGGGAACACGTGTCGGATCTCCAAACTCAAAATTAAGAAATTGCATAGCGTTACCAACACTACCCTGATACAGATTACGGGTCTTCATTGGTCCAACATGTCCAACATGTCCAAAATGTGCACAACGGACAGCTTAGAGCTGAGCACTATGGGAGAAGACGTTGGTGCTGCATATGTCTAACACATCGAAAGCCTAATTTCAGAATCATAAGTTAACGTCCTGTGTCATAGAACTCACAGATGTAACGGATGTGAAGGGGTGAGAAGTGATGTACCGTGATGAGAAGGGATGTACCGTGATGTGAAGGGATGTACCGTGATGTGAAGGGATGTACCGTGATGTGAAGGGATGTAAAGGGATGTAAAGGGATGTGAAGGGATGTACCGTGATGTGAAGGGATGTACCGTGATGTGAAGGGATGTAAAGGGATGTGAAGGGATGTACCGTGATGTGAAGGGGTGTATCGGGAATTGAAGGGGTGAGAAGTGATGTCAAGGGATGTACCGTGATGTGAAAGGATGTGCAGGGATGTAAATGGGTGTGAATGAATGTGAGAGATGTGCACTGATATGAAGTGATGTGCAGGGATATACCGGGATGTACCGGGATGTGCAGGGATGTACCGGGATGTACCGGGATGTACCGGGATGTGAAGGGATGTGCAGGGATGTACCGGGATGTACCGGGATGTGCAGGGATGTGAAGGGATGTGAAGGGATGCATGAAGACATTAAGATGAAGCATAACAGCAAATCTCGAAGCTTAACAGAGATGCACGGAGAGGACCTGACCTAGATGTTTGGGGGCGGTTGATCTGATGGTTTCTGTACATCTAGGTTATTCGGGCAAAGTTCAAGAAGAAAATGGATGATGATGAAAATCAATAAGAATTAGAAGAAAAAAAAAAAGTGAAACAAATCAATAATTATAAGTTATATAAAGTATAACGATAATTTGTTCGCCATTCACATTTATATATAAATGTATGTGTGTGTAATGCTGACTGACCTTTTTCAAGTTTTTCATGTAGAACTCGCTGTTTTTGTGGTGGTAGAAGAGGACCAGGGTAATATCCTTACTTCCGACGTAATCATTGAACTGTTCATAGTTTAGTCCAACCACACGGTCTGTTTCCATGTACGGGTCAGGCTCAGGAGGGCCACATGGTGGGCTATAGACTCCTGTAGGGAGAAACACAAAGGATCAGCCTCGCTCAGACTGGTTTGTTACTCGACTAACGCCTTCATTTCTAGAGCTTTTAGCAAGTTGTTGGTTTGGCACGATTTAGAGAACAATAGAGTTGCAATCGCTTCTTTTATCTGAACGCTGGATGTGAGATTGTGCAATCAAATGAGTTTATTTGTGATTTCATTTGTCTTTAAATAGCTGAACATTTTCATGTTGTTTTATTCTTCTCTCTTTCTCTCTGTCTCTCTGTCTCTCTCTCTCTCTCTCTCTCTCGTCAATGGGCGCTCACACACAAACACACTCACGCGCATGCATGCAAATACAAATACACTCACACACACACACACCTGCATATGTCTAAAAAAGATTCATTTCATGTTCTGCCTGAAAGATAAGTGATCTATCCTTCTGGCATTCGTCTTAAAAAACCATTATGTCGTGTAGTAGTTTCCTGGAAAGGGGCGATGTCTTTCGGCCTGACACTGTCCGTTTGTTTAAAGAACCGCCACTTGTAGACGGAATAAGGTCTCGGTCACTTGTAGTTAGCTGATCCTGATACATATATTATTCCCTGAAAGCTGTCCGTTTATTAACTGCTTCCTCTTCGGCCTCCAATTATCTATTCTGCGCAGATATGCTATGTTGTCCTCTGTTATGCGCTGTTATGTCCATCTTTGTTATGTTATGTTATGTTATGTTCTATTCTGCTCTTCTCGTTATGTTCTGTTCTGCTATGTTATGTTTTGCTCTGTTCTGTTCTGTCCTGTTCTGTTCTGCGCTGTTCTATTCGGTTCTGTTCTGCTCAGATTCGACTTTCATAGAGTCTGACAAACTATTATTTGCCCCTTCCTTCCCAGTAAATGTCGATGATTGTTGAATCTATCACTGTCTCGTACTTTGATTGGTTGAGCACGCTCCGGCCTCGTGCTATCAAGCGTCCCTCTCTGTCGGACGCGCACGTAATATTACAACTTAGCAGCCCGTACAGTGTGTCCGACGGTTGCAGTATCTTAAATATGCTACTGCTGTTCGTTGACGATATACGCACTAGAAGAGTTGAAAACGGAAAGATGCTCCTGAAGCCAGTGTGTAAGTTATTTGTTTCTAGCACAGCCGACGAGAGACCCGATGAGTAGTTACACACAAGGTAACGACGGCTAGAAACCGCAATCCACTCCTGTCACAACCACCCCACCACCCAGCGCCCCCATCGACGGTTAGAAACCTTTGTGTCCGCCATCCACTCCTGTCACAACCACCCCACCACCCGGCGCCCCCATCGACGGTTAGAAACCTTTGTGTCCGCCATCCACTCCTGTCACAACCACCCCACCACCCGGCGCCCCCATCCCTGACATGTTGAAGCAAGGATTGAGAGTCAGAGACGACTAAAACAATTCGAGAAGATGATGTCATGCATGCTTCGCTACATTCTTCGTGTCGCTGTAGTAGAGCATCCCCCACCTGCCTTCTTGCAGCGCAGCATACCCATCGGTATATACGATCACAAAAACATCATAGGTATTATCACTGTCTATATACTGAACCTCGTGGTCCGCTGTCTCATTGCATGATATCCTTCTCGGCATGAGGACGACTCAATGGTAGTCTACCATTGTGTCTGCGGTTTGAATCCATGAATCTCTAGTGTGTATAGTTTCCACTGTTGTCAACTGGCTAATTGTTCTCTGTGTTTGTTTTATTCACAGGATCTTCACATGTGCACCTTTGAGAAATGCTGTGCACATGTGGCGTGAGTTGTCTTCTGCTACCGAATGCAGACTTTGGCTTGGCCTACTGATTGCCTAGAAATTACAGACAGAAGTCCAAGCATATCTCTCATCTTTGCGATAAATGTATCCGTTGTGCAAACATGGATCAGTACATTTTTTTTTTCACTCTGCGTGCGGTCTTTGGTTTGTGAAAATACCAAGCTTTTGTCGATTAATGACATGACCTAGTGATTGCGCGAACGTCAGCCTTTGTTCCAGAGTTACAACTATTCTTGTCTTGAGTGTTGCTAGGCGCGCGTCCATCTACATATGATGTGATCGACATAGTCATAATAAGTTGCCAATTGCCCACTGGGTGAATGCTGGCTATCTTTTGTGTATAGACGTGTAACAGTACAGGCCAAGTAGCGGAACCGTTTAATAGTACCTGCATATGACCATACACGAGGATGGTCTTGATCATAATTACTCTGCAGAGATTATCATTCATTCATCTAGTTGACATTCTCTTACCCTAGCGCTCAATAAATAGCACAGGTCCAATTATCCGTCAGATCGGAGACCACAACAATAACTGTCATGTTTGATTATTCTCCAGACATGACATGCTTTGTCCGGTCGAGAACCTCTACAGAAATGGATCAGGTACATTCTTCACGGATAAGGTGTGATAGCTACTTAGTATCGGGGTGTCCCTGACCGGTCAAGAACCTCTACAGAAATGGGTCAGGTACATTCTTCACGGATAAGGTGTGATAGCTACTTAGTATCGGGGTGTCCCTGACCGGTCTAGAACCTGCACGACCTGTAGAGTCATGCTGCCACAGACACTGCTGCATTGTTCTTCTTCTGCTGTTTCTTCTTCTTTTTTTCTTTTTCTGTATCTTCCGTCTCCGTTCTTTCTTAAATTCCTACTTCCCAGAAAAGGGCTTTTCCTGTATCAGGATGTGTTTGCGTTCTGTCGTAGTTGACGCCTTGGCTGAGATATTGGCGCCTTTCGGTACGGCATATCCGACTTAAGCATGGCATTTTTAGTAACGGGTCAGGCTTCCATCTTCGATCCATTTACCTTAGTCAGTCTGCCTTGCTTGCCCACAGCACACCTGAGCGCGAACATTGTCACCTGAGAACTGCTGCGCAACGAGATTAGCGTCTCGACCTGATGATTCTGACGAAGGTATCGAGTGAGCGCTTATCTATAGTGACGTCGGTCCATTCATACAATGGTGCTCGATAGAGGCGCGTTACTGTGACAGACTGGGTGTGGCATTCTGATCGCCACCAGAACAATCATCAACACACGAATCGGTTGTTCGGTTACCCTGTTGTCTAGGACAAGTCCTATGATGGTATTTCGTCCATATAAAAGTCACCCGTCTGCTACAATCTCGCTTGTCCAGCATATCACTGCGTCCATATAACAGTCACCCGTCTGCTAGAATCTCGCTCGTCCAGAATCCTGCTGGTACGGATAAGAAAAGATCTGACGTCAAACAAGCTAAGGAAAGCATACAAGAAAAGTTTTAGAAATCGTTTAGATCGTGAAGAAAAGAACAAGAAAGCAATAATGAGGTCACATTTCTTCATTTCCTTAACTGTGGAATCACAGAATGAAATGTGCGACATTTTTACCATTCAAGGAGGTAATTAACCAAACAAGATATGTTTACCCAGGGCATTGAAAGACAGGTGCAACAAATTCAGACAAATGCTGATTATAAAACTACATACCAAATTCGTATTCACGGTCATCCATTGTCAATCGTTTTGTTCTGCCAAGTTTGAACTCTCACATTCAGTGTGGCAGGCAGATGTTGATGTGCCTCGTACACATTGATTCAAAAACACGCAGTGAGTGTGATTATTTGTTTTAAGAGTACCTAACTTGTTGAACTTTGGACTATTGTATTCACAGCGGCATCGACTGCATCACATGACCTTGAATGATGAGGAGAAAATCAGTTGCAAAAACAGTTGAACAGAACAGTTTCAACAGCCTGTGGTGCTGAAGTGTGCGCACCAAGCCGGCATGTAGCCTCAACTGCACCCATGCACGGCTTAAGGGTTATTTACTATTCTTCGTATTCTGCGCTGCCTATGTAGAGTCGGTTAGGCTGCATTCCCTTCGGTCGATAGGCCCGCTCTCTGAAAGCACTGCCAGACATCGACACTCCTGCCTCATGCTGAACTTAATAAGGGAGTTACACAAAGATACGTGACAGAGTCAGGTGGCACTCTCTCGATCAGGCTCCCAACATCTGTGGTGGTCGGGCAGGGTTGCGTCCTTGGCCCCGACCTTTTTTTTCCGAGCCATCGACTGGATTCTATACCGCCTTGACTCCCACATATGGGCATTGTCATGGGCCAAACACGTATCACAGACCTAGCCTATGTTGATAACATAATCCTAGTCGGCCCAGACATCAAACATCAAACATCAAACCTGGGCCTATCAATATCCTGGGCCAAGACACAAATTCAGAACCTTTGCTCCGACACTGGACCTCACAGAATTGTTGTCCATGGTCACATGGTGGAGTGCACCAATGAATTCACATCCCTGGGGAGCTCTTTTTCATGCAATGGACGCAGTGCATCTGACAAGTTAAGGCGGGTCGGGATTGTTGTTTCCGCTATGAACGACCTTCGCCGGGTGTGAAATAATGGCAGACGACTCTCGTTCGTATCCTTCTTCTTTTTCCTCGTACGCTGTCAGACGTCAACCTGTATTTGTTCGAATAAAGCAGCGGTCATACTGAAGCTGTCGACACTGCCATAGAGCTTGTCTAGTGTTGGCATTGGGGATGGCCACATGTGCTTTCTCTGGTCCTGGTATGTCGGGCAGTTTTGCAGCAAATGTTCAGCGGTCATTTTCCCTGTACCGCAAGTGCATTTGTCCGTGCCACCTATCTTCAGTTTATTGAATAGGTGGTACCTCAGTCTATTGTGGCCTGTGCGGAGTCTGAAGACCACGACCTGCTATCTTATGTTCAACTGGTAATAGGTATCATTTTTTGTGTAGCCAGTATGTTCTGTTTCCCATTTGGCCGACTCTCGTTCGGATCCAAAATTGATATGTATCAGGCGTGTGTGTTTCCTGTCCGCCTGTACGGTTCAGAAACTTAGACCCTATTTAAACCAGCGACGCGTCCTCGGTACCCAGTGGTTCTATCTCGTCCGTAATGTTGAGGTCTCTGCATTGACGAGTCTTCCCTCTATCTCGGACACTTGGTCCGCCGCCGCCTGTCTCGCTGTTTGGTCACGTGATTTGACTGGACCAGAAAGTACTGGCTCACCACATAATTTCCAAGTCTATTAAGTGTAACAACGGTCTCCCACCGGCTAGCTGGAGGCGTGGGGGGGGGGGTCCCGGCTGGAGGCGTGGGAGGGGCCGGCTGGAGGCGTGGGAGGGGCTGTCTCCGTTCTACATGGCTCCGACAGATAGCAGTCTCTCCTTCGGCAGTGAACGAGGTTTGGCTACAAGCCTCAGCAGTTGAACATGGTAGTGGTGGATCGACGCAACAGGTCCTAGAAGCCTAGTCGATCGACGCAACAGGTCCTAGAAGCCTAGTCGATCGACGCAACAGGTCCTAGAAGCCTAGACGAAGATTATTATTATTTTTTTTCTTGTTCGTTCTTTACAGCCAGTCAATATTTAATTTTATTAGGTAGGTTGTAGTGTGTTCAGCTGTTTAGTCTTGGCAAGAAACTAACAAAATAACAATCGATATAACTTCTCGATCATAGCTTTGCAAATTGTATAACAATCAAGAGGTGAGTATTTCAATCACATAAAGTTTCACTGATTCAGTTTCCATAAAACAGAGGGTACGACAGGGCTGCTTGCTTTAACTGTCTTATAACATGGGGTTCAACAGGGCTGCTTGCTTTAACTGTCTTATAACATGGGGTTCAACAGGGCTGCTTGTTTTCACTGTCCTATAACATGGGGTTCAACAGGGCTGCTTGCTTTAACTGTCTTATAACATGGGGTTCAACAGGGCTGCTTGTTTTCACTGTCCTATAACATGGGGTTCAACAGGGCTGCTTGCTTTAACTGTCTTATAACATGGGGTTCAACAGGGCTAATTGCTTTAACTGTCTTATAACATGGGGTTCAACAGGGCTGCTTGTTTTCACTGTCCTATAACATGGGGTTCAACAGGGCTAATTGCTTTAACTGTCTTATAACATGGGGTTCAACAGGGCTGCTTGTTTTCACTGTCTTATAACGCATATTCTGAGATAGTGATGACAAAGGTTATGCGGAGTTGCCGATGACCGAGCGATATTGGAAGGATCAGTAGCAATGTATCAATGGGGGCTTGATAACATTAATAACACTACCAACGATTTTGGCATGCAAATAAACACATCGAAAACAAAGACGTTGGTAATATCTAAGTAACAATAAGCGCATAAATATATCCATCGATGGAGAAATAATCTAATAAATACAGAAGTTTACATTTTTGAGGCAAACCATAACAGAAGATCCCCGCAATGAGACAACAATTAAGACAAGGACTGCAGGGGAAAACACAGAAATTGTTAACCTCAAAGAATATCAGAAACAGAAATTGTTAACCTCAAAGAATATCAGAAACAGAAATTGTTAACCTCAAAGAATATCAGAAACAGAAATTGTTAACCTCAAAGAATATCAGGATAGAAAGAAAAAGAGTAATCACCACTCATGTATGCCCAATTGCACTGTATGGGGCTGAAACATGGACTTTGGCAAAGAAGGGGGGAAAATTCTTGGAAGCGTTTGAAATGTGGGACTACCGTAGAGTGGAAAGAGTGAGTTAGACAGAAAGAAGAGCCAATGATAATGTACTAAATGATGTGGCCGCACAAAGACAAATATTACATGTGATACAAAAACGTTGGTTAAGTTGGCTGGGTTACAATATGATGCCTGAAAGTCTTTTACAGATGATGCTAGAGAGCAAGATTCAAGGGAAGACAGGGCCGGGGCGACCAACACTCACCTTTACATCTCAGGCATGCACGGACGTTCAAGTACCAACTTATGTTGCAATACAGATAAGGGCAGAAGATAAGATCAAATGGAGAGAGACATGCTCAGTCAACATTACAACCAGTCTTAGGACAGATCAACCAGAGGATAGGGTCAAATGGAGAGAGACATTCAGACAACATTACAACCAGTCTCAGGACAGATCAACCAGAAGATATGATCAAATGGAAAGAGACATGCTCAGTCAACATTACAACCAGTCTTAGGACAGATCAACCAGAAGATATGATCAAATGGAAAGAGACATGCTCAGTCAACATTACAACCAGTCTTAGGACAGATCGACCAGAGGATAGCTTCAAATGGAGAAAGACATTCAGACAACCTTATAACCAGTCTCAGGACAGACCAACCACAGGGTAAGGTCAAATGGAGAGAGACATTCAGACAACCTAATAACCAGTCTCAGGACAGATCAACCACAGGATAAGGTCAAATGGAGAGAGACATTCAGACAACCTTATAACCAGTCTCAGGACAGATCAACCAGAGGATAGGGTCAAATGGAGAGAGACATTCAGACAACCTTATAACCAGTCTCAGGACAGATCAACCAGAGGATAGGGTCAAATGGAGAGACATACTCAGACAACCTTACAACCAGTCTCCGGATTGATCTACCAGATCATGATGATGGTGATGAGCTTTACAGGAAAGGGTCATCTGATCAGCAGAAGTGGCCCCCATGTGTAACGTCACTTATATAGGGACCTTTTCTCGATTGGACCACTTATCCACGTGCAAAAAGTATTGATAACACGAATGTACTGCACAAGTTACGTAACTGTTAAACATGGAATAATATCAAACACATTACACACAGATACACACACTGGAAAAAAGCGTCCTGATATCACCCAAAGGACTACGGTGTGAGGTGGACATGGCGTTTAAGCGCAACATGTTACCTGTTTTGGGGATTGGTTTAGACATGTCGACTTATCTGTGTCATCATCAATCGTCTTATTTTGTTTCACTCCTTTTAGCGACTGGTGTTATGATTTTAAAAGATGTCGAAATAATGTTTATACATCATAATATGCTGATCTCAATTACAAGGAAGCAATTCTTCTGGAACCATCAGGGAAAGAGAAGCATGTGAATACTTAAATACCCATGAAAAAGGGAAGTCGATATCAAATTAGAAACTTCAGGAAAGACGTTGGGGTTTGACGTTGATGGTGCATGACTTGGTTTACTGACCTATGTTCCGCTAGGAGCTGAATGATTTTGATTCATCGATTAAACACTTAATTTTTTGAATAGCTTCCAAATATACTCAACAGATATTCTACATTTTCGAGAATATTCTCTCACACTTTGGCTGATCTATATATTTATAAAACTAAGTGTTCGCTCCATGAAAACAGAATAACTGGTAGTTGAAAGGTAATGGTTGCTCCGCCTCGTGCTCTTCGCGCATGTGTCGGCCATTACCGGCATTTGGTCGTTCCAACTGGTAAGACAATCTCATTGATACCAGTATTCGTTTAGTTATAGTATATTAAGAAACGCTTAGCACATGCCTGGGAGCCCACCAATACTTATCTCACAGTTTTCTATAGGAAATGCATAGACTGTCAAGTTATTGGTCCACACAATACCAAGGTAGTCCTTAGAAGACTAAATACAATTAATATATTCTGAATTAGAATTTCATAAATATTTACATGAATTCGTGTGAAAAGAAGGTACGTATACCCGATACAAGTGTACACTAAACAGGTTTTGTACACTAAACCGGTTTTGTACACTAAACAGGTGTACACTAAACAGGTGTACACTAAACAGGTGTACACTAAATAGGTGTACACTGACCATGTGTACACTAAACAGTTGACCAGATTTCCTAGGTACAGAGACATGAACATGTTTGAGTTCACGGGTCAATGACCAAACGATGAATTTTAGCAGCCTAACATATTGTTAAAGATGGTAATCTGCAGAATCCGCACAGGTTATACCAAATTGAAATACCGTCTCATCAACATACTAAGGTTAAGAACAACCGATGAGTGGCAGCTGGACATCTGCAATGGCGGTGTGCAACAACACATCAAGGTCATCAGCCAGTTTCAAGATGGCGTGTTAGAACATGTGATGTCCGCTGTGTCTTTGTTCAGCCGTGTGGGAAACATCTTCTCTTGCTGAGACCGCTGAAATGGGTAACTTGCGCCGTGATTTTGATTTAAGTGAGAAAAAAACTGCGCCTTCTGTAAACATCATTCAGACGTCCTGAACTATCTTTGACAAGTAGCAAGACATTATCGACATGTTTGGAGAAATAACAGGAAGCTGATTTGTCGTCAGGGTTTACTCATGAAGCCTTTCCCATTAACAGGTATTAACCATTTCAGGCGCTTTCTACTTTCTACTTGTGCCCAACGTGCGGCAGAATGGGAGACCCTCGGATTGGACTACAGGTAAACGAGGTCACGTCTGTATAAGCATTTCTCACGCTGACGCCAACTTCACGTGCGTTAGGCAACTATAATTGTTTTACTACAAAAGTGTCCAACATCCGACCAAAAGAGACAGCACAAATAGGCATTGCTAATAATATTCCTAGATCAGCTCTATGGAGAAACTAATAGCCTAAAGGCAGACCTTTGCTTTGTTGAGATGTATTCAACGTGACCCATGAAAGCGCACGACCATGAAAGAGAACACATTAATTCTAGCTACTGCTGTCTGTAATCATTGTGTATATGATATAACTCTCAGATCTTTGCTGTCCCAGATCGTTCAGTGTATGGTGTGGGCGACATTTGTTTAAACAACACCTGCATCATGTATGTTCAGGTACGTTCAATTACGGGAACTCCCGGCGTCAAGGACGCTCCATCATCAATTCCGCATCACAATTTCAGAATGCACCCATTTTAGACAAAAAAAGAAGCATAAACAAGATAATGAAGTTCTGGCTAAGACTGAACATCTCAGGCTTGTGAGAAACAAGTATCAAGCTGACCAGGACAGTACAACTATTCGTGTAGGGCAAGACATGATATCAATGGGTACGTATCATATCGGTCCATTTCTAGCGTACATATCCGCAATTTGTTGGCCAGCTTCACTTCTGTTTACAATGTCTTCAGCAAAGAGACACATAGATTATACTAAGAACCAGTATCAGTCATACTGAAAATGGTTAATTGTATTTGAGAACTCTAACCGTTGAACGAGTGCATGTTTTAGGGTTTTCAAAATGAATATTGCTAACAATATTTGTGATTCATAAAAAGTGTTTGGGATGATGTGAAAGCTGGTTGACCTACTGTCCATGTCCAAGATTACAATGGCTGATGTGAAAGTTGATTGACCGACTGTCCATGTCCAAGGTTACAATGTGTCTAAGTAGTAGATTGATGATTCTTCTTCTTCTTCATCGTACGCAGTCAGACAGTAACCATTATTTTTTCGAAAAAGGCAGCGGTCATCCTGAGGCTGTCGACACTGCCATAGAGCTTGTCCAGTGTTGCCACTGGTGATGGCCACATCTGCTCTCTCTGATCCTCGTATGTCGGATAGTTTTGCAGCAAATGCTCAGCGGTCATTTTCCCGGTACCACACGGGCATTCGTCGGTGCTACCTTTCTTCAATTTGTTGAATAGGTGGTACCTCAGTCCATTGTGGCCAGTGCGAAGTCTGAAGACCACGACCTGCTCTCTTCTGTTCAACTGGTAATAGGCATCGTTTTTGGTGTAGCCAGTATGTTTGGTTTCCCATTTGGTCATGTATATAGCTCTAATAAGCCGTTTTGACTCTTCGTATGTCATACTAGTATCTGGTTGTGGTAGTTTTGCACCTTTATTTGCCAGTCTGTCTGCCTCCTCGTTGCCTTGGATGTTGCAGTGAGATGGAACCCACTGCACCACTACTCTTTTTGGTGCGGACTGCTGGCATAGTTGACAGAGTACTGATCTTAAATCATTAAGTTCAGTATTTTTCTGGCTTTTTAGTGCAGATTGCCGATTGATTATTGATGGTAGCTCCGCACTAGAATCCACAGAATAGACAGACAAACAAACAAACGAACGTGTCAATGTCGTAGTAAATGACAACTTTCACACAACAAAATAACCAGCCTCGAGGACATTGAGAATGTTTATTTGCTGGTCCTATCTGTTACTGATTTATTCCTTTAATTGTTTTTTGTTGTTGTTGGCAATATTACAATTAAATCACAATCGTGTACCTCGTTCTAAGACCAACGCTCATATATTTGAAAGATGTGTTCTTTTTATAAGCAGTTACTAACTGACTAGTTTCTTTTGATGGTGTCAATGTTCTAATTGTCTCTTCTAGTCACATACACTTCAGCTACCGCAATTGACAGCAGATCTCATGGTTGGGACCCGTCTACCATGAATGTGTCAGGATCATTTATATAGGTCAACAACATAGGCTGCCTGGAAGTGTCAGTCCGTATCTGGTGGAGTGGGAACAGGAAAGCCCTCAACCCATTTGTTCATCTCCTCGTAACGTAAATTACGGGCATCAGAGCCGAATCCAACGTCCTCGCCTTTAACGTAGATCTTGAAGTCTGGGATGCCTTGAAGACCTGCGTTAACGCAGAAATCCTCATCTTTATCGCAGTCTATAGCGCCGTACATGTGCCCTGGTCTTTTGGTGATTTGAGAAGCCTAAGGAAGAAAATCGATTGAACTATGTATTTTTGAGTGACAGGCGTGGGTAGTTTGTTATTCGTGAGTGGCAGGTGTGGGCTGTTTGTTATTCGTGAGTGGTAGGTGTGGGTTATTTGTTATTCGAGAGTGGCAGGTGTGGGTTGTTTGTTATTCGTGAGTGGTAGGTGTGGGTTGTTTGTTATTCGAGAGTGGCAGGTGTGGGTTGTTTGTTATTCGTGAGTGGTAGGTGTGGGTTGTTTGTTATTCGAGAGTGGCAGGTGTGGGTTTTTTGTTATTCGTGAGTGGTAGGTGTGGGTTGTTTGTTATTCGTGAGTGGTAGGTGTGGGTTGTTTGTTATTCGTGAGTGGTAGGTGTGGGTTGTTTGTTATTCGTGAGTGGCAGGTGTGGGTTGTTTGTTATTCGTGAGTTGCAGGTGTGGGTTGTTTGTTATTCGTCAGTGGTAGGTGTGGGTTGTTTGTTATTCGTAAGTGGTAGGTGTGGGTTGTTTGTTATTCGTGAGTGGTAGGTGTGGGTTGTTTGTTATTCGTGAGTGGTAGGTGTGGGTTGTTTGTTATTCGTGAGTGGTAGATGTGGGTTGTTTGTTATTCGTGAGTGGTAGGTGTGGGTTGTTTGTTATTCGTGAGTGGTATGTGTGGGTTGTTTGTTATTCGTGAGTGGCAGGTGTGTGTGGTTCGTTATTTGTGAATAGTGTAGTCGTATAGTGTTAGGTTCTCATATTGATATCGTGAAACTCATCTGGACAAGTCGCGCATTGTCTTTTTAACTTGAGAATAGTTAGATGTCACAAACATGAACACACAGTTTAGAGTAATGTTTGAACATGTAAATAATATAAACGATTGCAGAGAGCAAATGTGTAACACACATCGAAAGTGCAGTCTAATTCAAATGGTCCATCATCCAACTATTCTACACACAAAGTCACGGATTTGCTCTCCAGGATATGTCAATCTGGTGTTGTCAGTTAATGTATGGTAATGTCACTGTAAGGATTAACTTGCACATGGACCAGATTTATAAATGTTAATACTGTTTTAGGATACAGTTACAAGTCATCGATTAAGTATACAGTTACAAGTCATCGATAAAGTATACAGTTACAAGTCATCGATTAAGTATACAGTTACAAGTCATCGAACCTTTTTAAAATGTTTTCTGCTCCATGAAGAATGGGGATCAGTCTTCTCATAGAACATCACCATGGCGATGGCCTTATCTTTCAGCGTGGAACGGAAGTTGGCGCTGTTCAATGCATACACCTTTTCTGATTTCACAAATGGGTCTATTGCTTGTCCAGGTGCAGTTGTCCCAATATCTGGAGTTTAGCAAAACAAAGCTATACATGCACAGTGTTATTAAGTACATAAGAAAACGTTTTGATTGCTAACTGCAAACTATGAATGTTTAGATGTTTGTCTAATCTTGTATTATACTAATGTTAATGCCCCTATTTGGCAGAGATATCCATGCAACTGGGCCAGCGTTTGAATGGAGTTGTTGATGTGTATTTGTTGTGCTGGACTGAATTCCCCGAGGTAGGCACACGAACTATCATGTTTTGTATCAATGTCATCATATCATATGATCTCTCATGTTTTGTATCAATGTCATCATATCATATGATCTGTCATGTTTTGTATCAATGTCATCATATCATACGATCTCTCATGTGTTGTATCAATGTCATCATATCATACGATCTCTCATGTTGTGTATCAATGTCATCATATGGGCACGTCTTTAACTCTGAACTATGTGCACTACTGAGGAGTTGGGACGAGTTGAGAGCTGCGTGGGTGGGGGGGCTTGTGGTCCTGGTAGGCTTAGCTCAGACCAGCAAGAGAGAGGCCAGTCTAGAAGGGCACATAAATCCCTCAGGTGTTTGATGTTTGAGTTAGGATCTCAGACCCAATCTTGGAAAACAATACTACTGACATGATTATCAAGGAAACCTACACACCCCACCCCACAAAAAAAGTTAAAAAAAACATCACCCCCACCTCACCACAATATTGACGACAAAGACAAAAACTAGGAATCTGTTGTGGAAAATTAGAAGTACATACGAAATGGGTATACAGCTAGGGTATGGTATACAGCTAGCGTATGGTATACAGCTAGGGTATGGTATACAGCTAGGGTATGAGTATACAGCTAGGGTATGGGTATGCAGCTAGGGTATGGTATACAGCTAGGGTATGAGTATACAGCTAGGGTATGGTAAACAGCTAGGGTATGGTATACAGCTAAGGTATGAGTATACATCTAGGGTATGAGTATACAGCTATGGTATGGTAAACAGCTAGGGTATGGTATATAGCTAGGGTATGGTATGCAGCTAGAGTATGAGTATACAGCTAGGGTATGAGTATACAGCTAGGGTATGGTAAACAGCTAGGGTATGGTATACAGCTAGCGTATGGTATACAGCTAGGGTATGGTATACAGCTAGGGTATGAGTATACAGCTAGGGTATGGGTATGCAGCTAGGGTATGGTATACAGCTAGGGTATGAGTATACAGCTAGGGTATGGTAAACAGCTAGGGTATGGTATACAGCTAAGGTATGAGTATACAGCTAGGGTATGAGTATACAGCTATGATATGGTAAACAGCTAGGGTATGGTATACAGCTAGGGTATGGTATACAGCTAGGGTATGAGTATACAGCTAGGGTATGAGTATACAGCTAGGGTATGGTAAACAGCTAGGGTATGGTATACAGCTAGGGTATGAGTATACAGCTAGGGTATGAGTATACAGCTAGGGTATGGTAAACAGCTAGGGTATGAGTTTACAGCTAGGGTATGGGTATACAGCTAGGGTATGGTAAACAGCTAGGGTATGAGTATACAGCTAGGGTATGGTAAACAGCTAGCATACATTTATATACTGAGATTAACATGGAACGATGATTCACCCCACCATGTGCAGGGGAAACCATCATTTTCAAGGAACAAAAAGGAAGGCCACACAAACAGAGGAATGAAGAGGAGATGGGGTTGGGGGAGGGGGTTGAGAGGAAGGTGAAGACATTCATGCTGTCAATTGAAGCAAGGAAGTCGTTTATTTAATGAGCACCGATGTCACCCATGAATAATAACAGCAAGATATCGATCAACTATCAGATTATCCTTGGTGATAGTTTCGCAGATGAAATGTCTTCAGGGGAAACCATCAAGATTGTACTTCAATCTCAATCATTTACTGTCCTGCACTAGAGCGGACCAACAACTCTTATCAAACCATTCTAGGTGTGCGGCTTCTGTATAACCAAAACGTTGTTCAAAGTATTCACCTGTTATCAGGCATGCGTATCATATAATCATTGTCTCTGTCCGTCTTGTCAGAAGATGATTATTGTGCTTAAATAAAACGGTATGTAACTACAGTCCATGACGGTAACGAATGTGTCTCGTAAGACCAATCTAAGCAGAAAATGGACGTCCACAGTGCGTGCAAGGAAAGTCAGGACCGTTTGAGACATCGCATGGTGTGGCATGTCTTCTCAAACTCTGAGTCTTTAGCCTATCAGTATCTCCGTTGTCTGTATTCCATGCTTAATCATGCCCCTCCATGTAACACGATCCGTGGCGTCATGTTCCCATTATTCCAGATCGATGCCTGCGTCATTCATATCATCTCACTGGCATACATTCTTGTATGGAAGTAATGGCCGGCCCTCAGATGTTTTCCCAAACTGTAACTCCCATAGAGAAGATCTTTTGGTTTTCTGCCTTCATCCCTCATCTGTGTGTCCGTCATCGGAGCCTTCGAAGATTAATCATGGAAAACATTGTGACAGTGCCTATTCTCTCCAACACCTCTGCGTCGGTGATCTTGTCCTGCCACCAAACGCCCAGGACTCTGCCCAGGCACCTCATGTGATAGCTGTTTAGCCGCCTCTCCTGGTGCATGTAGGTAGACCTCATGTGATAGCTGTTTAGCCGCCTCTCCTGGTACAAGTAGGTAGACCATGTGATAGCTGTTTAGCCGCCTCTCCTGGTGCATGTAGGTAGACCTCATGTGATAGCTGTTTAGCCGCCTCTCCTGGTGCATGTAGGTAGACCTCATGTGATAGCTGTTTAGCCGCCTCTCCTGGTGCATGTAGGTAGACCTCATGTGATAGCTGTTTAGCCGCCTCTCCTGGTGCATGTAGGTAGACCTCATGTGATAGCTGTTTAGCCATCTCTCCTGGTGCTTGTAGGTAGACCTCACGTGATAGCTGTTTAGCCGTCTCTCCTGGTGCTTGTAGGTAGACCTCACGTGATAGCTGTTTAGCCGTCTCTCCTGGTGCATGTAGGTAGACCTCATGTGATAGCTGTTTAGCCGTCTCTCCTGGTGCATGTAGGTAGACCTCATGTGATAGCTGTTTAGCCGCCTCTTCTGGTACGTGTAGGTAGACCTCATGTGATAGCTGTTTAGTCGCCTCTCCTGGTGCATGTAGGTAGACCTCATGTGATAGCTGTTTAGCCACCTCTCCTGGTGCATGTAGGTAGACCTCATGTGATAGCTGTTTAGTCGCCTCTCCTGGTGCATGTAGGTAGACCTCATGTGATAGCTGTTTAGCCACCTCTCCTGGTGCATGTAGGTAGACCATGTGATAGCTGTTTAGCCACCTCTCCTGGTGCATGTAGGTAGACCATGGGATAGCTGTTAGCCACCTCTCCTGGTGCATGTAGATAGACCATGTCTCACTGCCGTAAAGAAGAGTGCTGAGGACACAGGCCTGGTAAACAAGTGTTTTTGTTTTAACAGCGAGCTTTTTGTTCTCCCAGACCCTTTTTGTTAATCTGCCTATTGTTGTTGCTGCCTTTCCTATCCTGATATTGATCTCTTTTTCCAGCGAAACGCTATTATTGACTGAGGATCCCAGGTATATAAAGTAACTTACTAAGTCGAGAGCCTCGTTATCAATGGAGATTACTGGTGGTTTCTTTGTACCCTGGACGAGAGCTTGTGTTTTCGTTTTTGTTTATTTCAACTCACAGCAGGCATCCGAAATTGCAGACAGTAAGCTTAGCAGTCGCTCCCCTGTTATTTTGTTTTGGCTATTGGCTTTCAACCTTTGGGCATTGAATAATCTACCATGTGTGCGAGAATGAATAAATATTCCACCATCCTTCTGACTGAAGGCGCTTCAAGAGAAGGGAGAAATATAGTCCAATAAGGGTTGGGGCCCGTACAAGGTTTTGTCGTCCTCAACACTTGTTTGCAAACTCCTCCGAGGACGCATGGTCAAAGTTGATGGTGTCTTTCATGTCAGTTGTTCAACGATTCGATAATGCTCAGAAGAATAGGTGGGGAATCAATCCTCCTGAACAAAGTAACCAGACTCTAACGACTGACCAAGTCGAACGCCTTCGTGAGATCAATGAAGACACTGATTGCTTTTGTTCTCTGTATTTTTCTTCCTACTGACGTAATGAGAATATATCTATGGTAGACCTATTTCCACCAAAACCGCACTGGAACTCTGGGTAAACCTGGTCTCCTAGGACCTGGAGTCTGCGCAGAACAATTCTGGACTGATCAGCCCAACGGTATTTGCACAACGTGCCAACATAGAATGCAAAATGAAAATCCGAAACGAATTCTTGAACATTATCCATGGAAGTATGGACAGCCGAGGAGGGATATCACGATAATTATGGAAGATATGTATGCAAATCACAACATACGCCAGTGAGTATGAATTGGTCACTGGCAAATCAGGCATGGGAAACAGACACGAAAAACGGGTAATTTGTTTAAATTGTGGATATAAAGATGAATAGAGTAAGTTATATGACAGATCAATGGGGAACCGTTGTTGGAGCTGGTGTCTTATTTGCGGGGACAGAAATAGATCATTTCAGCTCAGGTATGGAACGATTCGATCTAAGGTCACGCACGATTGAGAAATCGTCGTTTTGATTAGAAACACACCAGAGAGAGAGAGAGGGAGAGAGAGAGAAAGTGAGAGAGAGAGATATAGAGAGAGAGTGTGTGTGAGAGAGAGAGAGAGAGAGTGTGAGAGAGAGTGAGAGCGAGATGTCTGCTGTGAGTCGGAGACTGTTGTCCAAAAATTGAGAGGGAGGGGGGGGGGGGGGGGGGTTAGTCTCGTCCATTTGTTGTATTAACCAGCGTCTCAGAAAAGCGGCTAGAGGTATTGGAGGACACATGTTGTGACGAGAGGCTGTCACTGGCGGAGTGACATGGGTGACAAGAAAGTCAGCTTAGTGAATATGTTTATGTGGGAGGAACTTGTCAGATTGACAAGTGTTACCGGCACAATAGTTATTCGAGTGGCTGACACGGCAATGAGATAGAGACAGAGGTATCTCGTGATCAGCGGCCATGTTGTTTAGGCCAAAAAGGAGCCAATAAAACCAGGAGCGAGAAAGATTTAAGACAAAGATGGTTAGATGACTAAGCCACTATGCCCCATTGACATTGCGTTTGTGCCAATAGTGGTGAATAGTGCCCTTCAATCACTGGCGGGACGAGAAATGATGATGTTCACTTCGAGTGACAGAGACCAAGTCAGAACGGTACTGTAGATTACACACGGTTTGCTCTTGGGTGTGCTGGAAAAACAGTAAGCTGAGTCAGTAAACTCAGTCCTGAGAAATCTGATCAGTTCCAGTGATAGAATGAGAAAGCCGTCTGTACGACATTAGTCAGAGAGGTCGGCTTGAATCACATGGCCACTGTCTAGAACTATGTATGTACGAAATTAGTCAGAGGCGGACGTTGTCAGTGAGGCCGCCAGAGATCAATTTCATCCCCAACGTCGGAAGTGCACTACCTGATCACGAATGTAACTAGTTAGTTAATCAGCGTAGAACAAGATTTGTATTGATTAAGTCAAAGTCAAATTTGTAGATAATATCAGAAGCTTAGGTTAGTCGTGAGGACCGGGTTATTAGAATCAGAGTACCACCACGCTCATGTTTATAAACTGAGAAAGATTTCGTTTTTTTTTAAAATAGTAGGTTTTGACAATGTTGTAAAAACTAGAATTATAATAAATTTAGTGTTTTTATTATTTACATATCCTTTAGTTTTGTTTGGTAATGCACGAACAATAACTTATAGAAGTGATATAACGCTACTAAAATAGTATTATCTTTATGCGAGTGAATACGAGGACCTGGGAGATTGGTTCTTAATAGGTCACAACAGCTCTACCAAATATAGCTCAACTGGTCCATGGGTCAAAATGTTACAGAAAGATCCTCAGAATACCCTGGACAGAGAAAAGAAGAAATGTAGACATTCGGCAAGAGTTGAGCATAGAGGAGAACTGGTTTATCAATTCCATTTTGGCTAGAAAATGCAAATACTTTGGTCACATCAAGAGACACAACGGTCTTGAGAGGACGGTGATGGAAGGTATGGTGCCAGGCAAAAGAGGAAGGGGTAGACCAAGAAGACGATGGCACCAAGATATCCAGGAATGCCTGAGTATGACAGTGGCGGAAGCTGGAGTTTTGCCAAGGGAACGAGTTTCTTTCAGACAGACTGTGATGGGAGCGACGTTCTGCAAAGGATATGCTGCATGATGATGGTCCATAGGACCAGCATTGCTAACCCTATTACAGTTTCCTTTAACAGAATTTATAAAAATGAAGTCTTTGGGAAAACAATGGTACAACATAGATAATCGATGAACGAAAATACATGCACACTGTTACGATATGTTCGTAACAAAAAAAGACTTTAGCAATCTGTTGATAGCAGTACTGGAAGGATGGCTAGAGAACAAACGGGCCAGAGGTGAACAGGTTAGTGTGAGACTTAGTGGGCAAGGGGAGATGGGGTTCGGTGGGCCAGGTAGTGTTAGACTTAGTGGGCAAGGGGAGATGGGGCTCGGTGGGCCAGGTTAGTGAGAGACTCGATGTGCTAGAATAGCGTGAGACTCGCTGGGCCAGGAGAGCGTGAGACTCGCTGGGACAGGAGAGCGTGAGACTCTGTGTGCTAGAATAGCTTCAGACTCGGTGTGCTAGAATAGCTTGAGACTCGGTGTGCTAGAATAGCTTGAGACTCGGTGGGCCAGGTTAGTGGGAGATTCGGTGTGCTAGAATAGCTTGAGACTCGGTGGGCCAGGTTAGTGTGAGACTCGGTGGACCAGGTTAGTGGGAGACTCGGTGGACCAGGTTAGTGGGAGACTCGGTGGACCAGGTTAGTGGGAGACTCGGTGGGCCAGGTTAGTGTGAGACTCGCTGGGCCAGGTTAGTGGGAGACTCGGTGTGCTAGAATAGCGTGAGACTCGGTGGACCAGGTTAGTGGGAGACTCAGTGGACCAGGTTAGTGGAAGACTCGGTGTGCTAGAATAGCGTGAGACTCGGTGGACCAGGTTAGTGGGAGACACGGTGGACCAGGTTAGCGTGAGACTCGGTGGACCAGGTTAGTGGGAGACTTGGTGGACCAGGTTAGCGTGAGACTCGGTGGACCAGGTTAGTGGGAAACACGGTGGACCAGGTTAGCGTGAGACTCGGTGGACCAGGTTAGTGGGAGACACGGTGGACCAGGTTAGCGTGAGACTCGGTGGACCAGGTTAGTGGGAGACTCGGTGGACCAGGTTAGTGGAGACTCAGTATTTATCTAATAAATAATTATATATAACTAAGACCAGATTCATTATCGGTGTGTCAAGCTTACCCCAGGTGAACATTATTAACATCAGCCCATCCAACTGCATTGTTCACTATTTAGTTCTGCTCCAATTAACTTACCTGCGACTGCGTTCTTTGATCCTCTCTGCCATCCGAAGCACGACATTGGTACCCGACTTCCGTTATGACCACTGTATCAAGGTAAAAATGCTGTGTCTGTGTACCTGTCACGTGAGTTCAACCCCGATGGTATATCTTGAATTGTTTCCTGACTTTATTGTAACAGAAATAGAGAAAGAAATGTTTATCCGGTTGCAAACTGTGGTCAGACGGAGTGTCAATATGAGCGATTGGAAGACGAACTGTTCTATAACGGACAGGTCCGTTTAATTAGAACATGTGCAAATGTGTGCGGAAATGTGCTATTAATGAGAGCTGGTGCAGTTGTTTCAGATGTTTATATTTGTAAGCACTTCACATTTATATGTGGTTTTATTTTGGTTGTGTTTCGTTCCTGTTGCCACTGAAAAATACGCTAGTTATAGTTATATTCAGTTCACGTGCATGTTCCATAATGATGATCGGCTGCATAGGATCTCCAACGTCCTCTGTCTCTTTCTTTGATGGTATTTATTTGTCATCTTGTGTCTCTGCTCCTAGTTCGGTGTTGATCAGGAAGGAGACTGACTTTCAGGTTTTCACCGGTCCCTCACAGCTTTCCTAACAAGGTCACTCCTGAGGGTTAGACTGACTCTGCTCTGTATAAGTGAAGAAATCCTGCAGAATATGATCTGGCCTGTGCTTCGGTCATCCACAATCGTACGTGGCTGGGGCTTTGGTGGCGCAATCCGCTGGCCTTTCTCGTGTCCATCTGTTTTTGGGCACTGTGAGTTTGATAACGTAAGGCAATTTCAGCAGTTTTGTTTTTTGTTGACAATATGTCTTCCTTGTATCTCATTAAAGTTGTGTGTCCCTCTCTCTCTTTCTCTCTCTCTCTCTCTCTCTCTCTCTCTCTCTCTCTCTTTCTATCTATCTATCTCTATTTCTATCTCTATTTATATCCCTCTATCTTTCTCTATTCCTTTCTCGCCATCTTTCTCTCATGTATGAATGCATGCTAGAGCCCTTCAATGAATAATGTATCTCTTATTCCTCTTTTGTCAAAATTCAAATTATTTCTTGTCGTTGTCGAGTCTACCTGGCATACTGTAATACACCTTTTGAGGCAGTATCTTAATGGTGTGGATTATCAAACTGATTGTTCTCAAACCGAAACATTCGTTTCAAAGATGTTTTTTTGGGAAACTGTACTAAACCCAAAGGTAGCTGAACGAAACCCAATGATAGATGTACGAAACCTAAAGATAGTTGTAGTCACCACAAAGATAGTTCTACTCACCACAAAGATAGTTGTACTCACCACAAAGATAGTTCTACTCACCACAAAGATAGTTCTACTCACCACAAAGATAGTTCTACTCACCACAAAGATAGTTCTACTCACCACAAAGATAGTTGTACTCACCACAAAGATAGTTCTACTCACCACAAAGATAGTTCTACTCACCACAAAGATAGTTCTACTCACCACAAAGATAGTTCTACTCACCACAAAGATAGTTGTACTCACCACAAAGATAGTTCTACTCACCACAAAGATAGTTGTACTCACCACAAAGATAGTTCTACTCACCACAAAGATAGTTCTACTCACCACAAAGATAGTTCTACTCACCACAAAGATAGTTCTACTCACCACAAAGATAGTTCTACTCACCACAAAGATAGTTCTACTCACCACAAAGATAGTTCTACTCACCACAAAGATAGTTCTACTCACCACAAAGATAGTTCTACTCACCACAAAGATAGTTCTACTCACCACAAAGATAGTTCTACTCACCACAAAGATAGTTCTACTCACCACAAAGATAGTTGTACTCACCACAAAGATAGTTCTACTCACCACAAAGATAGTTCTACTCACCACAAAGATAGTTCTACTCACCACAAAGATAGTTGTACTCACCACAAAGATAGTTCTACTCACCACAAAGATAGTTCTATTCACCACAAAGATAGTTCTACTCACCACAAAGATAGTTCTACTCACCACAAAGATAGTTCTACTCACCACAAAGATAGTTCTACTCACCACAAAGATAGTTCTACTCACCACAAAGATAGTTCTACTCACCACAAAGATAGTTCTACTCACCACAAAGATAGTTCTACTCACCACAAAGATAGTTCTACTCACCACAAAGATAGTTCTACTCACCACAAAGATAGTTCTACTCACCACAAGGATAGTTCTACTCACCACAAGAATAGTTCTACTCACCACAAGAATAGTTCTACTCACCACAAGAATAGTTCTACTCACCACAAGGATAGTTCTACTCACCACAAGAATAGTTCTACTCACCACAAGAATAGTTCTACTCACCACAAGAATAGTTGTGCTCACCACAAAGACAGTTGTATCCTCCACAACGACAGTTGTGCTAACCCCTAAGAATAGAACAAGCACCTTGAGGACTCCAGTACCACCTTCATCCTCACTCTCGTGATGTGAGAAAGGCTACAGCAATCTGCCATTAAATGTCCTTTGTAATTCGCACAAAAAGAGTAAAGCTACTCAGTGTGGTAGTTTACAACAACAACAACAACAACCTTTGTGTTAATGTCCATTGAAATGTCTGACAAATGTTGGGGGAGTGTTGATACTATGTTTGATGGATGAATGACAACTGATCAATAAGTGTTACTACCCACTATAGAAGTACAATTTACGTGGAAAAAATTGTACAATGAAAGAGATGAACAAGACATATCATCCCGGCGTATCTGATGGATAAAAGGCTACAAGTAAAAAGAATAGTTAAATTGAACAGATATTTCTTCTTCTTCTTCTGCGTACGCAGTCAGACAGTAACCATTATTTTTTCGAAAAAAAGCGGTGGTCATCCTGAGGCTGTCGCCACTGCCATAGAGCTTGTCTTGCAGTTCCACTGGTAATGGCCACATCTGCTCTCTTTGATCCTCGTATGTCGGGCAGTTCTGCAGCAGATGTTCAGCGGTCATTTTACCGGTACCGCACGGGCATTCGTCGGTACACCCTATCTTCAATTTGTTGAATAGGTGGTACCTCAGTCTGTTGTGGCCAGTGCGAAGTCTGAAGACAACGACCTGCTCTCTTCGGTTCAACTGGTAATAGGCATCGTTTTTGGTGTAACCAGTATGTTCGGTTTCCCATTTGGTCATGAACAGATACGAAATGAAGAGCATTAAAAATACTAAAAGTACACAGCCCTAAACAATTTACGACATCAATAGGACATTGCTGATTGACAAAAATAATATAAAGAGATAGAATGAATATAAAACATATGTGTAAGACGCTGAAAACTGCATCATTCATATATTCAGATAGTAAATGAGTCTTCAGAAAAGAATAATTTACAATAACACTGTAACTCAGTGTCATCTCACTTTCTACCGGGTTGTAGCCCAGTGTCATCTTCCTTTCTCCCGGGTTGTAGCCCAGTGTCCTCTCACTTTCTACCGGGTTGTAGCCCAGTGTCGTCTCGCTTTCTATTGGGTTGTAGCCCAGTGTCATCTCACTTTCTACCGGGTTGTAGCCCAGTGTCCTCTCACTTTCTCCCGGGTTGTAGCCCACTGTCATCTCACTTTCTGCCGGGTTGTAGCCCAGTGTCGTGGTATGTATTTATCTTTCGCTGCTCTCCCAGACAGTAAAACATTTTCTCCTATTTTACGACAGGTCTCCTTAACGCTATCCACCTTTCCCTCGGTCTACCTCTAGCCCTTCTTCCTGATGTTCTCCTGTGGAAGGTTGCATGAACATTGTGGTCTGGTTGCATTCTTACAATGTTGTCAAACCAATCAAACCAATTCTATGTTGCTCGATGTTCGAAGGCAGGGAATTGTTTCAAACTTGTCCCGAATACTCGAATTTGAAATTCTTGACCATTCTAGGGTCCACAGCAAGGAAAGAGCTGACATCCTCGCTTCACAAGCACCAATTGCCGGTATATTAGAAATTGATATGAGTAACATTGTGAAGTATATCAATGACCGCCTGTTGGATGATGACCTGCAATAGTTTAGTCATCAATTCACAGGCTGCAGATCTTTGACATTAAACGAGGTTTTAGCAGACTGGGGTGCAAAAGAGGACGGAGTAGAAGTATGTACACCAAGCGAGCTGCATGGACCATTAGTATCTACGCCCTTCACCATTTACTGAGAGAGAAGGAGCATCTGTCGGTTTACAAGGACCATAGTTGCGTCGGTTCTTAAGAGCAGAAAAACAGAATATGTGCCAGCACATGTGAGGAATAGTGAAGCTATTTTCTTAGTGATGTTATTATGAGATCATGCTTGCTCTATGCTACCAAAGTGGATATTCGAATCTGATAATTTTCAAAAGCAATATTTATTGAATCAAAGATGGGTCCCTTTCCATGTGAGTGCGTTTCCCTCTTGGAGAAATACTAATTTGATAAACTATTCGATAGATGATCAACTTGTTAACACATATTTCTTAGTTACCCTTCGTTTCTCAGTTCTACTGATCTAACTGTCGAACTGTGAGTCTAGCCTCTGATGTCCGCCTATTATAAAAGGGTTTCAGCCCAGCGCACTTCCTTCATTGCTCTCTAGGTTCTAACGGGCTGACCAACAGCTTGCCCTCTCCCTGTCAAACCCTTTCAAACATTCATACGCGCCATCGAAAGGCTCTACCGCTGCTCATCCATAGCGTAAGTCTGTCAAGGGGTTTCAAAGTGAGTCCGATGGCCTATCTAAAGTAGGTCATGGCTCACCCGTCTCGTCTTGTGATGTCAGCTTCATGTGTTTCATTACCAATGAATTCATTGTCTGGATATGACTAATCGCTCGTCACCCATTGCGCCTGTTGAGAAGGTGTGCCACATTCTAGAACATTTGGCAGGCGTTGTTTAAACATTCTGCCTGTTATATAAATAATCAGTTTCAAATGTTAAAATGTCAGAAATCACTCCGATCATACTGGAGGAACTATTTTCAGAGCCCAGATGCTTTGACATGGGTGGTAGACAGTGCTGGAAGACAGGGGTGGTAGACAGTGCTGGAAAACATGGGTGGTAGACAGTGCTGGAAAACATGGGTGGTAGACAGTGCTGAAAGACATGGGTGGTAGACAGTGCTGGAAGACATGGGTGGTAGACAGTGCTGGAAGACATGGGTGGTAGACAGTGCTGGCAGACATGGGTGGTAGACAGTGCTGGAAGACATGGGTGGTAGACAGTGCTGGAAGACATGGGTGGTAGACAGTGCTGGAAGACATGGGTGGTAGACAGTGCTGGGAGACATGGGTGGTAGACAGTGCTGGAAGACATGGGTGGTAGACAGTGCTGGAAAACATGGGTGGTAGACAGTGCTGGAAGACATGGGTGGTAGACAGTGCTGGAAGACATGGGTGGTAGACAGTGCTGGAAGACATGGGTGGTAGACAGTGCTGGAAGACATGGGTGGTAGACAGTGCTGAAAGACATGGGTGGTAGACAGTTCTGGAAGACATGGGTGGTAGACAGTGCTGGAAGACATGGGTGGTAGACAGTGCTGGAAGACATGGGTGGTAGACAGTGCTGGAAGACATGGGTGGTAGACAGTGCTGGAAGACATGGGTGGTAGACAGTGCTGGAAGACATGGGTGGTAGACAGTGCTGGAAGACATGGGTGGTAGACAGGGCTGGAAGACATGGTGGTAGACAGTGCTGGAAGACATGGGTGGTAGACAGTGCTGGAAGACATGGGTGGTAGACAGTGCTGGAAGACATGGGTGGTAGACAGTGCTGGAAGACATGGGTGGTAGACAGTGCTGGAAGACATGGGTGGTAGACAGTGCTGGAAGACATGGGTGGTAGACAGTGCTGGAAGACATGGGTGGTAGACAGTGCTGGAAGACATGGGTGGTAGACAGTGCTGGAAGACATGGGTGGTAGACCGTGCTGGAAGACATGGGTGGTAGACAGTGCTGGAAGACATGGGTGGTAGACAGTGCTGGAAGACATGGGTGGTAGACCGTGCTGGAAGACATGGGTGGTAGACAGTGCTGGAAGACATGGGTGGTAGACAGTGCTAGAAGACATGGGTGGTAGACCGTGCTGGAAGACATGGGTGGTAGACAGTGCTGGAAGACATGGGTGGTAGACAGGGCTGGAAGACATGGGTGGTAGACAGTGCTGGAAGACATGGGTGGTAGACAGTGCTGGAAGACATGGGTGGTAGACAGTGCTGGAAGACATGGGTGGTAGACAGTGCTGGAAGACATGGGTGGTAGACAGTGCTGGAAGACATGGGTGGTAGACAGTGCTGGAAAACATGGGTGGTAGACAGTGCTGGAAGACATGGGTGGTAGACAGTGCTGGAAGACATGGGTGGTAGACAGTGCTGGAAGACATGGGTGGTAGACAGTGCTGGAAGACATGGGTGGTAGACAGTGCTGGAAGACATGGGTGGTAGACAGTGCTGGAAGACATGGGTGGTAGACAGTGCTGGAAGACATGGGTGGTAGACAGTGCTGGAAGACATGGGTGGTAGACAGTGCTGGAAGACATGGGTGGTAGACCGTGCTGGAAGACATGGGTGGTAGACAGTGCTGGAAGACATGGGTGGTAGACAGTGCTGGAAGACATGGGTGGTAGACCGTGCTGGAAGACATGGGTGGTAGACAGTGCTGGAAGACATGGGTGGTAGACCGTGCTGGAAGACATGGGTGGTAGACCGTGCTGGAAGACATGGGTGGTAGACAGTGCTGGAAGACATGGGTGGTAGACCGTGCTGGAAGACATGGGTGGTAGACAGTGCTGGAAGACATGGGTGGTAGACAGGGCTGGAAGACATGGGTGGTAGACAGTGCTGGAAGACATGGGTGGTAGACAGTGCTGGAAGACATGGGTGGTAGACAGTGCTGGAAGACATGGGTGGTAGACAGTGCTGGAAGACATGGGTGGTAGACAGTGCTGGAAGACATGGGTGGTAGACAGTGCTGGAAAACATGGGTGGTAGACAGTGCTGGAAAACATGGGTGGTAGACAGTGCTGGAAGACATGGGTGGTAGACAGTGCTGGAAGACATGGGTGGTAGACAGTGCTGGAAGACATGGGTGGTAGACAGTGCTGGAAGACATGGGTGGTAGACAGTGCTGATCGCAGGAGACTGACTGACTGTAAGAAGATATTCACAATCTTCTAGTGGAAGAGAGACTTGCTGGGGCATCACTTAGTTTTCTCTAGCAAGCAGAAGCTTTCCAGGTTCTTTCCCAGCCAGAGAAATCAGAGAGGAATTGGATCGTTTCCATTAAAACACATCACTGGCTAATTCAAGACTTCAGCGCTGTAACTGGTGAAAACCTACTCTGTGGAATGGACTGGGTTGTGAACAACATTGCTTCAAGAATATTTACAATGGATTGAACTTGAACAGTATTTTCCATTCCATTTTATTTAGATTCTGTCTTAAAAATTGATTCTGCTTTATGCTCTTTTTAAAATTTAAGAATTAATTTTATTAATAATGGATGTGTTTTCAATATTCATATTCATGATGCAGTATTGTTCCTACGTAATACTTAAAGCTACCTCGTCTGCTTCATTTAAAAAGGTGCTTATTTCTCAGATTGTTTTTAGTTTTTTTTGTGGTTCGAATTGTGCAGACCTGTTCCCTTTTCTGTTGTATCATTTAATATGTATGTTATGGGAGTTGTTCACTTGTTTCGTACATTTCATAAATATTTCACTTTTGCTAGACTACTGTAGATTCTCAATATTATAGGATATGATTGTAAAATAAAAGAAAATGGCTTAATTTCTGTAGACCTGTTTTATTACTAGTGCATTGTATACCTACACCTAAGAGCAGCTGTCAATGGCGCCTAACTGGCTGTCTGTCTACTTAGCTCTACAGTTTAAGTGAAAACCACCATCCTAGAAACTGGTTGTATACAGACACTATAGTTTTCTAAACCAGTACAATGTCAACCAGTATAAACCAGTCCATGCACAGTACACAGATTGTAGGGACTACGACACTGAAATGAACGGATATATTTTCAGGAATTGGTTGGAGACCACACTTCCTCCCACTCTGGTTAGACTGGCATGCCTTGTAATGGACAACGCATCCTATCATAACGTTGTAGCGCTGGAAGACAACATTCAAACTTCGACAAGCACGAAACAAGTAATCGTGATTTGTTTCTGTTTCTAAGAATCAACGTCACTGCACTCCGGGCATACGGATAGGTGTTCAGTCTCTCTCAGCAAATGGCGCAAGGTATGGATGCTAATGGTCCCTGTAGCTCGCTGGTTGTACACACTCCTGCTCCGTCCTCTCATGCGCCATACTCCGCTCGAACCCGTTTTAATGTCGAAACTTTGCAGTCGGTGGATTGCTGCTTCATCTATTGCGGTGTCCTCATCCAGCAGGCGGTCATTAATTGATTTAAGAATGTCACTTCTATCCATCACGGATATGTGCCCGTGTTGGGAGTTTGTGAAGCCAAGATGTCAGCTCTTTCGTTGATCTGAACCCCAGCATGAGCAGGACAGTAGATCTATGTCAACCCCTGAAGGTATGAGGCCTCAACAGCAGCTATCCACTCGTACCTAAGCCATCCCTTCTGTGCTTTCTGAAGTACTGCTTGCGCGTTTGTTACGATGACTGCCTTTGTTATATAAGTCTGAGATGTCAATTTCAGTGCAGAGCACTGCTTCCGTCTCCATTCTCATACCGGAGGTTACTGGCATGTATGCCCTACTGTGCTCAGCAACGACCTCTCCTCTCACTCTAGCCAAGAAACCCCAGCCTGATGTCCCACTGTTCACGACTGATCCGTCGTTGTATATTACTGTGTCACTCTCCTGGGTTTTCTCAGTTATCAGCTGATTTAACTCGTGCTCTGCTCTCTCGTTGCTCCGTTCCCTGCATTCCTTACCTAAGGTTATGATGACTCTCTGGTACTCTATCATTCTATCACCAGTGTGGACCCATTCTTCCTCCTTGGCTTTTGTCTCAGGTGGAGAGACGTGTCCGATTGTTGTCTCACCTGGAGGAACGTGTCCGATTGTTGTCTCGGGTGGAGGGACGTGTCTGATTGTTGTCTCAGGTGGAGGGACGTGTCTGATTGTTGTCTCAGGTGGAGGCACGTGTCGGATTGTTGTCTCACCTAGAGGGACGTGTCCGATTGTTGTCTCAGGTGGAGGGACGTGTCTGATTGTTGTCTCAGGTGGAGGGACGTGTCGGATTGTTGTCTCAGGTGGAGGGACGTGTCTGATTGTTGTCTCAGGTGGAGGGACGTGTCCGATTGTTGTCTCACCTGGAGGGACGTGTCTGATTGTTGTCTCAGGTGGAGGGACGTGTCTCATTGTTGTCTCAGGTGGAGGGACGTGTCCGATTGTTGTCGCATGTGGAGGGACGTGTCTGATTGTTGTCTCACCTGGAGGGACGTTTCTGATTGTTGTCTCAGGTGGAGGGACGTGTCTGATTGTTGTCTCAGGTGGAGGGACGTGTCGGATTGTTGTCTCACCTGGAGGGACGTGTCCGATTGTTGTCTCACCTGGAGGGACGTGTCCAATTGTTGTCTCAGGTGGAGGGACGTGTCTGATTGTTGTCTCAGGTGGAGGGACGTGTCTGATTGTTGTCTCAGGTGGAGGGACGTGTAGGATTGTTGTCTCAGGTGGAGGGACGTGTCTGATTGTTGTCTCAGGTGGGGGGACGTGTCCGTTTGTTGTCTCACCTGGAGGGACGTGTCTGTTTGTTGTCTCAGGTGGAGGGACGTGTCTCATTGTTGTCTCAGGTGGAGGGACGTGTCCGATTGTTGTCTCATGTGGAGGGACGTGTCTGATTGTTGTCTCACCTGGAGGGACGTGTCCGATTGTTGTCTCAGGTGGATGAACGTGTCCGATTGTTGTCTCAGGTGGAGGGACGTGTCTGATTGTTGTCTCAGGTGGAGGGACGTGTCCGATTGTTGTCTCAGGTGGAGGGATGTGTCTGATTGTTGTCTCAGGTGAAGGGACGTGTCTGATTGTTGTCTCAGGTGGAGGGACGTGTCCGATTATTGTCTCAGGTGGAGGGATGTGTCTGATTGTTGTATCAGGTGGAGGGACGTGTCTGATTGTTGTCTCAGGTGGAGGGACGTGTCTGATTATTGTCTCAGCTGGAGGGACGTGTCCGATTGTTGTCTCAGGTGGAGGGGCGTGTCTGATTGTTGTCTCAGGTGGAGGGACGTGTCGGATTGTTGTCTCAGGTGGAGGGACGTGTCTGATTGTTGTCTCAGGTGGAGGGACGTGTCCGATTGTTTTCTCACCTGGAGGGACGTGTCCAATTGTTGTCTCAGGTGGAGGGACGTGTCCGATTGTTGTCTCAGGTTGAGGGACGTGTCTGATTGTTGTCTCAGGTGGAGGGACGTGTCTGATTGTTGTCTCAGGTGGAGGGACGTATCTGATTGTTGTCTCAGGTGGAGGGACGTGTCTGATTGTTGTCTAAGGTGGAGGGACGTGTCCGATTTTGTCTCAGCTGGAGGGACGTGCCTGATTGTTGTCTCAGGTGGAGGGACGTGTCCGATTGTTGTCTCAGCTGGAAGGACGTGTCTGATTGTTGTCTCAGGTGGAGGGACGTATCCGATTGTTGTCTCGGGTGGAGTGACGTGTCTGATTGTTGTCTCAGGTGGAGGGACGTGTCCGATTGTTGTCTCAGGTGGAGTGACGTGTCTGATTGTTGTCTCAGGTGGAGGGACGTGTCCGATTGTTGTCTCGGGTGGAGGGACATGTCTGATTGTTGTGTCAGGTGGATGGACGTGTCTGATTTTTGTTTCAGGTGGAGGGACGTGTCTGATTGTTGTCTCAGGTGGAGGGACGTGTTCGATTGTTGTCTCAGGTGGAGGGACGTGTCTGATTGTTTTCTCAGGTGGAGGGACGTGTCTGATTGTTGTCTCAGGTGGAGGGACGTGTTCGATTGTTGTCTCAGGTGGAGGGACGTGTCTGATTGTTGTCTCAGGTGGAGGGACATGTCTGATTGTTGTCTCAGGTGGAGGGACGTGTCTGATTGTTGTCTCACCTAGAGGGACGTATCTGATTGTTGTCTCAGGTGGAGGGGCGTGTCCGATTATTGTCTCACCTGGAGGGACGTGTCTGATTGTTGTCTCAGGTGGAGGGGCGTGTCCGCTTGTTGTCTCACCTGGAGGGACGTGTCTGATTGTTGTCTCACCTTGAGGGACGTGTCTGATTGTTGTCTCAGGTGGAGGGACGTGTCTGATTGTTGTCTCAGGTGGAGGGACGTGTCCGATTGTTTTCTCACCTGGAGGGACGTGTCTGATTGTTGTCTCCGGTGGAGGGACGTGTCTGATTTTTGTCTCAGGTGGAGGGACGTGTCCGATTGTTGTCTCAGGTGGAGGGACGTGTCTGATTGTTGTCTCAGGTGGAGGGACGTGTCCGATTGTTGTCTCAGGTGGAGGGACGTGTCTGGTTGTTGTCTCACCTGGAGGGACGTGTTCGATTGTTGTCTCAGCCTGTGCCCCTCTCGTGATTCTTGATCTCCTGGTGTCTGAGATACTACTGTACAGAGGGTGCCGCGTGTCTGTGGTGACACGCATATCGGATTTGACTTCTGCCAGTTTATGTCTGGATGTCACCTATAACAATCCCAACATGTACAGCATCCTCACAATCGGTGTATCTCTAGTGCAGCCCAGAACCAGTCGCTTACCTTCATTATGGATGCGGTCCAACCTTACACACTGTGTTCTTGATAGTGTTAGGATGCCTAGTCCGTAATCGATAACAGACAACACAACCTGACGAAATAGGATGAACAGGAGGCGTTGTTCCAAGTCGGCAGCAGCCAGGGTCTTGTGTGCTCCTAACCCTCGCTTACATCTTAGTACGATGTGGTGAACATGGCACTTATATGAAAAACTTCGATCAAAAGTCACTCCGAGGTATTTCAACCTGTCAATGGTGCATACATCAAATGTGACGCCCGGGTGTTCAACCTTTACTATGGAATTATTCAAAGAGCACCACATCATGCAGGCGTTGTTCGGATTGATCTTGGAGCTTGAGTCGCTGCACCACTGTGAGATTCCTTGCAAGGTTTTCTGGATGTCTTTGACCAACTCTTGCCTGTCTGAGCCAGTCCTGTACGTTAGGATGTCATCGGCAAATGCCAAGGTTCACTGTCCCAGTGGGTTGAATATTGGCCACTTTTACTGTGTAGATGTTGAACAGCACCGGTGAGAGCGGAGACCCTTGAGGCAGTCCTGGACATATTCGTCTCTGTTCTGATGTCCACGATCCCAGGCGTAGCGCAACTTTTATTTCCAACAGGGCAGCTGATATCAAACTACCCAACCACGGGTTTAAACCACACACCTTCTGACATGTCATTTAAGTCCCAAAATCGACTCAGTTGTATACAGAGTTATTGCAGCTTGTTAGGCCGACTAGGAAGACAAAGATTTCTTTAATTGACAAGATAATTGCAAAGCATATCCACACTTCTCTTCGACTAACACCGCACCATTCACACCTCAACACCATAGAACGTGTGTGGGCTGTAGTCAGATGTCACGCTCCCACACATAGCAAGGCATTCAAACTGTGTGACGTTAAAGATTTGCCACTTGATGCCCTCTCACAAATAGATATTGAGTACTGGAATAAATGTAAGGATCATCTGCTCCGAAATAAAGAAACATATTGGCAAGGAGATATGTCGCATTGTTATCCAGCCCTTAGTAGTATTTCATCTCTTCGAGTCGTCAGAATCAGAATAGAGCCATTCATTTGTTAATATGTTGCTGACACCTTCACCAATTGCCTCACGATTAATCAAGGATGATATTGTTTTAATATAAACGTTGCTGCGCCCCAAGAAAGTACATTACCTGATGAAGACGGAAATAGCGACAATCCAATGCCCTTACTGTCCAAAGTTCTGCAATATCCAAGTTGATCATCTCAGTCATACTCGCACCAACAAGCACTACCATGTTTTTTCAGCGGTATGAAAAGATACAGTGGTCCTAATATCCTAACTGGTTGTATACAGACTCTGCAGGGTCTTCTAAACCAGTATAAAAACGTTAAGTTAAGTTAAGTTAAGTGTGGAAAAACAAAAGTACCAGTACTTTATTTTTCTACTTGTGCCAACGAATCGTTCGTGATCGTCTTGAGTCACGTGATCTTTTTAAGTCACATGATCTTTTTGAGTCACGTTATCATCTTGAATCACGTGATCAACTTGAGACGGCGATCATCTTATCACGTGATCATCCATAGTCACTTGATCATCTTGAATCACGTGATCTTGTCACTTGATCATCTTGAATTACGTGATCATCTTATCACGTGATAACCTTGAATCACGTGAAGTTCTCATGAACACTGTCTCGTCTAGAATCCATGAAGCGAAAAGAAGAAAATGACACGATTTGATAGTAAAAGAACATATAACTTTACAATTACTCATGGATTCAACTTTCGAACGTCTCATTGAATGTTGCCACATATAGTTTGGATGCACCTTTGAAAATGTAGCCACCATCTAATGTATTACTGTAAAATTTAAGGTTTGTGCAAATGTAAAAAAAATAACAATAGCTGTTCTATGCAAAAATTACGTTTTTTTGTGAATTCCTTAAACATGAAGTTCCCAAGGGTGTAAGAAATTCAATACTGCTTGCAGCAAAACTGACTGTTATGAGTCTTGGAATTTGTTTATAATAAATTAAGCGAGATTTTGAGTTCAAAATTAAGTCGAGCAATTTTGAAACGAACTATTTGTGGTATATAGGTATCCTATTGATTATTGGTACATAGGTATGCTGTTGATAATTGATTATTGGTACATAGGTATGCTGTTGATGATTGATTATTGATGGTCCATCCGCCCTAGAAACCACAGAATAGGTAGGAGTCTACACACACAATCATGTCAAGCTCGTCATGAACTACAAACTTTCAAACAACAAAATAATCAGCAACAATGGCTTCAGAATGTTTATTTGCTGTACCATCAGTTTCTTTTCTCTCTCTTTAATTGTTCTTGTTTTTGATTTTTGTTGTTGGTAATATTTCAAAAGAAATGACAACTGTGAAGCTCGTTCTGCGACCAATGCTCATATATTTTAAAGATTAAACCAAATTAAAACATTTGCTAACTGCTTAGTTTGTCATAATGTACATGTGTGCAGTTTTCTTCTATTGTCCAGATTTATTTGAGACTATAGCAGTTTGCAGGCAGGTCTCCTTGTTCGCTACCGTCTCTTTAAAAACAGCATTAAAGGGGTCAGGATCATTTATTATCTGGTGGAGCTACGTTGTGTGAAAGTGTTCGTTCTTGGTGTATGTGGTGGAGCTGCGTTATGTGGAAGTGTTCGTTCTTGGTGTATGTGGTGGAGCTACGTTGTATGAAAGTTTTCGTTCTTGGTGTATGTGGTGGAGCTACGTTGTGTGGAAGTGTTCGTTCTTGGTGTATGTGGTGGAGCTACGTTGTGTGGAAGTGTTCGTTCTTGGTGTATGTGGTGGAGCTACGTTATGTGGAAGTGTTCGTTCTTGGTGTATGTGGTGGAGCTACGTTGTGTGGAAGTGTTCGTTCTTGGTGTATGTGGTGGAGCTACGTTGTGTGGAAGTGTTCGTTCTTGGTGTATGTGGTGGAGCTACGTTGTGTGGAAGTGTTCGTTCTTGGTGTATGTGGTGGAGCTACGTTGTGTGGAAGTGTTCGTTCTTGGTGTATGTGGGGGAGCTACGTTGTGTGGAAATGTTAGTTCTTGGTTTTTTTCTTCACAGGAAAACCTTCAATCCATCTGATCATTTCTTTGAATTGTAAAGTACCAGCATCAGAGACGAATCCAACGTCCTGTCCTTTAACATAGATCTTGAAGTATGGGATACCTTGAATACTTTCGTTCAAACATAAATCTTCATTTGTACTGCAGTCTATAGCAGCATACATGTGCCCCGGTCGTACGGTGCTGTTGGACGCCTGGAGAAGACCAATTGAGAAATGACATAGTGAGATGTTGAAATGTGTGTTTATGAAAGTGTTTGCTTGTTATTACGGTAAGACTCTCACCAGTTGAGTATTTACTACGTTGGCTATATGGGGAACTCTATTTGGACCACAGCATAAAACTGTTGGAATAAATATCTATCTGCAAACTACAATTCTACATAAGCTACCGGGTATCACGTATTTTTGTATATTAATTAAAGACATAGCCGTTCCCTTTCACTCCATTCGGTCAGTCTGTTTTGTTTAGATTCCTCCTATCGGTCAGTCTATTTTGTTTAGATCCCTCCTATCGGTCAGCCTATTTTGTTTAGATTCCTCCTATCGGTCAGTCTGTTTTGTTGAGATCTAGAGAACCATTGTTGACCCTATGGTACAATTAGAGAAACGTTGATTCCATTAGGGGCTGCCGAAGGGAAATTGTGTAGAAAAATGGTTTAGGTAAATTGCATGCAGCCATTTCCCTATCAAACACTACAGTCCAAAGGTGAATCAAAGGCATGACCATTGACATGAATGATCTGGTTGTGGAGGGGAACATCTCTGTACCAACGGTCTTACATTCAGTTCCATTGTATCAATACATTTACTTGTCTTGGTGTTTCCAGTTGAAATTGTTACTTCTACGGGGGCAGATCCCAAACTTGGTAAGTGCTGGATATAGTCGGGAGAAGGATTTCCTACTTATTGGGCTAGGCTCGAGCAGCTAAATACTCCACTGCGTTTGGCGATTAACCGATGTGCGAATTCATCTTAATAGACTCAAACACTAGAGCAAATATGACCCGCCGCCTGTTAGGCACCATCTATCCTGCTCTAAACAAACCACCTAACCATGGCCGGTGTTATGCCATGTCACACAGTTAGTCGCCTCTTACGACATGCTCCCTGTGAGGCAGTGGTGCTATTCTTGTTCTTGTCATACACAAAGACCCCGGCAAACCACTCCGGTTAATGGGAGTGAGAAACTAAAATGTCAAGTCTTGTTCGTCAAGTGTCATATTCAACTGTCCCAAGTCCACGCGTTCAGATGACGTTAACGGCATGGAAAGACGCAGTACTGGTACCAGTACTAAAAACAGGAAAGGACAAAACAGATCCAAATGGATACAGGCCCATAAGCCTACTAAGCTGTGTCGGCAAGTTGATGGAACGGATGATTAACACCAGACTGATGTGGCATCTGGAAGAAAAACGAATACTAATTCCACAGCAAGCCGGCTTTAGACAGCACAGATCCACTGAGGACCATGTCATCCTCATAGCCCAGGAGATAGAAGATGCCTACCAGGCACAGAAACACACAGTAGCTGTTTGGGTGGATCTGGAAAAGGCATTTGACAAAGTCTGGAAAGATGGACTTAGAGTCAAGCTAAGAAGAAGTGATGTTTGTGGGAAAATGTACAAGTGGATCAACCACTACCTCAAACAAAGAACGGCCAGAGTCCAATTACAAGGGCAGATGAGCAAAAAGGTGACACTCGAGCAGGGAGTACCCCAAGGGGGAGTACTGTCACGCACACTCTTCCTGGTATATATAAACGATATTACAGAGAATATACCAAGAAGAGTCCATAGCTCAATGTTTGCAGACGATCTGGCTATGTGGACCTCTGAAAAGAATCTCACCATAGCAAGAAATCGGATGCAGACGGCCCTAACATCGCTGGAAGAGTGGGCGAACTCATGGCTGGTCAAAATAAACGAGGAGAAAACCACATGCACAATATTCTCGCTTTCATTAAAACCCCAAAGTACCAAATTAAGTCTAAATGGTAAATTCCTGCAGCCAAACGACAACCCAACCTACATGGGAGTCACATTTGATCAGCGCATGACATGGAAAAGTCAGATTGAGAGAAACCAAATGAAAGCCAGAGAAAGAATGGCAATCCTGAGGAAACTTGCTGGCACAAGCTGGGGAGCAGACGGAGGCATGATAAAGAAACTGTACACTTGAAGAGTGAGGCCAGTTCTCGAGTATGGCATTGCGGCATGGACAACAGCAGCGAAGGCGAACTTCGATAAAGTTAGCAAACTTCAAAACCAAGCCATGAGAATTATAACAGGTGGCATGAAGTCAACGCCAATTGTAGAACTTGAAAAGATTACAAAACTGCAATCCATGACCGATAGAAGAGACTGCAGAGCCCAGCTGCAGTCAGAGAAGCTCCGAAGACTGACCGACCATCCAATGCACCAGAGACTAAACAATTTGGGAAATGGGAAACTAAAGCGGAGAAACTTGGCAGAAATAGCCAAAGCAAAGATGCACGAAGATCCCATAAACGCACTAACAACACCAAAACCCATCACTACTGTACGAAAACCTACCTGGAGGCAGGATATATTTCCAGAGGCGGTAGAAAATATACCAGGTATTGCAAACAAAAACTGCCAGACTAAAAAAAAAAGAGAGATACTACCCTAAGCTTCATAACGAAAAGCTACCCAAGCATGGACTGGACCCATTCATACACCGACGGTTCTGTAACAAACACTACACAGAACGGAGGGGCAGGAGCATTCCTGAACCTACCAAATGGCAGAAAAATAACACTGTCATTCGCTACTGGTAAGTAGTACACAAGCAATTTCAGAGCGGAGGCAGAGGCACTGAGGGCGGCAGTGGAAGAAATGGTGACACACAGTGAAAATGAAAGCCATATAGTCCTGCTTACAGATGCTCTCGCCGTAGTCACAGCGCTAAAAAGCCAGAAAAACACTGAGCTTAATGACTTAAGAGCAGCACTCTGCAAACTGTGCCAGCAGTCCGCACCAAAAAGGGTAGTGGTACAGTGGGTCCCATCACACTGCAACATCCAAGGCAACGAGGAGGCAGACAGACTGGCAAAAGAAGGTGCAAGACTACCACAAACAGATACCAGTATGACGTACGAAGAGTCAAAACGGCTTATCAAAGCCAGATACATGACCAAATGGGAAACCGAACACACTGGTTACACCAAAAACGATGCCTATTACCAGTTGAACCGAAGAGAGCAGGTCGTTGTCTTCAGACTTCGCACTGGCCACAATAGACTGAGGTACCACCTATTCAACAAATTGAAGATAGGGTGTACCGACGAATGCCCGTGCGGTACTGGTAAAATGACCGCTGAACATCTGCTGCAGAACTGCCCGACATACGAGGATCAGAGAGAGCAGATGTGGCCATCACCAGTGGAACTGCAAGACAAGCTCTATGGCAGTGGCGACAGCCTCAGGATGACCGCCGCTTTTTTCGAAAAAATAATGGTTACTGTCTGACTGCGTACGAAAAAGAAGAAGAAGATGACGTTAACTATAGCATGGACCAAAATGACTTTCTTTCCTGACCAGTGTTTACTATGTCGAGTTTATTTCGGGACAATTAAGAAGGCGCTGAGGTAGGTCCATTCTTGGAGTAAGGTCATTATAAATGTTTATCTTATGAATGGGGTAGGGAAAGTTGGGTAATGACACCAGATCCGGCCAGTTCCTTGGACGATTGTCTCGTGCCATAAGTAGGATTGACAGTTGTTGTTACAGGGGGGTGGGGCGGAGAGGGGTGGGGACAGGGGGGGGCATGGGGATGGGGGAAGGGACGGTGTTTTTTAATAACGGGGCCCAACAGCGTGCATTAGGTAATAGTTCTCCTGAAGCCATCCAATAATATGAACTGGGAGACGTCCAAATAAGTGGTAGAAAGGGAGTTTTGGAAGGATTGCTGAATCTAGGAACTGAGATATGGAGTATGAGGGGACAGGTTATGGTGGCAAGAATTGGCTATACAGTAGTAATTTTAGTGTAAAACAAAACAATGACCTCAACAAAAGAGGGCGGAGCTCATGAGACACGACCAAGGTTAGAGAGCAGTCGAGAGATCCACAGCAGAGGCGGAACCAAACTGTTAGCTGCTGAGATCCACAGCAGAGGCGGAACCATAATGTTAGCTGCTGAGATCCACAGCAGAGGCGGAACCAAAATGTTAGCTGCTGAGATCCACAGCAGAGGCGGAACCAAAATGTTAGCTACTGAGATCCACAGCAGAGGCGGAACCAAACTGTTAGCTGCTGAGATCCACAGCAGAGGCGGAACCAAACTGTTAGCTACTGAGATCGCTACCATAACTCTAATTGAGGCCTTTTGGGAGCCTAACAAATGATGGCATATGGAGAGACCAGAACAGCTAGGCTGCCGATGCCTGCACCCATATTGTTTACAGGTATGTTTAGTTCACTCGCTGTATCCACGTGTTCTGTTCTCTGGTGTTCATTCAAGTGGATATGCTATCTCCACATCGTGGAAATCGTTGTACGGTCTCGTGTAATCAGGCTGCTTAGTTTAGATTCAGTGTTGTAGATGCCATTATACAGATCAGTGATTTGGTTATAGTATGTCCATCGCTTGCCGGGGTCTGTCTGGATGACAAGAACAAGAATAGCACTATTGCCTCACAGAGAACATGTCGTAAGATGGGATTGACTGTGTGACATGACATAACACGGGCCATGGTTAGGTGATTTGTTTAGAGCCTCATAGATGGCGCCTAATAGGCTGCGGTTCTACTTTGCCCTAGTGTTTGAGTCTATTAAGTTGGACTCGCACATCAGTTAACCACCCTCCATAGTGGAGCAATAAGCTGCTCGAGCCTAGCTCGCTAAGCAGGAAATTCTTCCCCTGACTACATCTAGCTCACATTAGAGATGGGACATGCACATGTAGCTTGTGCTCCTGTAGCAGGGTCGACTAACATTAAAACTAATATTAGGACTACGACTAAGACTAACATTAAGACTAACAGTAAGACTAAGATGTCCATGCGTGCTGCTTTCCTTGGGTCATACCTATCATGGCTTTCTGAACTTCTGATTTGACAATGCTGTGTTTGCCATGATTCAATCGTGACGATTTGTCATCTGTGTTATCGTAGAACCGTATACCTCCCCACCGCCTCTCCTGTTTGATATTTCTGTCTCAACACGTCAGTTGAGTTCACACCTGTTTGATAGCTCTGTCTCAACATGTAATTTATTTCACCGCCTGTTTGTGACGCTTTCCAAAGATATGTTACATGTGTACAGCTAATTCACATACTCTGATTCTCTCTTATGTTTTCTATCACAAAGCATATTGATTCTGTCCACCTTACCTTGGCAATGTAGGACATATTCTGGAGGGATTATTCTCGTGTCTTTTTTTCTCTTTACCGTTGCATTATGTTCCATTTGACAATCATCCATGGTTGTGCAATACATTTTTTTATCGGTACAGTTTATTGGTGATTGTATGTTTGACATGTAGATAGTCACATTTAGTGCTGATCTGTTTTTCTAGACTTTCTCTTTCCCGTTCTCCCATATTTTTTTACACTAAGCTTCCACACATATTCTCGACTTCCACGATAATATTCATGAATTCACTAGACCCTAACAGTGTTGTGTGTATCCATTTCGTTCTACTCACAGAAAGAACGCGCCGACTCTACAAGCCAAGACAGACGATGTTCTACTGGTGACTCTGTCAATATGTTCATGCTACACGCTACGACAGACGATGTTCTACTGGTGACTCTGTCAATATGTTCATGCTACACGCTACGACAGACGATGTTCTACTTGTGACTCTGTCAATATGTTCATGCTACACGCTACGACAGACGATGTTCTACTTGTGACTCTGTCAATATGTTCATGCTACACGCTACGACAGACGGTGTTCTGCTTGTGACTCTGTCAATATGTTCATGCTACACGCTACGACAGACGGTGTTCTGCTTGTGACTCTGTCAATATGTTCATGCTACACGCTACGACAGACGGTGTTCTACTTGTGACTCTGTCAATATGTTCATGCTACACGCTACGACAGACGGTGTTCTACTTGTGACTCTGTCAATATGTTCATGCTACACGCTACGACAGACGATGTTCTACTTGTGACTCTGTCAATATTTTGATGTTAGCTTCAGGTGCTCAGTGTTACGAACACTGTAAAGGTGAGCCGGTGTCCTGGCCGACCAACTACCTGGCTTATTTCTATAACAGAATGCAAGTGTACAGATACAACTCAACTCACCTTTTTAAAATGTTTCCTGCTCCATGAAGATTTCGTGTCACCCTTCTCATAGAACATCACCATCGCTATTTCCTTTCCTTTAAGAATGGATTGAAAGTTGTCGCTGTTCAACGCATACACCTTTTGTGAATTCACAAACGGGTCAATTGTTAGCCCAGTTTCTTCACAACCAACTTCAGTGGATGCTGAAAAAAGACCGTATATGCACATCGGTATATATACATTTTCACGAAGTGTTCTATGCTAATGATACTAGACAATTCAACTCAGAACCGAGTTTCTAACATTTGGAGACCGATGTTGACGTTATGTGAATGATTATAATGTGCAAAGTGGCATTAAGAAACAGTCGGACTGTGGACTCGTCATTTTGCCTAACGGACAACGGCGTTCCACTCTAAACTCTAGTGTGGTCTTCAACAAGGAGGTATGTATGGTTATATGGCAAAAATAGAAACGTTCAAATCGTGTTTTCAGTCATTAATTATCCTTCAATACCTCTAAATTTGTTTTCTTCTCTATCCAAGAAATGCGACCCCATCTTCTTTATACCCACATGTCGAAGAGTTCAATACTCTTTTCCAATGTGTTATCCATTGTCCATGTTTCTGTGCCATAAAGTAGTGACGAGTATACATAACACCTGACAATTCTCATTTACAAATTCTGATTTATCTGTTTGGATGTCAGTATGTGTCGTATATTGTCGAATACCATCTTGACCATACCTATTCTCTTTCTTCCTTTTTCACAGCTGCCATCTTCCGTTTTTGAATGACCTAGATATGAGAAACTGGACCTGTTCAAGTAGTTGATCTTTTATTTGTATCGACATACATGGTTTCTTGTCACTTTTCCCAATTATCATAATATTTGTTTTCTTTATGTTTATGTCTAATCCAAACTCTTGACTTATTGTGTATTTTGTTGTCACAAGCTCCTGTAATTCATGATCACATTTTGCCATCAAAACTGTACCATTCGCATATCTGAGGTTATTCATTGTCCTTCATCCAATGACAAGCCCTGGCATCCCCTCTATCTATTTTAATATTTGTCCTGTGTAGATATTAAAAAGACAAGGGGATAATACACATCCCTGTCTAACTCCTCTTTTCACATCTAAACTTGGAGAGCATACCTTTCCTGATTTGACTGTAGCAGTTTGTTCCCAGTACAGATTACGGAGCAGTCTTATGTCTTTACCAAGTAGACTTATTTTCGTGTAAACATTTAACTAATTTCCCATGTACGACTAAAATCCTTCTCGTAGTCTATTAAGCAAAATAAAGGTCATTATGTATTTCTAGATATTTCTCTGTCAGAGTTCTCAAACAGAATATTATTTCACGTGTTCCATTTTACTTTCGAAACCCAAAATGTTCTTCTGAAACTTCCCTCTCTACTTTTTCTCTAATTATTTCTTGGAGACAGAAAGAAGACATATGAATGGCGACGAACGACAGCCCAATCTGTTTGCTTCCATCCATTTACAAACTTGTGGACAGACTCGAGATGCAGGTTGGTGAAACTCAAAGAGGAGAACGTGCAGGCTTCAGGAAAGGCTACTCAACTACCGACGCACTTCACACTAACAACAAATGATGGAGAGAGTACAGGAAGTATAAGCTAGGACAATTTAAATAAACATCAACCCATCTAACTCACAGTCATATTTTCAGCTTTACTTCACGTATTTTACCTTCTGCAGAGTTTTGTAATGCTTTTGTCCATGCACTGTTAAAATTGAGACATGCCATTGGGATTGGCACCAGACTTCTTTGTTTACCACTACATCAACGTAAAGATAATATGTCTGTGTATACGTCACTAGAGTAAGCTTCCGATGGTATCAAATCTCTTGAATGGTTAGCTGCGTTTTCTAGCTACATGAATAGACAAATACATGTCGATACAGATAAACGTGATTGTCAGACTGGATGCCATATGAGCAATTGGGAGATGGGCTAGTGTTTGGCTTCTATAACGGACAAGTAGAGGATGTGCAAATATGTGCGGGAATGTGCGGGAATGTGCTATTACAGAAACGGGATGCAGTTGTTGCACAACGTCGCGAACGCACCTTTGATCTAAACAGTGATATATTTGTGATTATGTTATCACTGGACGGAGGGTTTGAAGAGACGAGTATGTGGCTCAGGTGAGGCTGAGGTCACCAACACTATCAGCTCGATGTCCACATGTAAGGCTTCCATTCACTCCTTGCTGGGATTTAGCAAGTAGGCGGTCTTGTACCTCTCCGGGAACTACATTCTTGTGATGAATATGGGAACCCGAGAAAGTTAGACGGCAGATCCAAGCTGTTACGTTTGTTCATCTCTGCAGGATAAAAAGGATTTTTTTGGGTGTCTGGTTTGCGACTCCTCTTTTCTTACCCAGGCTTCCCTAGAGCAATCTGTTTCAAGGGTCGCCTCCTGGAATAGAGTTTTGGTCAGCTATGGTTTACTGAACCTGATGGAAGCAGCCAGCTATGGTTTACTGAACCTGATACAAGCAGTCAGCTATGGTTCGCTGAACCGGATGGAAGCAGCCAGCTATGGTTTACTGAACCTGATTCAAGCAGTCAGCTATGGTTCGCCGAACCAGATGCAAGCAGTCAGCTTTGAGTCACTTATTACTGTCAGCTCGTCCACTGTTGCCTCTTCGGTACAAGATATGTCATGTCGAATGACCCCTGCTGAGATTTTTTATTTTCGTCTTCGTCTAGAAGATATGCAAGTCTGGGTGGGCAGCTGATCGATCCAGTGTCTCTAGGGAGCCTACCAGAGCCTGTGGGTCGTGACCCTTATGTGAAATCAAAACCGTTATACATTGATCAAAGTGTAGCCAGGAGTAAGCTCAAGAATACTTGACTAAGAATGGTGAAAGATGAGGCTAGGACATATCTGAAATCTCATGGATTTTGTTGAAGAGGACAGCTTAAAATAATCATCAGTTGAGTACATCCTTTTAATCCTAGGTCAAACAAACGGATTAAATTAAATCATGACCAGTTTTAAGAAAGCAAGAAGTACTCCTGGTGATTGCTTGTGGAATCACATTTAACTGGAAGGTTTAGTGGAAGAGGAATGTAGGACGGTCGCAGAAGAAGGCTCAAGAGGAAGTAAAAACAACTGAAAAGTTATGGGCAGTGTTCATAAAAATGACCCAAAATAGGAATCAGAAGAGGTTATGACAAGAACAGCCCCACACAGAAACAACTCTGAAAACAGCCCATAAGAGCAGCCCCACACAGAAACAACTCTGAAAACAGCCCACAAGAACAGCCCCACACAGAAACAACTCTGAAAACAGCCCACAAGAACAGCCCCACACAGAAACAACTCTGAAAACAGCCCACAAGAACAGCCCCACACAGAAACAACTCTGAAAACAGCCCATAAGAGCAGCAAGCAAGGAAACCTGGCTGATTACATAGGTCAGGGGAAACACAGGGAGTGAAGTCTACAGTTTGTCCCGAATGGTCCGTCTAGGTCTTTGTGTATGATAAAGACAAGAATAGCACTACCGAGAGCATGTCGTAATAGGTGACTAAATGTGTGACATGGCATAACACCAGGCATGGTTACATGGTTTGTTTAGAGCAGTATAGATAGCGCTTAATAGGCTATGGGTCTACTTCGCTCTAGTGTTTGAGTCTATTAAGATGGACTCGCACATCGGTTAACCACCCACCAAGAAACTGGCTGTATTTAGACTTTACAGAGTCTTCTAAGTCAGTTTAAAGTAAAGTATCCCATATCATTACTGCCGTAGGGGTGTGAGGTGTTAGCTATCTCACATTTCAAAGGCTCGGCTATATGAGGGTGGTAGCCATCTCCTCTCCCTCGCCGCTTTTACTTCCCGGACTGAACCGGTACCCATTTAAGGCTGGGTCGACCCTGGAGCCATTCCCTCAACTCGGGAATGAATCCAGGACCACTCAGATGCGAAGCCAGAGGGCTAACCACTGCGCTACGCCCGCTCCCTTAAAGACGTTACGTTAAGTTAAAAGGTTAAGGTTAATTCTGCGACTAGCACAAAGAGACTTCTTTGCTGTCAGTAGTGGACATCAAGCTGGTCCCAGGTCTCCTTAACGTCTAACTATGTCACCTTGAACAGGATCTACTTCCAGAGAGTCAGTAAAGGTCGGAATTGTGTGTGCAGTCCGTCAACTCTAAGATAAATGTTAAGACTAGCATGGTAGCTTGTACGTAGTTTCTGTCGACCTGACAAAGGTATTTAACACATTCAATAGGGAAGGGATCTGGCAAATCATGGCGAAGTGTGATTGTCCCAGCAAATTCATTTCGATTGTCCATCAGTTTCGTGATAACGTGATGGCGAGTATTGATTAATTGTCTGTAATCTTCTCAGTCCCCAACCATGTCAAACTGGGATGTGTGATGGCACCAACAGTATTTAGCTAATACGATGTAAGTGGCGCTGCTATTAGCATGTAAATAAACTACATGACGCAATGTCATCCAATGTTATTCAATCTCCAATGCCTAAAGTCTGTTGTCAATGTGAGAGAGGGTACAACTTGTGACTGGATATCCTGCTCGACTCAACACATGAACAAAACGTCATATGCAATCCGCCATGATGAAATTAGCGACGGCATGCAGAAAGTTCCATCGTGTGATCAACACTATAAAAACGGAAGCACTCTTTCAGCTGGCGCCTGGGAGGTCGTACATTCACCCAAACATTATCACACCAAACCAACGTCTCCAGGCAGTCGACAGCTTCACCCACCTATGCAGTTCCCTCGCTTGCTTGATTGATTGGTTATTGATACAGGGACCGTTGGGTTTATGTCATGTGGCCCATTGCCAAATAGTGTTTATAAGCTGTTTTATTCCATACAAAGGGTTCTATTTGTCTTGCCTCTTTTTTAAAGCAGGCAAGCGCCAGACATTCATCAAGATGGTGCTCAACAATAGCATAGGGAGTCGGCACTCTGGAGTATGTTCTGGATGGTCCATGTCCAAATAGCTGTTGTGTTGTATATGTTGAGTACGAAATCGGAAAATGGTGCTATGGTCTCTCATTATCAGGCGGTTTATGTTGTCTTATGGAGTTGGGATGGCCATGTCTGTAGATTTCACTCATATTAATTGACATTTCCCATATTTTCAGTCAAGTCATTTGTTGGAAGTGGTCAATGATTGTTTGGTTGTATGTAGAGTTCTTGGCGGCGTGTATTGCTGTTCTTGGCTTGATCTCAGCCAGTTTGTCTCCCCAGTCATTTGCAGGTGTATTTGAATTACTACAGATCTATTGCATATCTATTCTGATAAGTCTGTTGGCCTCTTCTAATACCTGGTCAAAATTAGGCTTACAATGACCACCATCTTCTAGAGCTTTAAGGGTAAATCCTATTTCTGAAATGATTTCGATACTTTGTTCTTTTAATGGTAAAGTATCCAATGCATTCCCCAGGGTGTACATAGTTACTTCCAGTGCTGTTATTTATCTTCTTCATAGTTTGAACATATCTCCCCACAGGCATCAAAGAAATGTTCTGTCTGGATAATCTATGTAGACACCATTTCCCTCTTTAATTGTAGCCTTAAAAGCAGACCTATCAGTAAGGACAGGTATCCATTCTTCTAGCTAGGCATTAATCTTTCTCACGATGCTCTCATACGACTTACCGGATCAGCACCTCGTGTTTTATTATCTGTTAGTTTTGTTAAAATGTCTGACATTGTGAGACGTGTATGTGCTGGTAGATTTCTTGTTGATCTGTGTTTTTCGTCTTTTATCTGGAATGTGAATTATGGCTTTAATCTCGATGACATAGAGGACCGACTTTTGTTTTATTCGCTGCATTTGTCACCATTTTTCTATAATACATCTTTGGCAATTAAGGAAGTCTTTGGTCATTCTTTTACTCGTCTCATCAGCTTCTATAGCCGACACATCTCTTCGCAAGTGGTGCCAATTTCACGTAAATTTCACATTCAGCAGTGGGTATTAACATCATCGCTCCACTAATAAGGCTGAAAGCATTCTCTGTCCAGAGCTTCAACATTGGCCTGTTGCTGTGTGAAGTGCTCTATTCTTATTTTGTTTCACAACAGAGAGTTCGTATCCAAGATGTAAACCTTTCAGAGTGCCCTTGTCTGGGTACCCTTACTAGAGAAGTGAATACGACTTTCAGGTCAACAGTTGCACAACAAAGATGACTGGACATGTTTGCTTGCTTGATTGGCGCATACTGGATCAGCTGTTATACGGTGAGCTCACAACATGATGATGCTGATTAGGAAGACAGACGAAACACTAGACAGATTACTTGAAGATGTCGACATTGATATTATCTGAAAGGGGAAGCCATCGAATCATTTCGGCTTCTTGCAGAAAAAAATGCTCAACCAAGGACAACCACTATGTATCTATTTTATTGACAGCGAGAAAGCCATTGCTCAACTCCCTTAGAGCAAACGTGTCTAGTTGCTGAGCAAATAGATTAGAGAGAAATTCAGTTAATCCAGGTCCTGAATGCAAATGAAGAGGCGATTTTTGCAATCATGGACTAACAGATCGAGTTCCAATAAGACGATATAGTTGCTTGATTACAAAGTCTCTATAACGCATTTCTGAGATGTGGATGGAAGCTCGCAGTTATAATAGGGGTGCCAAAGTTAATGGTATGAACGTTTATGCCATGCCATAGTCTGAGTATCAAAAGCAATGTTACATATGGTGTTTGAACCCATTAACAGGACAGTAAAGAATTTGGCATGAAAATAAACACATTGAAGACAACGAAATTGATAATTGCTAAGCATTATAGAGAAATCAATGCAATCTTGAAGAGAGAAATAATCGAACAAGTACAGAAAATAACATATTTAAGGCGAACCATCACAGAAGATGCCTACAATAAGACATACATTAAGACAAGAATTTCATTGCCAAAAAAGGCTAGAAAAACATAAATGATTAACCTCGAAGAATATCAGGTGCATACCATGTGTAAATACTTATCAGATATGAGATATGCGCATGCTGGAAAGGATACACAGAAAAAACTAATAGTGGGATTTTAGAATTACAGGTATGAGGAAAGACTCAGAAAAACCGGACTACAGTGTCTAAAACAGAAGAATTCGAGGTGACCTAATACAGGTTTATAAGATAATCAACGGAAAAGATAAATTAGACTATAACAAGTTTTCTTTAAAAATGCAACCACCTACAACAAGATTTCACAGCCGCAAATTCATTAAAGAAAGGTCAAGATTCGAAACCAGAAAATATGTTTTTATAGTCAGAGAGCGGTGAATGCATGGAATCTATAGTCACATGATAAAGTAAAGGCAGGGTCATTTAATGTATTCTAGAATCGATTGAGTGAGCATTTGGATTTGTAATCAAGTCAATTAAAAAGAAACTGATTGTATACAGACTCTGCTGAGTCTTCTAAACCAGTATAAAGACGTTAATGTAATATCAGGATAGAAGCTTTGTCTTCAGCTTCTGGTGGTTTTTGTGTCGTATGCTGCACTTAGATCAATGACAGCCACTGCTGCAATCTGATTGTGTTAGTACCCGTCATCGGTTATGTGTGTTGATTGTGTTAGTACACGTCCTCGGTTATGTGTGTTGATTGTGTTAGTACACGTCCTCGGTTATGTGTGTTGATTGTGTTAGTACCCGTCATCGGTTATGTGTGTTGATTGTGTTAGTACTCGTCCTCGGTTATGTGTGTTGATTGTGTTAGTACCCGTCCTCGGTTATGTGTGTTGATTGTGTTAGTACACGTCCTCGGTTATGTGTGTTGATTGTGTTAGTACCCGTCCTCGGTTATGTGTGTCAGATGTCACGGCTACATTTTCTTCCCGATCTACGGCATGCATGCTTCTTGTCGGCGGCGAAACGATTCGGGATTTTAAAAACCAGATACAGTTTACAGGTGGCACAGTACCGACATTTGCAGGAAAGTTTAAAATTATTTTTGGGTTCGTCATGGTTTTATTAGCGCAGTCTCGTGGGATTTACCTCGCATTTTAGGTATTTGCATACAGTCGATTAGTGTTTTAAAAAGCGTAACCAGCCATTTGAAGGAGTCCGGTACAACGATTTTAATTTGCTCTATCCTGGAATCATAAGGGCCCAAGAAATACCGACGAAATATCCTACCTCAGGAGCGGTCGCATTACTCCACAGTAATACTTCTTAAACCTTCCTTCATTTTATCCCCAGTTTGTATATTCTAGAATACGGACTAAGCCTAGCCGTATACGAGCCTTCAAGTAAGCATATTCCATGTAAGCTATTTAAAAAAAATATATCACCTCAAGAAAGATTTGTAGCTTTCTTCCTTGATCATGCTCGAATGCGAATATAAGTAAGTTGTTTCTTGTTTGGTTTTGGTTTTTTTTGTGTTTCTTTTTATTTGAGGGGGGGGGGGGGGGGGGGGTGTAGAAAATATTTGTGGGTGTTTTGTCTGTGATACTTTTACGTCATGTAGCTGTTCATTATTTTTACCTTTCTGCTCCTCGCTGCTTCCGGTAATATCCTGTAATGACTTGTGCATGCAAGCCCTAGAGCAGAAGATTACCTACATATAGGAGCGATTTTCACTCGAATAAGGAAATTATAGACCGGGCCATTAAGAAAAACATGGAAAAGATTTTGAGAATTTAGTTCTTCATAAAGTTCTCCCGCTGCTAATAAGTTATCACGGCCAGCGAATTGTTGTGTCAACTGTGTATACTTATATGGTTGCCAACCTTTTTCCTTTTCATAGGTTTTCACTTTTGTAAAGAAAAGGAATAATATGCCAGTACAATTGAATATCTTCGTCATCAGATCCAGAGGCACACAATTTGCCATAAATGTTCACTCTGTACTATAAGTATATTTTCGTTACAAAAATGATGCATATTGCCAGTTCCGTGGAACAAAAGCAATAATCAATGTGATATAGGTGGGTGTGGGATCAAGATGCTGAGCAGCGCATGAGCTGCAGCGGTCAGCGACCCATAGTTGACTGCTAGCGTCAGGGCCAGCAAACCAGAGCTGCCAAGACCCTTCTAAACCTCCACGCGGTGATCCTGGATAACAGGCTGCAGCAGTGCAGACTGGATAAGGAGACAAGATCAAAGGGAATGCTAACCCGGCACTCAAACAATGCTTCCTGAAGTCGGATGTGTTGGACCGAAAGGTGCGCATATTGCAGTCAAGCTGTAAACTGCGACACAACGCATTCCGTTCTCTGGACTACATTCTGCTACTAAGGCCCATGCCAGAGCGTGGAAGTGGGAGATTGAGAACGAACGAAGCCAATCCAAGCCTTATATGGGGGTATAAGCTCAAAGCGTCAATGAGAACAACATGAGAACAACTTACATTCTGATCTACTTTTATTCCTGTTGCAAAAGTAAGTTTATTCCAGATGTCAGCGATGACCATACAAAGGATGCCTTCAAGTCAGAACATCGATGTGCTTCCTGAGTTGGACGTCCAAGGCAAATGTGTTTTGGTCGAACTGGAAGTTGTAAACCCTTTCAGACGTAATTATCATCAAAATCATCATCTTCATCCACTTGAGTTGTAAGACGCCGTGGGGAGATGTAGTTTCCTGTCGTGTGCCAACTTTGTCCTCAATGTTGTTGTCATTCCGTGTTTCTTCAGTGGCTCACTGGCACCATCTATCCATCTGTTACGTGGTCAGTCTCTTGCTCTGTAACACTGATGTCCGGTATTGTAGATACGAGCAGCTGGTAACTTTGGTTGCATTCTTGTCAGGTGTCCAACCCATTTTATTCTCTGCCTCTCCATGTAATCCATGCACAGTGTTACACCCATCTTCTGTCTGATTACTTCGTTTTGCACCCTGTCCAGCCGTGTCACCCCGACAGCCCGTCTCACACCCCTCAACTAGCATACCACGATTGTTCTATCTTGCTCCTTGGTGATCTTAGTCCGTGTCTGACCTTGGTGATCTTAGTCCATGTCTGACCTTGCTGATCTTAGTCCATGTCTGACCTTGATGATCTTAGTCCATGTCTGACCTTGGTGATCTTAGTCCATGTCTGACCTTGCTGATCTTAGTCCATGTCTGACCTTGATGATCTTAGTCCATGTTTGACCTTGCTGATCTTAGTCCATGTCTGACCTTGGTGATCTTAGTCCATGTCTGACCTTGGTGATCTTAGTCCATGTCTGACCTTGGTGATCTTAGTCCGTGTCTGACCTTGGTGATCTTAGTCCATGTCTGACACTGGTACCAACCAGCTCGTTTAAACTAGTAGTATTGATGAGATGTCTCCTAGTTTTCATTTAAATGCGTTTGTGTCTTAATTGTGGTGGTAGCTGATTGGAAACCCTATTAGCTTTATGTGCTCTTGATTTCGCCTCTCTATCTAGCCTTTAATATTGTATTAACACGCTGCCCAAGTATTTAAATGCTCTGACCTGTTTGAAAGATACTCTGTTCCTTCACAACAGAAAGCTCGATTTCTGTGGTGGTTTCTGGATTTGCTTCAGTTGTTATTCGATCCATGAATACTGTGACAAATGTGATAATAGTTCATATCCCTGATTTATCACGGTCTTAAAAGGAAACCACTTAGTGAGTCCGCTTTGAGTTCTCAAAGTACTTTGGCTGTGTGTGTACATTGCTATTATATTCCTCAATAATTGTTATTGCACTCGATAGTTTACGTTCATCTCCAACATGTTGTTTCTGTCCACGGGAAAATGCTTTCTCCTGATCCACAAAGATGATGCTTTGTTCCTGGTTGTATTGAGTAGTGTATTCACAAAGCTGTCTTGGAGTGTATAGAATGTCTGTGCAACCGTTTCTTGTCCTGTAGCCAGACTGTGTGTTACTTAATTGTTTATCGTCTTTTGGTTTTGTTAATGTTTCCCGGATCTTTGCGTACATTTTACTAATATGGATGAAGAGAGATATTCCCATGTATGTTTCCCCGTCTCCTTTGTTTACCTTTGTCTTCAAAATGTGTTTACCTGTTTATTTGTGCCAGTCCTCTGAAACGTACATGGCCGTCCGTGCCACATTCATTAATCATGACTGTCATTTTACTCCTGTGTTTGTGCAGGCGTGTGCGTATTGTAATACCGTTTATTCCTCATTCCTTGTTTCGTTAACTCTCTTGGGTAGCTTCTTTGACTTCTGGTACTATAATTGTTCTTTCTTCTCGCTTGCTGTGTTTTTTCTGTGAGTACTTTATTATCGCCTTTTTCAGCAGGTTTGAGAAGTGTCTTGAAATATTCCTCCCATCTCAGCTTCCTTGATTTCATTTAGTGTTTGGTTTATCGTTTCTGCTGGTTGAAGGGATAAAAGAGTCTCATTATTTCAACATTCTTATATAATTCTCTTGCAGATTCTTAGCATATGTTTGTTAGCGTTTTCCCATATTTCTTTCCATACCTGTGTTTTGTTTTCTTATTATTTCTCCTGATATCTCTTCTTACTGTTTTGTATAGTGCATAATCTTCTTCTATTTTTGTTATTATACTATTATTGTATGGTTCTTTGTTGTATTTTCCCCAGCTGTTATCACTTCGTAATTCTATCACATTGTTTCATTTTCCCATTGTCTTAAGTTTTACAAATCGCAATTAGTCTTCTGTCTATTGGTAGTTGCGTTTTTGAAATACACCCATTCAGTGTCTATGTTGTGCACTTCTTCTGGTGTGTTTTGATATGCACTGTCATTCTCGAAGCTAAACTCTTTCTTGACTTGTTCAATGCGTATTCTCTTTATGTTTATTACTCCTGCGCCTTTAATTCTGCTACGTCTATGTGCGTATTGTTGGTAGTGTGACATAACCGCTGGTATGTGATCTGTGTCGTCTATGACGGGTTATGCTTTGAAGCCGATGCCATGTTGTCTAGTTCTCCGCCTAGGCAGTGTGAAGACAGAGCGCTTGGTAGGTATTGTCCCATCTGTACTATGTTCTGATCTAGGACAAGTATGCAATATGATGTTTCTTATTTAAGTTCGAATTTTACACAGCTAATACTATGTAGACGTAGTACATATTTGATTGAATGATTACCCCAACCACAATCATCAAACGCTCCTGGAGTGTGTATGGCTATACAATACTCACAACAGCAACACAACATTCACAACATTCCCAACAAAAACAAAATGACAATCATAGATTTGTCTTTGTATGCCTTTGTTTGGTATTCTTTGCTATTTTTAAACTATTTATAAATTACTACAATATAGACGATTTAAATGTTGTTTACGTTTTTCAAATATAAATTTGTTTCATGTCGTTGGAAGATGCAGTCTCTGTTGATGATATTGAGGTTGTCAGATTCGGTAAGGGCATTTCTTGTTGATAGACAACGAGCATATGTTCCTTGTGGTTGTGGACGCCCGTAACTGCGTGTGTGCATCTGTCCATCGTTACCATTCATAAAACTGTTGCGGTTGTCAGTATTAATATCCAAGAATAAGTTGTGTTTTTTGTTGTTATAAGCTGCAGAGTCCAACACCCTCCTCTGTAGGTAACAGAAAAGCTTTTAATCCAAGTGTTCATGTCACTGTAAACCACATTCTCGAGGCAGTTGCTAAAGCCCACATCTGTGACCTTGGAGCATAAATGGAAATACGGGACAGATTAGGTACTCGTTCTTGTCAGCCTACAGCGCCGTATCAGTGCCGTCGTCTGCTCGTCACATGAGATGCCTGTCCCATTAGATGCTTGTCACATGAGATGCCTGGCCAGAATAAAACGTAATGCCATTACTTATGATTGAGTATCAAAGAAATATGTGACTACATGTATTTATGTTTACCAAATACGGATAAAGCTTACACATTCTTGAATTCTAGCAATGCAATGACAGGTATGTGGTCTTGTTATTCTGGGCAGGTGTGACACCAATGTCAGTCAACACCTATCTCAGGGACCGCTAATACCGTGTGGTCACTAGTACCAGAAGGATATGACAAGTTACATAGAACATTTACAAAGAGGCTTCAGATAACATCTTACAATATATTTGTTGGTAAATTTATTCTGACAAACTCAAACACAACTGTATAATATTTCTCGTACTCACAATTTCGTTTGGTACGAGTTCCTCATTGTCTACAGAGGGCATGCTTTCATGTATCCCTCACCACGTACAGAGGGCATGCTTTCATGTATCCCTCACCACGTACAGAGGGCATGCTTTCATGTATCCCTCACCACGTACAGAGGGCATGCTTTCATGTATCCCTCACCACGTACAGAGGGCATGCTTTCATGTATCCCTCACCACGTACAGAGGGCATGCTTTCATGTATCCCTCACCACGTACAGAGGGCATGCTTTCATGTATCCCTCACCACGTACAGAGGGCATGCTTTCATGTATCCCTCACCACGTACAGAGGGCATGCTTTCATGTATCCCTCACCACGTACAGAGGGCATGCTTTCATGTATCCCTCACCACGTACAGAGGGCATGCTTTCATGTATCCCTCACCACGTACAGAGGGCATGCTTTCATGTATCCCTCACCACGTACAGAGGGCATGCTTTCATGTAGAACAAATTATACTGGTAACCACTTGCGTACCAAATACGATACCTTTTCATCGGACCTGAAAGTATCTCGTCCCAATGACTCTTTCAGTCGTCCAAAGATGTGGAAATCACTTGTGGCTTGGTGTGATGAGTACGGTGGATGTGGGAGACATTGAAAGAGAAAGTATTCGATGGTTGCAGCCGTTGCACATGTAATATGGGAGTCGATTATTGTCATGTTGCAAAAGAACACCTTTACTCAAAAGTCCACGTCGCTTGGATTTGATTGTAGGTCGAAGATGATTCATGAGACGATCTGTGTAGGTGGCACTGGTGACAGTGTTCCTCTGGGCATGTCGTGCTCTAAAATAACGCCTCGTTCATCCCAAAAGAGAGTTAGCATAACCTTCCTTGCAGATGGATACATACGACACTTCTTCGGTTTCTGCGAGGAGGGATGACGCAATTCTTTCCTCGCTCTCTTCGTTTCAAACTCGTGGTAGTGAATCCAGGTTTCAGGCTCGTGGTAGTGAACCCAGGTTTCAAGCTCGTGGTAGTGAACCCAGGTTTCAGGCTCGTGGTAGTGAACCCAGATTTCAGGCTCGTGGTAGTGAACCCAGGTTTCAGGCTCGTGGTAGTGAACCCAGGTTTCAGGCTCGTGGTAGTGAACCCAGGTTTCAGGCTCGTGGTAGTAAACACAGGTTTCAGGCTCGTGGTAGTGAACCCAGGTTTCAGGCTCGTTGTAGTGAACCTTTAGTGAACCCAAGATTCAGGCACGTGGTAGTGAACCCAGTCTTCAGACTCGTGGTAGTGAACCCAGGTTTCAGGCTCGTGGTAGTGAACCAAAGTTTCAGGCTCGTGGTAGTGAACCCTTAGTGAACCCAGGTTTCAGGCTCGTGGTAGTGAACCCTTAGTGGACCCAGGTTTCAGGCTCGTGGTAATGAACCCTTAGTGAAGCCAGGTTTCAGGCTCGTGGTAGTGAACCCAGGTTTCAGACTCGTGATAGTGAACCCTTAGTGAACCCAATTTTCAGGCTCGTGGTAGTGAACCCTTAGTGAACCCAAGTTTCAGACTCGTTATAGGAACCCTTAGTGAACCCAGATTTCAGTCGCATGGTAGTGAACCCTTAGTGAAGCCAGGTTTCAGGCTCGTGGTAATGAACCCTTAGTGAAGCCAGGTTTCAGGCTCGTGGTAGTAAACCCTTAGTGAACCCAAGTTTTAGACTCGTGGTAGTGAACCCTTAGTGAACCCAAGTTTCAGACTCGTGGTAGTGAACCCTTAGTGAACCCAAGTTTCAGACTCGTGATAGTGAACCCTTAGTGAACCCAAGTTTCAGACTCGTGGTAGTGAACCCTTAGTGAACCCAAGTTTCAGACTCGTGATAGTGAACCCAACCTTCAGCTCCAACAACATTTCTTGCTAGTGAACCACCACATTTTGCTTCAAACCGCCACAAAAGTTCTTGATAGACATCAACGCGTCGTTTTGTTCATTTCACGAGTAAGCTGCCGCTCCACCAACCTAGCAGACGGTTTGTGTTATATTATGGATTATGTGGTGTTCTGAACCTTGACTGATGTGCAGATCTGCGGCAATCTCATTCACAGCTATTTTCCTTCAAGAGGCCGTCAACGGCTGCAATCGACTCTGGGGTCACTACTGGGTGTGGCTGATCTGGTCGTGAATAGAGTGTCACACATCTCACGCCGTTTAGAAATGTCCTACTCCACTAATACACTTACTGAAGCGAAAGGCATACATCACAGTTCCTTCATTCATCGATGAATTTCGAGAAGTTTGACCCAGTCGCAGATAAACATGAACTGAGATCTGAAGGCTGCCCTCTTTGGTACATGACAACAGCGCAACTCCAATAATCACGTCATGTTGTTCGTCTGCACCGTGATGGCACGTGCAGGACACGTTTGGCTTTCTTAGCAACCATATTGACACGTTACAATAAAAACGAATGGTTTAAAACAAAACTATGTATATCTCATCTCTAGGGTTTTCATTTAAAGCCCATTGGTATAATGTTCTTAGCCAATCTCTCTCTTTCTCTCTCTCTCTCTCTCTCTCTCTCTCTCTCTCTCTCTTTCTCTCTATCACTCGCATTCTTCAACTTAGTTTGTGTGTTTGTGTATGTGTGTGTATGTCTGTGATGGTGTTGTACGCTTGTGTATGTGTGTGTTTGTTTTTCTTTGCTCCAACCCTGATAAAATGGTTCCTGGACCACACACATTGCTTCTCGACTCTATTTTAGAACATAACCATGGCAATATGTGTGCCAGTGGCTTGGCAATTAGTCTTATTTAAACCGTCCAACAGCTCTTACGCGACAAAAGAGTCCATCCAGGGAGACAAGCAAAACGAGTCCATCCAGGGAGACAAGCAAAACGAGTTCATCCAGGGAGACAAGCAAAACGAGTCCATCCGGGGAGACAAGCAAAACGAGTTCCTCCGGGGAGACAAGCAAAACGAGTCCATCCGGGGAGACAAGCAAAACGAGTCCATCCGGGGAGACAAGCAAAACGAGACCATCCGGGGAGACAAGCAAAATCCGTAACGAGAATTGTAGTGACAATTTTAGAAGAAATCAATCATTACCAGGCATGACAGATACAAGTGGACGATTTGGTATTTCATACAAAGGAATACATGACACAAACGCGAACATATTGAAGGGTTTTGTAAATGAACTGCCGATAGCGTGCACAGACTTATGAAAACTGTACATATTGAAGGGTTTTGTGAATGAACTGCCAATAGCGTGCACAGACTTATGAAAACTGAACATATTAAACGGTTTTGTGAATGAACTGCCGCGTGCACAGACTTATGAAAACTGATTATCGTTGAGGTGACGACATGTAAAGGAAATCAGACAGAATGAATTGTTGTGTCTGTATGCAGGTGCTATAAGGATATAGGATTCAACCTTTAATTAGTTTAGTGCTAAATTCATTTATTAACCTTTACTATCCATTGATTTGTCTTCATCTTTGGCCATATCTCTTTGTGGGACAAATGCTATCAACTAACTCTCTGTAAGTAGACCTGTCATGTTCTCTCCACTTCTGTCCAACGTCTCTGTCTATTTCTTTTGTCTGCCTCTATGAATATTGTCTATGTCTTCTCTGTCTCTTCTGAACATCTTTGTCACCCAGGTTCTATGACATTAATTTCCTGCTGACACCATCTTGGAGTTTTCGAAGTGAATGGCCTATCCAGCTCTTCCTTTGTCTTAAGATAACCGGTTTGTACTGCTCTTGTTGTTTTTCCTCCCCCATGAGCTGTCGTTTGTACATCCATCACCCCATTGTAGGCCTTAAATCATTCTCAGGGATTTGTTGATAAAGTCCTGTATTGTTCTACTAATATTCGGTTTGACAATGAGCCACATTCCTGGTCCATATACAAGGACTGACTTCACACTGGAGTGTAAGATTAATAACGTGACACGGATTTGAATCAATGTGAAAGTTCTATGTGTAGTTTCAGTTTGTTTCAACATAGCAAAGTTCACTTTTGTTATCCATTTCTACATCCTGGCCTTTATCGTTTGATTTGCTGATGTTGATTGATAGATTTGTCAAATTCTCTACCTTATCGAATTGTCATTCTCTCAGTGTGTTGGGAACCTTGTAATTGGCTGCATTAATTCTACCGTTTTATTTTCAGATCGGATCTTTAAGATTAATTTTCTCTGAAATTTCCTCGAGTCTGCCCGCCGTATAATGTAGTTAGAGTTAGCTTTGGGATAGACTAAGCCGTCTGCAGTCTAAGTCTTAAAATAGTTTAAATAATGTCCAATTTAAATATCGCTCATTTACTATAGCTTCTTGCACACGCACACATAATAATAATAACAATAGTAATAATAATAGTACTAACTGCTCATCGCAATCAAAGATGCGACAGCATGAGACTAGTGCTGCAAAATGTGTTCTCTGATGGTTGCAAAGACTAATTCTGGAGCGACACACCCTGTCAAATAAGGGGACACGGAACCTGAGGTTGGATTGTCGAGCGTCTTGTATTGTAGAACACACCGCTTTCGCTGAGTCTCTGCATGGCTGTACTCTCTGTAATCTGAGCACCTTCGGTGAATCTAGCTTGCCAGGTGGTAGAGTATTGTGCATGCAACTACCAGAAGGTGAAATCAGTTGTGTACATATTCAGAGACACTTCCACTTAATCTGTGCAGCCATTCTTCTGTTTATTTGACCAGCATCTGCTTGTAACTAACTCACCGTATAACAGCTGCGTGTGCATGCGCTCATCTGGGACGCAAACAAAATGTCCCATCATCGTTCGTTCCTGAACGAATTTTGAAAGTGTATGGATTCCCAACAAGTTAATTTTGCAATTTGTTTTAGAGTGTGGCACTATGTCATGCCCCCTGATCCTGACCAGCCTACACAGGCAGAACAATTGAACTGTCTGACATGTATGTTATACACTGTCCATGTCTCACAGGCGTGTAACAGAGTAGACAATATCAAAGCACGATACACTCTCACCTTTACGGCAGCACTGATGCATTGTTTCTTTTCAGGCGTTTGCTTAGAGCCTCCCAAATACAAAGCTTACCTTAGCCCTCCCTGTTACTAGCCTCACCGCCGATATTGGCCTCTCTACTGACAGTAATGCCTAGGTAGGAGAATCTAGTGGTAGCCTGGAGACGTTGGTTCTGTACAGTCATGTTTGACTCGATAGACGGCGCCTCTGGGGGGCAGGCTGGAAGAGTACCTCCGTTTTCTTAGTGGTAATTGAAGGAGCAAAGTAACTGCATGCTGCCGGAGACTCCATCATGGTGGACTGAATATATTTTTCTAAGCAAGTGTTGAGGGCGCAATTGTCCACGACTAGCAGATAAAGAATCGTTGCCTCATTCACTTTAGTGCAGGGTGTAAGACACTTCTGGGTGTACATGAGCATTGTTGACCAGATCATACTAAAGAGGATCGGGCCCAGATCAACCCTGGTCGACACCAGTGTTGACTGGGAAGACTGCAGAGAGCTCTCACTCGTGCAATACACGAGTCATCATGCCATCACAAAATTGGCGGACAATCGCAATGAATGTACAGATGCAGCCGAACTTCGCAACGATGTGCCACTGTCCAGCATTATTGACGGTGTCTAAGGCTTTAGTCAGATCGACACAAAGAGTGTACAGGTCACAACTCTGTTCCTGACATTTCTGATGCAGTGACGTGCTGCATATATCATGTCAACTGCCTCACGACCGGCACGAAAGCCACAATGACCCTAAGAGAGTAAACGGTTGAGAGGACTCGGGCCAGAAATTAGCTTGTGGTTGGCAGCACGAGGTACACCTGTGATCGTCGAAGAATTTACCAGAGCCATTTTGCTCATACAGGTGTAATCGTGTGGCATCCTCCTCTTTTGTGGACATTTCTCGGCTTTCTACATACAACATGATCCTCATCTTGATAAATCTTTTCCTGAATGGGATCACAACTGGGAGCCTCTGACATCTGCTTCGGTGGGGGTCACGGTTAAGCCTGTGGTTAATAGTAGCATGTGGTACGCTAACTGTGGTACGCTAACTATGGTACACTGACTGTGGCAGTCCTACTGATAATTGAAGGACAGTTGAACATAGCACCAAAATGATCAACCAAGAGCTCCAAAATCGGAATCTTTTCGATCAATAGTGCCGTACCATGCAGGAGACAAAGAGGAAGGTCAAGAGAGAAGATGTTGGACAGCGCGAGAGAATGAGGAAGGCCAAGAGAGAAGATGTTGGACAGCCCGAGAGAATGAGGAAGGCCAAGAGAGAAGATGTTGGACAGCCCGATAGAATGAGGAAGGCCAAGAGAGAAGATGTTGGACAGCCCGAGAGAATGAGGAAGGCCAAGAGAGAAGATGTTGGACAGCCCGAGAGAATGAGGAAGGCCAAGAGAGAAGATGTTGGACAGCCCGAGAGAATGAGGAAGGCCAAGAGAGAAGATGTTGGACAGCCCGAAAGAATGGCATGGACGACAATCAATAACAGAGTTGGGGAACGCCACATATAGAAGTGGATGGAAGTCCATGATCGGCGACGCCAAGTGGCAGGACACCTGATGATAGTGATAACATATACACACACATACATATTTACATACTTGCCCAATGGGAGTACGCACTCACGCACACCCTCATACACTAATACATGCACGCAACTACGTACGCACACACTCACGCACGCCCGCACGCACGCATTCACCCACGCACTCACGCACGTACGTACGCACGCACTCACACACACACACACACACACACACGCACACGCACACGCGCACGCGCACGCGCACGCACACACACACACACACACACACACACACACACACACATACACACATACACACATACACACATACACACACACACACACACACACACACATACACACATACACACATACACACATACACACATACACATACACATACACATACACACACATACACACACACATACACACACACATACACACACACATACACACACACATACACATACACACATACATACACACATACATACACATATACATACACACATACATACACACACACATACACACACACATACACACATACATACATACATACATACATACATACATACATACATACATACATACATACATACATACATACATACATACATACATACAAGTTAAATACCTACAAGTTAAATACCTACAAGTTAGCAAGGATTGTGGTGACATCAGATTTGTTCTGCGAGGTGCGTTCTCAAATGACTGGTAAGACTAATCCTGGCATGGCAGACTTTGTCACTCACTGGGCACACATGCGAGAAACCGTGGAACGTTTGTTCACTTGGGAAGCACATTTTCTCCTTTTCTCGGCAGTTGAGTTGCGCTCTGTGAACCCGACGTCAAGATAACCCCCCCGAGGTGGAACGGATCTGATCAAGCATCTTGACACAGATGACATCAATAATGAAGTGCTCCAGGGAGTTCCATCAAGTGTTTCATATGTTAGCCTATCGCGCGTCTGATTGTTCTGAGCCCACGGTCTATTTTCTGACTGGGAAGTCGGACATCGGTTATGCCCACAACATGTTCTCTCTATCCCATCTGGACTGTCGGCAAGGACATAAATGCTCAACTTGAATGAGAGGCTAAGGATGTCAGGATTACGCGACTTGTGTTGTCAACTGATCATCAGAAGGCTAGGCAAAGAGTTCAAGTGAAGACGAACTGACGTCTGGTATGCCTGCTATACACGCCCCATATATCCCAGGCATACAGCAGGGTAGTTAAGACGTCAGAACAGCAAACACCAACCTTTGGTGGCTAATTGTATTTGTGTCTGTTTTACACGCCTGCTTGCAGGCTTCGAAACTCAGAGCTTGTGTGTACAATCTTGTTGTAGACTTGAGTCGATGCGAAACCCAGAGCTTGTGTGTACAATCTTGTTGTAGACTTGAGTCGATGCGAAACCCAGAGCTTGTGTGTACAATCTTGTTGTAGACTTGAGTCGATGCGAAACCCAGAGCTTGTGTGTACAATCTTATTGTAGACTTGAGTCGATGCGAAACCCAGAGCTTGTGTGTACAATCTTGTTGTAGACTTGAGTCGATGCGAAACCCAGAGCTTGTGTGTACAATCTTGTTGTAGAACCTGAGTCGATGTTCGCCTGTCTGTTGAACGTGCTGCAGAAGTAGATTAAACTATCAACTTCCCGGAGACTTTTATTTTGTGCGGTTATGCATGATCCCCAGACCAATGATTAAAAAACTATCAGTTCTCTTAGTATTGGTAAGGTACCAAATCTGATGCAGGCCGTGGTGGACTCTTTGACGGTGGACAGTTCTTCTCAGCAGAAGTTTAGGGAACAGTCCACAGTAAACAGGAGATCCAAGACGGTGTCATCCAATCAGAATTATGTATGTTTATGTCTTTCTTTGTTTTATTTTCCATATTGCAATTATTTTTAACCTCTAGTACGCTGCTACAATGGAGATGATTTCAATTTTGTCTACATTTTTCAAATATAAATTTGATTCCAATTGTTGAATATTGCAGTCTCTGGTGATAAAACTGCAGTTTTCAGATTTGGAAATAACATTTCTTGTTGATATAAAACTCTCAGAAGCGGATTGTAATTAATTGTTGACGTCTTTTACTGTCCATAGTCACCTTCCGTAATAAAAAGTTTATGTTGTCAGTATCAGTATCCAAGATTAATTGATATTTTTGGTGTAAGCTGCAGTGGTCAACACCCTCCTCAGTAAGTAGCAGAAAAGTGTTCAATCCAAGATTTCATGTCATTGTAAACAAATTTCTTGGGACACTGGCTAAAGCCCACTTTTGACATTGGAACACAATTGGAAATACTCAACCCAGATTGGGTCACTTGAGACAAAAGTTCTACGTGACTGTCACAGTCTTATACGCCGTAAACTCGCAGTGGCTACTTGTCACATGATATGCCTGCCAGAATAAAACGTATCTCCGTTAATTATGATAATGTGCCAAAGAAATGTGTCACTACATGTGTTTACGTTTACAAAGTACTGATACCATTTTCATATTTGTGTGTTATATGGATATAATGATAGGTATGTCATCTTGTCATATGATACAAATGTCAGCGAAAATATGTGTCACTGACAGGTGCTACCATAGAGGCATAACTATAAGAGAAATAAAGGACAAGTTACATATATAAATGTTAATGCTTTTAGCCAATCTCTCTCTCTCTCTCTCTTTCTCTCTCTATCTCTCTCTCTCTCTCTCTCTCTTTCTCTTTTTTTGTTCGCTCACACATTTTCTTTCTCGTTTGCTCTATATTTCCTTTTCTCACGTAGTGTATGTGTTTCTGTGTGGGTGTGAATGTATGTGTTTCTGTGTGGGTGTGAATGTATGTGTTTCTGTGTGGGTGTGAATGTATGTGTTTCTGTGTGGGTGTGAATGTATGTGTTTCTGTGTGGGTGTGAATGTATGTGTTTCTGTGTGGGTGTGAATGTATGTGTTTCTGTGTGGGTGTGAATGTATGTGTTTCTGTGTGGGTGTGAATGTATGTGTTTCTGTGTGGGTGTGAATGTATGTGTTTCTGTGTGGGTGTGAATGTATGTGTTTCTGTGTGGGTGTGAATGTATGTGTTTCTGTGTGGGTGTGAATGTATGTGTTTCTGTGTGGGTGTGAATGTATGTGTTTCTGTGTGGGTGTGAATGTATGTGTTTCTGTGTGGGTGTGAATGTATGTGTTTCTGTGTGGGTGTGAATGTATGTGTTTCTGTGTGGGTGTGAATGTATGTGTTTCTGTGTGGGTGTGAATGTATGTGTTTCTGTGTGGGTGTGAATGTATGTGTTTCTGTGTGGGTGTGAATGTATGTGTTTCTGTGTGGGTGTGAATGTATGTGTTTCTGTGTGGGTGTGAATGTATGTGTTTCTGTGTGGGTGTGAATGTATGTGTTTCTGTGTGGGTGTGAATGTATGTGTTTCTGTGTGGGTGTGAATGTATGTGTTTCTGTGTGGGTGTGAATGTATGTGTTTCTGTGTGGGTGTGAATGTATGTGTTTCTGTGTGGGTGTGAATGTATGTGTTTCTGTGTGGGTGTGAATGTATGTGTTTCTGTGTGGGTGTGAATGTATGTGTTTCTGTGTGGGTGTGAATGTATGTGTTTTCCTAGATCTAACCTAGTTCAAATGTTTCCTGGACCAGAGATTGCTTGCTGTCGGTTTGTAGAACACGAGCATGTGAATATCCTGGTCTCCCAGAGACGTTTCGGACGTTAATGGTGTTTAAACCTTCCATCAGGTCTGAGCCGACAAAAGGGGTGAATCAGCGGTGAGACGAACAATTCTTGTTGCCGTTCTGGTGACATTTAGAACAAATAAATCGCACCCAGTCAAGCCATATACTGCTTTTTCTTCTTCTTCTTCTTTTTTATCTTCGTCTTCTTCTTCTTTGTAGGCTGTCAGACGTTGACTTGAATTTGTTCAAAGAAAGCAGCGGTCATCCAGAGGATGTCGACACTGCCAATTATGATGTGTAGTGATCTCCACGTGTGCTTTCTCTGGTCCTGGCGTGTGCAGCAATTTTGCAGTAAATGTTGATTGGTCACCTTCACAGTACCACGGATGTATTTGTCAATAGCATCTATATTCCGTTTACAGAATTTATGGTACCTCAGTCTGATATAGCCTGTGCGGAGTTTAAAGACCGCCAGCGGCTCTCTTCTGTTCAACTGGTAAGCATCATTTCATTTGTAGCCAGTATGCTCTGTTTCCCATTTAGCCAAGTAGCTTGAGCTAATAAACAGTTTGGACTCTTCGTAAGTCTAACTAGAATCTGATTGTGGTAATTCTCCAACTTATTTCGACAGTGTATGCCTCCTCGTTGCTTTGATTCTAACAGTGAGATTGGATCCACTGAACCTCGACCTGTAACCAAGGTCAGGATGTCGCTAAAAACAAAAAGAACTACCTGGTTTTCATGGCTTTCCTCTGTCAGCTAATGCTGCAGCATTCAATGCCTCTGCCTCCGCTCTGAAATTGCTTGAGCACTTTGCCACTGACAACGTTATCTCTCTACCGTTTATAAGGCTCAGGAATTCCCGCCCACCTCAATTTTCTGTTGCGTTTGTTGCAGAACCGTCAGTGTATGCATGGATCCAGTCAGTGCATGGTTCCAGTCAATGTATGGATCCAGTCAGTATATGCATGGGTCCAGTCAGAGTATGTATGGGTCCAGTCAGTGCATGGGTCCAATCAGTGCATGTGTCCAGTCAGTTTATGTATGGGTCTATTCAGTGTATGGGTCTAGTCAGTGTATGGGTCCAATCAGTGTATGCATGGGTCCAGTCAGTGCATGGGTCCAGTCAGTGTATGTATGGGTCCAGTCAGTGTATGGGTCTAGTCAGTGTATGGGTCCAATCAGTGTATGCATGGGTCCAGTCAGTGTATGTATGGGTCCAATCAGTGTATGGGTCCAATCAGTGTATGCATGGGTCCAGTCAGGGTATGTATGGGTCCAGTCAGTGCATGGGTCCAGTCAGTGTATGTATGGGTCCAGTCAGTGTATGGGTCTAGTCAGTGTATCGGTCCAATCAGTGTATGCATGGGTCCAGTCAGTGTATGTATGGGTCCAGTCAGTGTATGGGTCCAATTAGTGTATGCATGGGTCCAGTCAGTGTATGTATGGGTCCAGTCAGTGTATGGGTCCAGTCAGTGTATGTATGGGTCCAGTCAGTGTATGGGTCTAGTCAGTGTATGGGTCCAGTCAGTGTATGGGTCCAATCAGTGTATGTATGGGTCCAGTCAGTGTATGGGTCTAGTCAGTGTATGGGTCTAGTCAGTGTATGCATGGGTCCAGTCTGTGCTTGGGTAGTTTTTCTCTATGCATCTCAGAGTTATGACTTGTATTTCTTTTACAGTCTGACAACTGGTATATTTCCGATGACCCCTGGAAAGGGTTGCTGCTTCCACGTGGGTTTGTGTATAATAAGGATCGGCTTTTGTGCTGATGTCCCTTTCATAGGGCCTTCTCTCACCTTTGTTTTGGCTATTTCTAAACAATTGATTCGCTTTAGTCTCCCTTTTCCAAATCCATTCAATCTATGGTGCATTGGATGGTGTGTCCGTCTTCTTAGCTTCTCTGCTTGCTTCTGAGTTCTGTTGTATTTTCTATCGTTCATTGATTGTAGGTTTGTCATTTTCTTAACGCACGGCAGATACTTCTTCTTCTTATTATTATTATTATTATTCTTCTTGCTCTTCTTCTTTTTCTTCTTCTTTTTCTTCTTTTTCTTCTTCTTCTTCTTCTTCTTCTTCTTCTTCTTACGCTGTCAAACGTCAACTTGTATTTTTTCAAAAAAAGCAGCCATCATCCTGAAGCTATCGACACTGCCATAGAACGTGTCTAGTGTTGCCACTGGTGATGGCCACATGTGCTTTATCTGGTCCTCGAATGTTGGGCAGTTTTAAAGCAAATGTTCAGCGGTCATTTTCCTGGTACCACAGGTGCATTCGTCAGTGCCACATATCTTCAGTTTATTGAATAGGTTGTACCTCAGTCTATTGTGGCCTGTGCGGAGTCTGAAGACCACGAGCAGCTCTCTTCTGTTCAACTGGTAATAGGCATCGTTTTTAGTGTAGCCAGTATGTTCTGTTTCCCATTTGGCCATGTATCTGGCCCTAATAAGCCTTTTGGAATCTTCGTAGGTCACACTAGAATCTGGTTGTGGTAGTCTTGCACCTTCTTTTGCGTCTGTCTGCCTCCTCGTTGCCTAGGATGTTACAGTGGGATGGAACCCACTGTACCACTACTTTTTTTGGTGCGGACTGCTGGCATAGTTGACAAAGTACTGCTCTTAAATCATTAAGTTCAGTATTTTTCTGGTTTTTAGTGCTGTGACTACGACCAGGGCATATGTAAACAGGACCGGCAGATACAAATGAACACAATTGTATTTCTTGCAAAGGAAAACATTACAATGACGCGAACATTTTGAATGGTCTGGTAAGTGTACTGCCAATAGCGTGTCTAGAATTATGAAAACTGATTTTCGATGAAGAGACGACATGTACAGGACATCAGCCAGAATACAATGAACGGTTGAGTCCGTACAACAAAGAGTTTATTTCCTATCGCGAAGCGATATGCCACAACATCAGACGGTTTGTCTTAATAATTTGATGTGCGCCTATTTGGATTATACAAGGGGCATGTCATAAGTCTTTACCCTGACCATGAAGGAGTAGAAGGAGAATGTTAAAATTGGGCACAGTGCTTAGTTCTTCTCAATGTAGCCCTCAACTGATTTGATTCATTTCCGCCATCCCTGCTAGACCTTGAAAAGACCTTCAGAATAAAGAAACCTACTTTTCGAACTAAACCAGTTATCACAAGCTACTGTGACATCTTCGTCACAGTCGAAATTATTTCCTTTCAACTGTTCTTTAGGTTTGGGAAAAGTCTGATGGAGCTAAATTCAGAGAATATGGTGGGTGTGGAAGATTTTCAATATTCAAATCCTTGGCTGTTTGCAGCACAAGCCTTGCTTTATAGGAGGGTAGGTTGTCTTGAAACAAAGGCAGAATTTGAGTGCACGCTATCTCGTTTTCTGGCCAGTCGTTCTTAGTTTGGTAAGGAGATCTGCACAATATTCCCCATTAACCGTGCTGCTATGAGGCACGTAATCTTTCAATATGATATCTTTGACGTCCAAAAAAACAGTCAGCATCACTTTTCTAGTAAGATTTATGTGCTCTTGGCTTGACATGTGTTGGTGAGCCCTGGGTTTTCCACTGCACGCTGAAAATTGTGGATTCTGGGTCATACCGGTGACCCAAGTCTCATCTACTGCCCCCATGGTCAGCAACATGTTTTTCGACCGACACATTTTGAGCAACTGACCACAGCAATCAGCCCTTGTTTGTTTCTGTTCACATGTCAGCAGACGTTTGACCTGCGGGCACACACTTTTCTCATGTTCAGTCTGTTGTGTAAAATTCTAAAAACTACTTTCATTCAGTTTTGCTGACCTAGATATCTCTGCAATTGTCATTTTCCTATCCTGATAAATGATTTTCTTCACTCTTGTAGCATTTTGTGTCGCTGCACTCTGAGAATGGTCTTCCTGATCTTGGAAGATCAGCAACATGGGAACGGCCAGACTTAAACTGCCTACACTAGTTTTTTTACAGAAGCATACGAAGGACATAATTCCTCACACGCTGGCTCCATCTTCCTGTGTATTTCTGTAGGTGTTTTTCCCTGCAACATAAAGCATTTTACCACAGTTCTGTCCTCGGATTTTTCCATTGTTCTGACAAACCATTAGAGTATCCGATCCGATCAATAAGGTGTGTTGCACCATGCACCTTACCGGGTAAACCCGTCGAGGAGGGAGATGCATACATATGGGCCGCATTTCACTTTCTCCTCCTACTCCTTCATACTCAAGGTAAAGACTTACGACAAGCCCCTTTCAGTGTGACAGAATATGCGATGGTCTTCAACGTCACTCTACAGACCTGAGGTACCTTGGATCAGTGTCTAGACTATTGGTCGAGACGACTGGAGGTAACTCTGGATTCAGGTACTCTGGACTTACCTCCCGCTTGAAACTTGCGCGGTTCGATCGCCCACCGTTTCTGTTCATCACTGTGAGAGGCGAATGTCTTAACCTCTTGACTACATAGACGCATCCCCCCCCCCTCTTCCATGTAACCATATACAGGTGCAATAATCATATAATTTCAAACTTTAATTATGTTTATTCCACATTAATATGTCCGCTGTTAGTACACTAGGAAATGCCGTCTTCTTTGTCACAATCACCTGTAGGGACACTTGCATTCCAATAACCCTCTCTAAGTAGATCTCCCTTCTTCTATTTTATCTATTATATTCTTAATATTATTACACAGATATTAGACGTCTAACAAAATGAGTGTACATATAAATACATACATACATACATACATATATAACATACATACAGACATACAGACAGACATACATACATACATACATACATAATACATACATCGATGGTGCATGGACACTGTCAAGGAGTCTCTGCAGCGGTCCATCTGTCATCCAATGGCCGTCTGCTTGTTCTGATTCCACATTAAGGCAGCTAATTTGGATGGGTGCCATCGGTCCTGGCAACGACATGTCCTGTCCATCTTATTTTGGCTTTCCGCAAGGAACGTATGCATTCTTAACATGTATGAGATGCTGACAATGTCAGAATTACGCAACTTGTGCTGCCAACTGATCATGAGATGGCTACGCAAAGAGTTCAAGTGAAGACGAACTGACGTCCGGTATGCCTGCTATACACGCCCCATATATCCCAGGCATACAGCAGAGTAGTTAAGACGACAGCACGATGCACATTAACCTTTGGTGGCAACATGTAGTCCTTGTCGATTCTAGGCGTCTGATTGCAGCCTCCCAAACTAAGAGCTTGTCTGTGCAACCTTTTTGTAGATCTCTAAGTTGATATTCGCCTGTCTGTTAAGGCGCTGCCGAAGTAGACGAAACTATTAACTGCCCGGAGACATTTGTTTTCTGCTGTAATGTATGCTTATGCGTCATGGCTTTACAGACGCAAGTTGAAAATCTCAGTTCTCTTAGTTTTGATAAGGTGACCAAAGCTGCTACACGTCAGGATAAACTCTTTCAAGTTTGGCTCTTAGCATCTACTCAGCAGATATTCAGGGAGCAGTGCACAGAGAACAGAAGATTCAAGATGGTGGCTCAGAACCAGAGTTTTGTATGTGTATGCAGTTGTTTGTTTTATATTCCCTTTTCCAAGTTCTTTTTGTTTATTGCCACTAGCAAATTACTACAATGGAAAGTAGTTAAAAGTTTTCATTTTTCAAATAGAAAGTGGATTTATATTGCCGAACAATGTAGTCTCTGTTTCTAATACTGCCACGACATTGTGGTTATCAAATTTGGAAATGGCATTTCTTGTTGACAAAACTGTCAGAGGTTCCTTGTGATTAATTTTGGTCTCCCTAATCGCTGATTGTGCATTTTCTCATTGTCACTTTTTGTTAACAAAAGTTGGTCATGTCAGCTGGTCCAATGTTTGTTTGTTTTTTTTAAAATGTAAAATACTTTTGCCATCACTCTTTTCGTTGGGCAACAGGAAAGTTTTCAACCCAAGTTTTCATGTCAGTGTAAACCAGCTTCATCGGGTCGCTACTAAAGCCTACATCTTTGCCTCTGGAGTATAGTTTATAATACGGAAGAGATGGAACACCTTGGATGAGACAGAGTTCTTCGTTCCTGTCACAATCAACAGCGCCGTATGCGTGCCCTGGTCTGTTTGTCACTTGAGATGCCTGGCCAGAATAAAATGACATGCCATTAATTATGATTGTTCGTGTCAAAGAGATGCGCTTATGTATACAAAATACCGATACATTTTACCAATTGATGAGTTTTAACAATATCGTGATCGATATGTTTTCATGTTTGTTTGGTTGTACAGGTGTGACACGACTGTCAGTCATAATATTTGCCAGCGATGGGTAATACCATATTGTCAATATTAATAGAAAAATATGGCAAGTTTCATGGGTTGATTTATAATGTTGTAACAAAACTATGTATCACTGTTCCTACAATACATGATGTTTCTCTCCCCCCCCCCCCATCATCTCTCTCCCTCTCTCTCTCCCTCACCCTCTCTCTCTCCCTCTCTTCCTCTCTCTCTCTCTCTCTCTCTCTCTCTCTATCTCGCCTTTTCTTTCGGCATCTTCAATTATTGTATCATTGTGTTTGTTTATTGTCTAACCTTCTTGAAATGTTTCCTGGACCAAAGCGATTGCTGATCGTCAGTTTTATAGAACATGACCATGACAATATCCTTGTTGAGCATAGTAGGCTGGAAGTTAGTGTTGTTTAAACCCTCCACCAGCTCTGACGCGACAAAAGGGTCCATTTTGGGCGAGACGCAAAATTCCCGTTGCGGTTCTGGTGACATTCAGAACAAATAAATGATCTCCAGTTATGGGAGATACAAATGAGCAATTGGTATTTCTTGCACAGAAATAAATGACACTAACGCAAACATATTGGATATTGTGAATTTACTGACGACAGCGTGCCAAGAAATATGAAAACCCTAATCGATAATGCAATCTGATAGAATACAATCACTTGTTGTATCCGTACACAGGTGCTTTGATCATATAGAGATACAGGTGCTTTCATCATATAGAGACACAGGTGCTGTCATCATATAGAGACACAGGTGCTTTCATCATATAGAGACACAGGTGCTTTCATCATATAGAGACACATGTGCTTTCATCATATAGAGACACAGGTGCTTTCATCATATAGAGACACAGGTGCTTTCATCATATAGAGACACAGGTGCTTTCATCATATAGAGACACAGGTGCTTTCATCATATAGAGACACAGGTGCTTTCATCATATAGAGACACATGTGCTTTCATCATATAGAGACACAGGTGCTTTCATCATATAGAGACACGGGTGCTTTCATCATATAGAGACACAGGTGCTTTCATCATATAGAGACACAGGTGCTTTCATCATATAGAGACACAGGTGCTTTCATCATATAGAGACACGGGTGCTTTCATCATATAGAGACACAGGTGCTTTCATCATATAGAGACACAGGTGCTTTCATCATATAGAGACACAGGTGCTTTCATCATATAGAGACACAGGTGCTTTCATCATATAGAGACACGGGTGCTTTCATCATATAGAGACACAGGTGCTTTCATCATATAGAGACACAGGTGCTTTCATCATATAGAGACACAAGTGCTATGATCATATAGAGACACAAGTGCTATGATCATATAGTGACACAGGTGATACAATCATATAGGAACACAGGTGCTATGATTATATAGGTTTCAACCTTAAATTAGTTTATTGTCAGATTCATCTATCAACCTTTCCCAGGAAATTTCTTCTTCTTTGCCCCAATTATGTTGTTGGACACATGCCATCTCCTAACCATCTCTAAGTAGCAATGGCCTATTGTATTCTCTCCACTTCTGTCAAACGTTTTTTTATTTCTTGTATCAGCCTCTATAAATATGTGTTTCTTCTTTGCATTTCTTTTATCGGCCTCTATAAATAGGTGTGTCTTCTGTGTATTTCATGTATCGGCCACTATAAATAGGTGTTTCTTCTGTGTATTTCTTGAATCGGCCTCTGTAAATATGTGTTTCTGCTGTATTTTTCTTGTATCGGCGTCTATAAATATGTGTTTTTGTGTGTATCTTTGTCAAAGGGGTTCCATGAGAGAAACTTTTTAGTGACACAGCTTTTGAGTTGACGGAGAGTGTGGCCTTTTCAGGGCTTCCTGAGTCATCTATCTGTGAATAAACATTTCCCCATAACCTTTCGTTTGTACACCCATCAGCCATTCACAGGAGTTGAATCATTCCCAATGATGTCTTGATAAAGTCCTGTACTGTTTTAATATTCGGGTTAGTCATCTGCCATATTCTTGGTCCAAAAAAGGACTGACGACACATTGGAGTATAAGATCCATAACTTAGCACGGATTTGAATCCTTGTGAAGTTTCAGATTGTTTCAACGTTCACTCTTGCCTTTCCTTATCTGCGACCTCGTCTGATTCGTTTGCTTTGCTTATGTTGGTTCATAGCGGTGTTACAATCTTTACCTTATTGTCTCAATTTGAAATGATCGATTCTAGTAGCTGCATGTTTCTACAATTGTTGCATTCTGTGATCGGATGTTTACGCTTACTTTCCTGTTAGAATAAATCTAGACTGACCACCTTCTCATCTATTTAGGTGGCTGCTAGGTAGGACGGCTAAGGCGTCTGTAAAGTCCAGGTCTTAAAACTTTTTTTTTTAAATTCCACTTAGTTCAGTTTCACTCTTTCGCCGTAGTTTCAGAATTAATCCAATCGGTTGTTAACAGCTGTGACAGAAGGAGACAGCCTTGGTAAACCCTGTTAGTAGTTGTGATAGAAGGAGACAGCCTTAGCAAACCCTGTTAGTAGATGTGATAGAAGGAGACAGCCTTAGCAAACCCTGTTAGTAGTTGTAATAGAAGGAGACAGCCTTAGCAAACCCTGTTAGCAGATGTGATAGAAGGAGACAGCCTTAGCAAACCCTGTTAGCAGCTGTGATAGAAGGAGACAGCCTTAGCAAACCCTGTTAGTAGTTGTGATAGAAGGAGACAGCCTTAGCAAACCCTGTTACCAGCTGTGATAGAAGGAGACAGCCTTTGCAAGCCCTGTTAGCAAATGTGATAGAAGGAGACATCCTTAGCAAACCCTGTTAGCAGCTGTGATAGAAGGAGACAGCCTTGGCAAACCCTGTTAGCAGCTGTGATAGAAGGAGACAGCCTTAGCAAGCCCTGTTAGCAGCTGTGATAGAAGGAGACAGCCTTGGCAAACCCTGTTAGCAGCTGTGATAGAAGGAGACAGCCTTGGCAAACCCTGTTAGCAGCTGTGATAGAAGGAGACAGCCTTGGCAAACCCTGTTAGCAGCTGTGATAGAAGGAGACAGCCTTGGCAAACCCTGTTAGCATTTGTGATAGAAGGAGACATCCTTGGCAACCCCTGTTAGTAGTTGTGATAGAAGGAGACAGCCTTAGAAAATCCCAGATAAAATGTTATCTGCAACAATAAATGATGTTGGAAGTAAATAGGAAAACGTTTCTATGGTTTGAATTAATGAAAACATGTGTTCTCTGCTTACATGTGTTCTCTGCTTACATGTGTTCTCTGCTTACAAAAATTAACAGAAAAATAAATTCACAATGTACCCAACTGTTTCCCGATATATGAAATTGTCTGTTGAATAAAGTTCATGTTTGTTAAACTGTCATTTATTTGGGTGAAAATAATTCATTAACATGAAATAATGAAACAAACCGTCAATGCAGTGGGTAATTAATGTCACTATCATAACACGTGCAAGAAATGTCAAACCAGCAGAAGATGTGCATAGTATCCCTATATATTTCGAGAACCAGCAAACACTGTCTATCCCAAAGTGCTCTGTAGAGACGGTTCTTGCAATTCGAACCTTTTAAATAGCGGCGATCTCTACAGCTGGAAAGGAGAGGCTATAACAGACGCTTCACTTTCCTTGCACGATCAGGACGTCCAGCACAGACCTTCCATTGACAACTGCAGCAAAAATTATCATAACAGGTGACCAGAACGACAAATAAGTGATGCTCTTCATGATTGCATTGCCACTGATTGTGTTGCAAACAAATGGGTGACATACAGGCCAAAGCAGCAATATTATACAAATACTATTGTCATACCGAGGAACCCATCATATTACAACATCCCAAACACTAAAGAAACTAACAGACAGTCAAGGAAAGGTAGCGAGCTACCTGAACGTAATATAATTATTTGTTTATGAGCAGGCCAAGAAGGTCACCAGGTGACTGAAAACAGTGGTGTTCAACCTTTTTAAGCTGATGTCCAACTTCCGAGAAACCCAGAACACACGTATGCTAGGCAGCAGTACCATCACTGTACCAGATGTGAAGACATATCCAACTTCCGAGAAACCCAGAACACACGTATGCTAGGCAGCAGTACCATCACTGTACCAGATGTGAAGACATATCCAACTTCCGAGAAACCCATAACACACGTATGCTAGGCAGCAGTACCATCACTGTACCAGATGTGTAGACATATCCAACTTCCGAGAAACCCAGAACACACGTATGCTAGGCAGCAGTACCATCACTGTACCAGATGTGAAGACATATCCAACTTCCGAGAAACCCAGAACACACGTATGCTAGGCAGCAGTACCATCACTGTACCAGATGTGTAGACATATCCAACTTCCGAGAAACCCAGAACACACGTATGCTAGGCAGCAGTACCATCACTGTACCAGATGTGTAGACATATCCAACTTCCGAGAAACCCAGAACACACGTATGCTAGGCAGCAGTACCATCACTGTACCAGATGTGTAGACATACGGAAGGCTGAAATATGCCTCAATTTGATGGGAATAAAAGCTTACAAAGAAGTCGACAATGATGTGTGGGTTTAATGACAAAGACAAAACTACAAAGCAATAACACTTTTACATCAGGAACAGACAGTAAGATACATGTGCCAGAAGTATAACTAAGAAAATAAACATTGCAATTAGTATGACTTATATTTAAAATAAACAAATTAAAAGCTATGTGTGCAGCAGTGGATGGCCTGACAGCAGTCAGAGCCACGTGGGTTTTCTGCTTGCTGGCAATGACCTCAATCTGACCAAGACCATATGCCGCCTCCAAGAGGTGGTCCTAGAAACCGATTACAACCAAATAGCTTGGCTAATAGACTAGAGACGAAAAGCGGAAGTCCAAAACACACTACTGAAATTAGATGTGTCGGATCGGATCGAAAGATTTATATGTCGCAGCCAAGCTGTAAACTTTTACATGACGTTACAGAATAATTAATAGAAGAAAAGATGAGATGTCAACGAAGAAGAAATAGTAGAAGAAGAACACTAAGAAGGAAAGAGTTGACGAAGAAGATCAAGATGAAGAGGATGAATTGAATACAAAGTTAGTGTTCGTTATATCTCATTATGCTTTCATAATTAGCTATGATTTCCTTTCCACATTCAATAACATAATATTAGTTTGAACCGTTGGTACGTTAAATCACAAACTCGCATGTCAAATAGCTTGTCAACCTTGTAAGTTTGAGCTCAATAATACCGGAGGGAAGGAGATGTACACATGGTGACACGTGATGTATGTGTCTGTAACATGGACACTCTGGACATCGAAACTTCAGCAAAGATTGCACAGTGAACATGATTACAAGGTAATTGTACTTCTAACAACAGGGAATGGACAAATGATGTGACGACAACATGTAACATGTTTAAGAATGATGTCAACTTTGATTTACCTATCGGTGAAACTGGTACATTCTTTGGTTGTGTCAGCCTGAAGCAGGCCATTGTTAGAGATCAGCTGACACGTTCTGGTTCTGAGGAGAAGTCGATGGTGCTGTCAATAAGGAACCAACAGAGACTGGTTTGATCGGTGATGTTGTGATGTTAACAGTTATTTTATTGTTGTTATTAGTGGTGTTGTTGTTGTTGTTGTTGCTGCTGTTGTTGTTATTATTGTTGTTGATGTTGTTGTTGGTGTTGTTGTGAAAGGGATACTTCATAAACCGTTGGCCGGACAAAGGCTAGCCGGCATGACAGGATCTTAAACCTTATACACAATTATTAATGACGTCACTAACCGCTAGGTTTTCATTCAGTTGCGCTGATTGGTCTATGGGCTCACGTGCAACACATTACAATGATGTGCAATATTCGGATTTATGTGCGCGTCTGTGTATTTGTGTACGTGTTTGGGTCTGGGTGTATCAGTGTATATGCCTATGTGTGTGTGTGGGTATATGTGTGTATGTATTTGTGGTTAGGTTCTAAATGTTGTTATAGCCGGGGTGGGGTTGAGGGTGAACTCTCAACACCAACTAAATGCTCACATGGCGTGCGTCACATATAGCCTCTGACAACAAAGTCCATCTCCTGGCCTTCGCGTGGCAGAACTGTTTTGACTAACAGAAGAAGGAGCGGCAGGCGAACCACTGGTGCCTTAAAACCAGTAGTCTCGGGCAGAAGAGGCCCGAAAGCCTATGAAGACAGATCATCTAGGAGAAGGAAAAACGCTGATTTCAAACCATCTGCAGCCTTGTAGATAAGATACTAGCGTATCTTGTCGGGTTTTATCAGATATGGTTGTGCAAGCTGTTTTCTGATAACTCTGAAAGTTGGTCAGCGTCTACCAAACAAGATACCGACGATGTGCGAAAAAGCACACGCCAGAGAATACAACGCCTTATCCTAGAGCAAAGAAAGGCAACCTCAGCTGAGTGTTGCGGCAGGTTCAGTCCAGGCCCTTAGCTTGGTTGGTGGCTGGACTAGGAGTGAAGCCCCGACAGGCGAACAGATAGAGGAGAACCTTATAGAAAAAGAAATCACCCGGAAAAGATGGGGTAACAAACGAAATGCTGATTGGGTTGGGCCAAACAGCAAAGATGAAGTTACTATCAGTCCTAAACCAAAGCTGGAAAAGCGGAATTGTACCGCAGGCATGGAAAGATGGTGTACTTATTTCCAGTACCAAAGAAAGAGAAAGATAGAGCAGATCCAAATGGATACAGGACTATCAGTCTACTGAGCTGTGCAGGCAAACTGATGGAGCGTATGATAAACACCCCACTGATATAGCATCTGGAAGAAAAACACATACTAATTCCACAGCAAGCAGGATTTAGACAGCACAGATCCACTGAGGATCAGATCATCCTCATGCCCAGGAAATAGAGGATTCCTACCAGGAGCAAAAGCAAACAGTAGCGGTTTTGGTGGATTTAGAGAAGGCATTTGACATGGTGTGGAAAGAGGCACTTAAAGTCAAGTTACGAAGAAGTGAAGTTTGTGGAAAAATGTACACATGGATCAGCCACTACCTCAAAAACAGAACAGCCAGAGTTCAAGTACAAAGGCAGATGAGCAAAAAGATGACACTTGAGCAGAGAGTACCCGAAGGGGGAGTACTGTCATCCACACTTTTCCTGGTATATATAAACAACTTCACAAAGAATATACCAAGAAGAGTTTGCAGACGATCTGGCTATGTGGACCTCTGAAAAAAATCTCACCATAGCAAGAAATCGGATGCAGCAGACCCAAACATCGCTGGAGGAGTGGGCGAACTCATGGCTGGTCAAAATAAATGAGAAAAAAACCACATGTACAATATTCTCGCTTTCAAACAAACCCCAAAACACCAAAATAAGTCTTAACGGCAAATATCTGCAGCCAAACTATAACCCAAACTACCTGGGAGTCACATTTGATCGGCGCATGACATGGAATAGTCAGATCGATAGATATCGAATGAGAGCCAGAGAAAGAATGGCAATCATGAGGAAACTAGCTGGCACAAGCTGGTGAGCAGACGAAAGTATACTAAAGAAACTGTACACTGGAAGAGTGAGATCAGTTTTCGAGTATGGCATTGCGGCATGGACAACAGCAGCAAAGGCGAACTTTGACAAAATTAGTAATCTTCAAAACCAAGCCATGAGAGTTATAACAGGAGGCATGAAGTCAACGCCAATTGTAGAACTTGAAAAGATTTCAAATCTGCAATCCATGACCGACAGAAGAGACTGCAGAGCCCAGCAGCAAGCAGAGAAACTCAGAAGACTGACAGACCATTCAATGCACCAGAGACTATATATATTTGGAAATGGGAAACTAAAGCGGAGAAACTTTGCAGAAATAGCCAAAGCAAAGATGAACGAAGTCCCTATGAACACATTAACAACACCAAAGCCCATCCCTACTGTACGCAAACCTACCTGGAATCAGCATATATTTCCGGTGGTGGCAGAAAATATACCAGGTATTGGAAACAAGAACAGCCAGACTGAAAAAGAAAGAAGAGACATAACCCTGAGGTGCATAACAAAAAACTACCCAAGCATGGACTGGACACATGCATACACCGACGGTTCTGTAACAAACACAACACAGAATAGAGGGGTATTCCTGAGCCTATCAAATGGTAGAAAAGTAACACTGTCAGTGGCAACTGGAAAATACTCAAGCAATTTCAGAGCGGAAGCAGAGGCACTGAGGACTGCAGCAGAAGCAATGCTGACAGGAAAAAGAAATGATAGCCATATAGTTCTGTTCACAGATGCCCTGGCCGTAGTCACAGCACTAAAAAGCCTGAAAAATACTGAACTTAATCATTTAAGAGCAGCACTCTGTCAACTATGCCAGCAGACCGCACCAAAACGTGTAGTGGTACAGTGGGTCCATCCCATTGTAACATCCAAGGCAACGAGGAGGCAGACAGACTGGCAAAAGAAGGTGCAAGACTATCACAAACAGATACTAGTATGACCTACGAAGAGTCAAAAAGGCTTATTAGAGCCAGAAATATGGCCAAATGGAAAACAGAACATACTGGCTGCACAAAAAATGATGCTAATTACCAATTGAACACAAAAGAGCAGGTCGTGGTCTTCAGACTTCGCACTGGCCACAATAGACTGAGGTACCACCTATTCAATAAACTGAAGATAGGTGGCACTGACGAATGCAGTTGTGGTACAGGGAAAATGACCGCTGAACATCTGCTGCAAAACTGCCCGACAGACGAGGATCAGAGAAAGCAGATGTGGCCATCACCAGTGGCAACACTAGACAAGCTCAATGGCAGTGTCGACAGCCTCAGGATGACAGCTGCTTTTTTCGAGAAAAAAATACAGGTTGACGTCTGACAGCGTACGAAGAAGAAGAAGAAGGACAGGTAGAGCATGGCTCTGCTAATCCGGCAGCGTCTGCAGCTTGCCTTGTTTCAAATGTATTGGTATCACCTTTCCCTTGGAGCAAACAAGGCAGACCGATAGAGGGACCATGCTGCATGGGTAACACGAGGTCTCTATATTGCTTCCCGAACTTTGGGGTAAAAGCACAATTACTATCGTCTGACAAGACGAAAAGAGCCAATGATGAGATGCGGGTGTGTGTCTCCGTGTGTATGTGTGGTTATGTGTGTGGGTCTATATGTATGTATTTGTATGTATGTGAATGTGTTTGTGGGTGTGTCTGTGTGTGTATGTGTGTTTGTGATTGTGTGTGTGGGTGGGTCTATATGAATATATTTGTATGTATGTGTATGTGTTTGTGGGTGTGTGCGTGTGACCATACGAGTGTTTTGGGGAGGGTTCGAGTGTATGTGTAGGTGTGTATATGGTTATATGTGAGTGAGTGCTTGCCTATGTATATGTGTAAATATGTGTGTGTGTGAGAAGTTGTGTGAATATGTGTTTACTTATCGATCGGACAGAAGCTAAAAGATCCTGAAATGATCAGCTCTGGTAGCCAGAAAGCTTCCCAGATACACAGTTAATATAGCAGCCCTAATTGTAACTTGCTGGTCAGTTCAGTTCAAGTGCTATCTCCACATCGAAGGTTGGCTGCAATGGATCTCCAGGGTACTCTATCTCTTACCGTAATTGTGCAATCTGAGAGGTTTTTCCAGTCCATCTCCTGATGTTATCCACTCCCTTTTCACGTCATCTGCCTCTTGAACCACTGCCTTCCATCCTACCCTCCAGCATGATATAAAGACAAGGATCTTTGGTCTTGTTATATGACCAAAAGAACGTAACTGTCTAATCCTGATTTCGGTCATTACTTCTCTATTCATCCCCAACCTTTTCTACCAAATATGTTTTCTTTTATTTTCAACAAATGCGACTCAATCATATAAATATCCACATTTCGACGGCTGTAATACACTTTTCATTTTTGGTATCTATTGTCCATGTAGTAGCCTTAAAGTAGTAACAAGTATAAATAACACCTGACAATTCTCATTTTCAAATTCTGATTTATCTATTTGGATGTCAATAAGTGTCGCATGTTGTCAAATACGATCTTGGTCATACCTATTCTGTATCTGATCTCTTTTTCCCTTTCTTCCGTTATGAGTTCCAAGATGGCGCCTTGTCGGCTCCGAATATGAATTTGCTCTCGCGTTAATACTTAAGGGCTGATGCCAAGAAACGAATTTGACTGGAATTTTTGTTTTAATGATGATTTCTGCCTGTATCCACATCACCACATTGTATTTTTCCATTAGATTGGTTGCTAGTTAGTTTTGTGGTGTTTTCCATTCGAGTATTCTGGTAGGGTCATCTCTCACTCAGCTGTTCGAGGTAGGGTTTGGTTTCCACGTGACTGTGTTGTTTCTTATCGGTCCAGCGCAAACGTCTGAACTTCACGTGTCTCAAGGCCATCCCATTGTTTGAAACCAGTGCCGGTATAAGGGACAAGAATAATGTTGGACACAGTACAATGGTGGCAGCCGGTCAGTTTGGCTACAGCACAGAACCTACTCGATATTACACACGTGCTGACCTACTTACACTACGGCTGTGGTTACCCACCCATCTCCGGTAACAAGGGAGGTCAAGAGTAGGCTTGCATACCTCCGTATTCTGAAATGGCGGTGTGTCATGCTGATTAGAGTAAGCAGTGGACGTAACGATCATTACAATGTTCAGGAATGTGTGGCAGTGGTAACGATATGTCAGAAATTGAACTAAAAAAATCGAAATCAGAAACAGGAAAAACAACAACACAGTACTGTCAAATGTTTTGATGCAAATGTTAGAAGCATAGCAAATAACGGAGAGGAATTGGAACTGTATGTAGAGGAAGAGTAGCCAGATTTAATAGGATTAACAGAATCATGGACAAATGAGGACATGTCGGGTAGTAAACTTGAAATAGAGGGATTTACAATGTTACGGAAAGATAGGGTAGTTAGTGACATAGCTAAGGGAGGAGGCGTTTCAATATACTGTGCAAATAGAGTAAATATAACTTTATAAGATGATCTATCATCTGGCAACAAAAATGAAAGTGTATGGGGAATACTAGATAGTGGGGGTGAAAAATCAGTGGTTGGAGAATGCTACAGATGTCCTTCAAGTCCAAAAGAGGAATATTCGGAGCTAATTAGCTACATTAAAAAGGCTAGTGCGTGGAAAGTATTATTAACGGGAGATTTTAATTTTCCTGAAAAAAATGGGATATGGCAGAAGCATTTCCAGAGTCTAATCCTTTGTTAAGTGTATAACTGACAATGTTGTGATTCAGCATGTAGTGGAAGCTACCAAAGGCAACAAATATACTCGACCTAATATTTACTACAGAGAAAAATATGATTAAAAACGTTATCTAGGAACTGTTTGGGACAAGTGACCATCAGATCATCCGTTGGGATCTTATAGCGAGTAGAGATGTAAATATAAACTGGCGACCATACGACTACTCTTTGACAGATGTACAGAAGATGAACGAGACAGCCAGCTACATAATCTCGAAATATATTGTCGTAGGAACAGATGTTGAACAAGAGTGGGAGAGTTTCCAAACAGTTTAAAACAACTAAAAGTGGAATGTTTTCCATGTAGGGAACACCAAGCATAACAAGAGGATACTTAGATGTGTAGTTCAATGTGGAAGAGCGAACAATCAAATACAAAATATATAAAAGAAGGTAATTCAAAAGAAATATATGTAAAGTATTTGGACAAGCAGAATATACCTCAGTGATTAGAGCAGCAAAAATTGACTTCGAAAAACAACTTGCTAATATGATTAAGACTGATAGTAAAAGCTTCTTTTCTTATGTTAGAAATAAACAACAAACGAAAGACAAGGTACGCCCTTTCATAGATAGCACAGACAAAATAATCAGAAAAAAATAGGGAGGCAGCTAATCTACTAAATCAATACTTTGGCACGAAATAAGACTGCTGCATGCACGATCCCAGAGCCTATAGATATGTTCATATGCGAAATGGATATTGTAACAGTTCCAGCCGAAGCATGAGCGTTTAGGGCAGGGGTGATGGGGTCAGCGACTTTGAGAACAAAGGTATCTGAATGTGTGCCAAAGACACTCAGCGTCTCGACACTAAGTCGACAAAGGAAATCATGGAGTTGAATGGAAGAATGTGTCTGGTACAGGTAGGGGTTAGGATCTGACCACTCTGGCATTCCAATTTGGGTAGTGGTGGGAAGGGGGGGGGGTTGTGACAAACATAGGCCAGCAGGGCTTGCTGAGACATTTTAGAGTAACAGGAATTCAGAGTGATTCTTTCAAATAATTAAGTGGAGATAGATCCAAACTAGAGTTATGGCTGGGTCAGACATCACACACAGGCAATTGGACAGCCCTGATACTGCTTGAGACTATATACTTGTAGGCAAAGTTTAATTCAAGGAGGCTGGCCATGGAAAGAGAGAGAGAGATTGATTATGTATCTAAGGGTCTGTTTAGCTCGCCAACTTTATAGAAGAGCGATTGTTAGCCTGCTACTTGTTGAGCACGCTGTTTTACGAATATTAGCGAGAAGGAATGAGCAGCCGGCTTCTTATGTCGGTTAGCTCTGGGCAGAACATATTCAGGAGATGCTCAACTGATTCCTCGTGGTCGTAAGACGATCTGCAAATAAGTTCATGAAGTAGGTCTAATCTATCCAGATGTTTGTTGAGACGGGGATGACTTGTTCGTAGTTTGAAGAGCACGCGTTGATCCCTTCGTTTCAATTGTCTGGTTTGGACCTGGAAATCTGGTTTTAATTGGTGTCTGAAATATATTCGGCACATCAGAAATGTAGCGCACTAATTTAGCAATTTCTGCCTGTATGTGCCTTTCATGATCTGCCTGCAGGTCTGTAGTGTGATACCACGCAGTGTTTGTGATAGTTGCTCTTCATCTGGTTAGCTCATCAGCCTTCTAACGTTCTGTTATCCTGACATACCCAGGTTTTCTCTGAATCGACCCTTTTGCTCAAAAAGAGGTTAACAAATTGATAAAGTATACTGTAAATGGAATAAATGCAATGAATAGAGTTCACAAAGACGCAGTCCACAAAAAAAGAAGACTGCTCTAAGATCTCAGAGTCTATTGATATTTTCCAAAGATATATGGATACAGAGGGATTAAGAGCAATGTGTATTACATAGGAAATGTGTGTTTTTTTTTTAATTGGAGGGGTTGAAAGTGAATAGATTTCCAGGCCTATATGATATTTATCCAAAACTTCTGTTTGAAATTAGAGACCAACTAGCAAAACCATTGGCTATATTATGTTCTCAGTCACTTGCAAAATGGATTGTTCCAGAGATTTGAAAATATGCAGGAGTGATCGCCTTCTTCAAAAATGTCAAAAAATCAGATCCAGCGAATTATAGACTGGTGAGTTTAACAGCATAGTATGTAAATTGTTAGACTCAATTATCAAAGAAAACATTGTATGTATTTAGAAAAGTTTAATCTAATAAGAAATAGTCAGCATGGGTTTACTAGAGGGAAATCGTGCTTATAAAATATATTATAATTCATGGAGGAGGTTACCAAAATGATAGATAAAGGGAAGCCAGTGGATGTTATTAATCTAGATTTTCCAAAGGCTTATGATAGAGTACCTCATCAAAGAATATTTAGAAAGTTAAAACTACATAGAATAGGTGGTGTAGTTGCCAAATGGATTGAAAGTTGGTTAACGGGAAGAAGGCAGAGCGTGGGCATAAATAAGGTGTACTCTGAGTGGTGTAAAAAGTGGTGTGCCACAGGGCTCGGTTTTAGGACCAATTGGGTAAATATAAATGATTTGGACATTTATATCGGATCCATGGTTGAAAAATTCGCTAATGACACAAAACTATGCTGTAGTGTCTCATCTAAAGCGGAAGTGGATATATCGAGGTCGAATTTAGATAATATTCGAAAAAAAACACTCAAAGTTCTCGGAGAGATACATTATGGAAGGAACTAGATTTCTGAGTTGCGAAATGAAGGCACAAAAGGAACAGACAAAAACATCACAATTAGTGAAGAATGGTCTGCCGGGGTCTTTGTATGACATGAACAAGAATAGCACCACTGCCTCACAATGTCGTAAGAGGCAAATTATGACATGACATAACACCGGTCATGGTTACGTGGTTTGTCTAGAGCAGCACAGAGGGCGCCTAACGGGCTGTGGGTCTACTTTTCTCTAGTGTTTGAGTCTATTCAGATAAACTCGCACATCGGCCAGCCACACAACGCAGCGGAGTTTTAATATGCTCAAGTCTAGCCCGCTAAGCAGGAAATCCTTCTCCCGGCTATATCCAGCTCAAACCAGAGATAGGACCCCACAGTGGTATCTGCCCCTCTAGACGTACAGGTGATCTAGGAACTAAGAAATAAGATATTAAAAATACAAGAGGATAATACACATCCCTGTCTCACTCCTCTTTTTAGATCTATACTTGAATAGCATAACTTTCCTGTAGCAGGTTGTTCCCAGTACAGATTACGTAGCAGTCTTATGTCTTTACCATCTATACATATTTCTTGGAGACATTTCATTAACTTGTCATGTTGGACTCTGTGAAAATCCTTTCTGATAGTCTATAAATCAAATATAAATCTCATTATTTATTTGTACATATTTTTCTGTCAAAGTTCGTAAACAGAAAATTGCTTCCTTTGTTACATTAAAACCAAATTGTTCTTCTGAAACTTCCCTATTTCACCTCTTATTCTCTCTAGTGTGATCTTGAGTAGTATTTAATTGTGTGACTTATTAGACTTATTGTTCTAAAGTCTGAACATTCTGTCACATGAGGTTTTTGTCTGGAGTGTTATAAACGTAGATGTTAACAGGTCTGTTGGTATGCATCCAGTATTGTATATGTCATTACACAGATCAGTAAGTGTATCTATACCAAACTAGTCCAGGGCCTCAATCATATCTATGTTTATGGATTCCGGCCCTGTGTCTTTCCCTTTTCTTATAGTTTGTATCACACTTTCCACTTCTATTCTAATGATGCTGGGTCCTTCATTATCATATGTTGATGGTTTGGCTCCGCGACTGTCTTCAAAAACTTCCTATGTATATTCCGCTACTAATATCGAGTAAAACTGAAGCAGAAATCACCAATGGAAGATCACACAATTAGTTTTTAGCAGCAGGTTTGCTGAAGGCTGTAAGCGTTGGTGGCCGTCCTAAAATCTAGCTGGACTCAAAAAGGGAAAATTAACGGCTTGTCTTTCCGGTATATCGTCTTCCTGTGCCTGTTTATCTCCCCTTTATGTAATGCGTTTGACATTAAAGTTGACTTCAGTAAGTCATACCATCCTGCCTTGCCATATTGTTGGATGATCGATGGTCTAAATAGCTGTTGTATGGATTTATGATGTTATAACAACAACAGTACACATCATTTAAAACATTAACAACAATAACAACAACAGTACAGTCAAAATTTACAATATTTATAACACCACATCACCAACAACAACAACAAGACAGTCAAGATTTACAACTATAACAACAAGATAGTCAACATTTACCACATTCAAAACAACAACAATACTATCATTGTTTACACAATTCTCAACATAAACAACTGTCAGCCATTCATAAGCCACTTTCAGCCATTCATAAACCACTTTCAGCGATTCATAAACCACTTTCAGCCATTCATAAACCACTGTCAGCCATTCATAAACCACTGTCAGCCATTCATTAATCACTGTCAGCCATTCATAAACCACTGTCAGCCATTCATAAACCACTGTCAGCCATTCATTAATCACTGTCAGCGATTTGAAAATTCGCAAAAACAAAAACTGTCAAGAATTTCAACATGCACATCAACATGATTGTCTACAATTTCCACAATCACAACAGCCCTGTAAAGAATTTCAAAATTCACAACAACATAACTTTCAACAAATACAACATTCACAACATCAATTTCAACATTCACAACAGCTGCACTGTCAAATAAAGCAACATTCACAGCAACATCAATGCGTACAATTTCAACATTCACAACAGCTGCACTGTCAAATAAAGCAACATTCACAGCAACATCAATGCGTACAATTTCAACATTCACAACAGCTGCACTGTCAAATAAAGCAACATTCACAGCAACATCAATGCGAACAATTTCAACATTCACAACAACATCACTGTCAGCAATTTCAACATTCACAACAGCTGCACTGTCAAATAAAGCAACATTCACAGCAACATCAATGCGAACAATTTCAACATTCACAACAGCTGCACTGTCAAATAAAGCAACATTCACAGCAACATCAATGCGAACAATTTCAACATTCACAACAGCTGCACTGTCAAATAAAGCAACATTCACAGCAACATCAATGCGAACAATTTCAACATTCACAACAACATCACTATAAACAATTACAACATTCACATCAACATCACTATAAACAATTACAACATTCACATCAACATCACTATAAACAATTACAACATTCACATCAACATCAATGCGAACAATTTCAACATTCACAACAACATCACTATAAACAATTACAACATTCACATCAACATCACTATAAACAATTACAACATTCACATCAACATCTCTATAAACAATTACAACATTCACATCAACATCTCTATAAACAATTACAACATTCACAACAACATCTCTATAAACAATTACAAGATTCACATCAACATCTCTATAAACAATTACAAGATTCACATCAACATCTCTATAAACAATTACAACATCTCTATAAACAATTACAACATTCACAACAACATCTCTGTCAATTTCAAAATTCACAACAAATAAAAATAACAACCATTACAGTTGTTTTATCTTTTTATGCCTTTGTTTGATTTCGTTTCGTTATTCCGAGTTGTTTTTTTCCTTCTTTTAACCCTTTGTACAACAATAGACATGACATAAATTGTGTTAATCATTTTTACAAACATAAATCGGTTCTCTAGTGCTGAACAATGAGATGGTATGCTTCCATCGATTTTGCCATTCTGAAATTCAGCAATGACATATCTAGCTGTGAGGAAACTGACGACTGGTTCAGTCTGTGTGAGATATGTTGGGCTTCATTAACTGTTGTTGGTTAATGTTGGGAGTCATTAGCTGTTTGTTTGTTAATTTTGGGCGTCATTAGCTGTTGTTTGTCAATGTTGCACGTCATTAGATGGTGTTGGTTAATGTTGGGCGTCAGTAGATGTTGTTGTTTATGTTAGGCGTCATTAGATGTTGTTGGTTAATGTTGGGCGTCATTAGATGTTGTTGGTTAATGTTGGGCGTCATTAGATGTTGTTGGTTAATGTTGGGCGTCATTAGATGTTGTTGGTTAATGTTGGGCGTCATTAGATGTTGTTGTTTATGTTAGGCGTCATTATATGTTGTTGGTTAATGCTGGGTGTCATTAGATGTTATTGGTGAATTTTAGGTGTCATTAGCTATTATTGGTGAATGTCATCGACTTTTGTATTAAGACATGTTTCTGTTGAATATCACCATATATGTAACAAATGTGGCTTGTGTTAATTATTTCCATCGTTCGCTTCTTTAAGAGAAACTGGGAAGTTCTCAACCCAAGTTTTCATATCACTGAAGAGCAACTTGTTGGGGTTGCTGCTATATCCCACATCTTGACCCTTGGAGTATATCTTGAAATACGGGAGAGATGGAACACCTTCCGTGACGCACAGTTCATCACTCTGGCCGCAGTTTACGGCAGCGTAAGCGTGCCGCGGTCTGGTTGTCATCTGAGACGCCTAGCCAGAATAAAACAGAAGAGCTCTAGGTTATTAGGTGTCAAAGTATGATCCTGTTCATCTATGCAGATGATTGCATATAACGAACAAAGATGCAGCGTATAAATAGGCGAGATATAGCAATATATTATAATACTATCTGACATCTGCAGAACATGTCTGTAATTTGAGCTGCACACTATAACAGATACAATTACATTGGTCGTTCTCGTTCTGCAAAACTGGGTGAATAAAAGATTCGAAAGTAAACTATGAGGACAAACAAAATTACAAACAATGTCTACTATTTCAACTCAATTTGTAAGTAATGGTACAGAAGAACAGTGAGTTTTTAAATAATTGAAAATGTATCAATATGAAACAACTTAATCTATTTGGAACAAAATTACCAAAATATAATATAATCAGTGTTAAAAATGACATTGCTTTTTTACAATACATTTATTTGACTGTCTTACGTTTCTTTAAATGAAATTAGCCATAGTGGCACCTGCTGTATTAAAATATAACGCCTTTGTTAAATGACCTGTTCTTCAGCGGTGATTACACAGTTGTGGGTCCAACTTCTCTTCCAGCGGCCTCTGTCTTAGACCACGGTGGACCAGTGGAGAATGAGTCACCCATTTGTGACATCGTGAATGTTGTTGCAGGATGCAAGGGAGTCGGACCACCGTGTTGGTGGTCGTTTCTTATCTCTAGGGTACCATATTGCTGTCGACGTACTCCAACGATCGCCAGTTCTTCGTAGTAAGTGGCCTCCCCAGCTATGGTTCACCTTGTTTGCATAAACAACTGCTTCTTTCACTAGGGACAGCTGACGTACGTCCGAGTTGTGAAGACTTTTTGCGCGCTTGCTATGAAGCGTGAGGCCGATCAAGGTGTCTCTCGACGGAGGCTTCGGCCACTCTCAGCTTGGACGCCATCTCGATCGGGAGTGACCATGTTTCCGCCGCATAGCAAATTACAGGTAGGACTGTGGAGTTGGATATAGAGATGCGCAGACTCTGGTCGTTGATGGTGTCCAGTACCGGATTTATCGAAGAAAAAGCCGCACAACCTGCGCGAGGCCATCTTGTCAACTCTGGGCTCAAGTCGTTCTCCATGTTGAGCTGGCGTCCAAGGTAGATGTACTAGACCCCGTCTTGCCAACTCTGGGTTCAAGTCGTTCTCCATGTTGAGCTGGCGTCCAAGGTAGATGTACTAGACGCCGTCTTGTTAACTCTAGGCTCAAGTCCTTCTCCATGTTGAGCTGGCGTCCACGGTGGATGTGCTCGTCCACGTCGTTGAGTCTGTCTCCATCCAGGAAGACTGGGTCGCGGAGACGAATCGATTGGGCATGGGTTTCGTCTTTGACGTGTTCACTTCGAGTCCCGCTTTCTTTCCCTCTCGTTGGAGCGCTGCTAGCCTTTCATTTGCGTCTGGACTCCCTCCGTGATAAGCACTAGATCATCTGTCTGGGCTGCCTCCGTGATAAGCACTAGATCAACTGTCTGGGCTGCCTCCGTGATAAGCACTAGATCATCTGTCTGGGCTGCATCCGTGATAAGCACTAGATCATCTGCAAAGCGAAGGTGATTTAGCAGCCTGCCATTTATGTTCATGTCAAATGTGTCGTGGTTGCACCGGCTGATAACGGATTCAAATCATGCGGAGAAAAGGCTCGGTGAGATGGGATCTCCTTGGCGTACTCCTCTTTGCATGGGTACTTGTACCGGTTTTGGAAGGGTTGAAAGGTCGTCGTGCAATCGGTTTTGCAGTCAGCAAGGTTTCTTGAATATCCCGATTCGATCTCATGATTCTTTAGAGATTACCAAACAAATTTTGTTTCTAACGAGTCAAACGCTTTCTTGTAGACGATCAAGGGATAAATTACTGGGGTCTGGTCCTCTCGGACTGTTTCGATCAGTTAGCAGCAGGTTGAAATGTGATCCATGGTGCTGTATGCACGACGAAATCTAGCCTGTTCGATTGGTTGCACCGCGTCTTGGGTTGAGCGGATTCTAGCGAGGACATATTTCGTGAATGTTTTGTAGGTGGCCTGGAGGAGCGTGATTGGCCGGTAGTTGCCGAGGTCTTCCATGTCTCCTTGTTTGTATAGAAGGATGGTTGTTGTATGGGAGGATCGTTGTTGTATAGGAGGATCGTTGTTGTATGGGAGGATCGTTGTTGTATAGGAGGATCGTTGTTGTATAGGAGGATCGTTGTTGTATAGGAGGATCGTTGTTGTATAGGAGGATCGTTGTTGTATAGGAGGATCGTTGTTGTATAGGAGGATCGTTGTTGTATAGGAGGATCGTTGTTGTATAGGAGGATCGTTGTTGTATAGGAGGATCGTTGTTGTATGTAGGATCGTTTTTTAGCTGCGCCAAGCCGTCGGTATTTTACCTGTGCGTAGATAGGTCGAGAAGTGCTGAGCGAGGGCCTGGTAGAACGGTAGTCCGCAAGCTTGGAGATCCTCTGCCGCTAGGCCATCCTGGCCGGGTGATTTTCTTGGGAGCGTGGTATCTAGAACTCGACGCATTTCTGAAGGCAGGAAGTCTGGGGGAGAGATGGGTGGGGAGGAAAGAGGGATGGGTGGAAGGTATGATGATTTAAATAATTGTGTGTAGTATTTTTTGACAATCGATTCCATGCCCAGCATTGACTTGGTACGGGACCCACTTGCTTTTTTAAACAGAGAATGACATACCTGTGTTCAGCAATGCTCCGAGGCGCATGTTTTATGTCGCCGTGTCTCCGCCGCTGCGAGGAGGCGCATGTTTTATGTCGCCGTGTCTCCGCCGCTGCGAGGAGACGCATGTTTTATGTCGCCGTGTCATCGCCGCTGCGATGAGACGTTTGCGTTCGAATTCTTCGTGGTCCTCTTTTAGCTTTTGGCGACAGCTTTTAGCCATATAAAATAAAGGAGTTTTTATCAAATGTAATTGGAAACCAAAAAAAATTTCAACAGGTGAGCCAATAAAATTATTTTTACCGTAAAATTAGTTGATTATATTTTAAATTACACAAATTCGTGAACGAACATGTGATTTAAAAAATTGAAATTCCAATTAGCATGTAAAGTTAGTCACTGAAATTGCCATATATGTAAATTGAAGAAACAAATGTCTAATATAATTTCGTTCTAACCACACATTCTGATATACCAATTCTGAGGTAGCAAACTAATTTAATAGCCCCATATCTTCTTGTCCACGCTAATAACTCTGCCATCAAGAGATGTTAATATCCCATCGTCGCCAATTTTTTATGAATTACTTTTCAGTTGAATGCAGCATCATGTGCCGTATAGACCTGTTTGCAGAGATTAAACTTTTAACAGATGCACATTCTTTTACAACGACATGTGCGTTCCAGTCCTTCACAAGCCATGTTTTGTATGGAACGCTCCTAGAGTTCATACTTCAACAGTACGGACTGATACTGATTCAGGAAATACAGTAGCTATTTACCTTTTCTGTAGCTGAATTTATAAATCCCAGGAGGAAATTTTTAGTAACATCAATATGTACTCATGCATGGTGATCGAGCATTAAGAAAATGATTGAGCCGATCAATGATGGATTGCGTCACAATAGCTTACAGTTTCGAATTAATGCATTGATCTGGTATCCAATTTACTTGTCAATATCAGCTGTTATGTGTACCTTCCAAACTGAATCTAAAGTCATTAGAAGACAGAGGTTTTTCCTCAATTTAATCACGAATACATGTGCAATGAAAATACCAATCATATACCGTTTCATATTCCAAATGAACATAATAAACAAGTGTTTATAAATAAAATGTTTTCAGCCTAGGTTCGCACAACCAGATCGTCCGCGTGGAGTGTTTGTTGTATATAATTGGTTTGAACCGATTTTGTAGATGGTTAATAAGTGGTTAGACGGCAG